>VZRH01004248.1:79415-110826 GCA_013397555.1 Urocynchramus pylzowi | reverse complement strand
AAAAAAAAAAAAAAAAGAGCATTCTTCCTCAGTAGTCAAGATCATCCTATCTCACAGGAAGAGGCCACCAGCTAGGACACAGTCATGCAGAGGTATTTCCCTACACATACTCAAAGTAGCCAACAATGAAGGCAGTAAGAAACTGCTGTGGTGAAAGCCCTGTTTAAGCATTCACATTTATCTGCCAGTGGATTACTTTCTTTTTCTCAAGTATTTTCTGACAAGGCTAAAAATAGTTTAGCGATGAAAGGCATTAATAATGGAGTGAACTGTGTTGTGGGATTTGTTGTCACATTAACTGTATAAGGAAACAACAGCGCAACAAAGGTCTGGTTAACACTGCATCCCCATGTGTAGTGATGTAAATGAGACAAAGTGGCTTTTGTATATTTAAAACCCTTTGATTGCCATTGGCTATTAGGTGACTGACCTGGGCTGTCCCTGTTTAAGATTCAGACACCTGTAGTTAGGCAAGGAGTACCCTGGGCCAGGCAGTCAGTCTCAAAATACACCCCAATAGAGCAGGAATTCCCACTGGGTTGCCCAACTCCCAACATTGAGCTGCTTAGCACACTAAAAAAAACCAAAACAACAAACAACAACAACAAAAACCTCCATAACCAAAAATACATTTTAAAGATTTCTTGTGTTTGTCTATTTGTTTTCTGCTTCTGGTATTGTTTCCCAATTTAGTTTCCCCAACTCTTACCCACGTAATGTCAGCTCTTTTCTGTCCTCTCTATGCATATGCTGCTCATGTAAACTTTTCCTATTCCTAATTAAGTTTGCTTTACAAAAATCAGCCTTCCCCTAGCCGCAAAATATATTTGTTACAGATAACCATACAGTCAGGGGATAATTATGAGAAATCAAACTTGTTCCATTTTCAGGTCATGTCTTCTATTCTGCAAAAGAACTGCAGAAATGGCAGGTTGAAATGGCAGGTTACTGCATTTCAAGAACCATTGAAGTGGCAGGTTACTGCATTCCCAACTGCTATTCAGAATCTAAAGAGTCACTAAATCCAGAAGAAAGTCTTATATTGAAAAAATCTGTTGCCTTCTCTTACAGTCAATACAATAAGAATGCACTTATGGCATAGAGTATCGTGGCTATTATATCAGAAAAGAAAACCATATGACTTTTAAAGAAAGGAAGATGACAACTTTTACTGATTTAATTTTCTTTAAAAATTAATACTTGCTAAAACAGGCAAAGACTGTTCATAAATTTATACCACTCATTTATACCACTGAATTCTGTATGTGGGCATTTGAGTCAGCAACAGTGAAAGCGATCTCCTGGCCAACTTTTCACAAGCATATGATACTAAAGTCATAAGCTGAATCAACTGCTAACTTGACCAATGAAAACTAAAACTATCCCCTGCAAAACAAGAGATGAGTGAGGAACATGACAAATATATTTGGAACGCTGCAAATACAAGTACTTCCCTGTTTTTCCAAAGTGAAGGAGAATTGCAAGTTATGTAGAATCACAGACTATCGAGTTAGAAGAGACCCAAAAGGATCATCAAGTCCAACTCCCTGCTCTTTGCACGACTACTTAACACTGAATGACATGACTACAATGGTGGTTACAGTAAGAGATGCAAACAAGAACTACAAAAATAGTGATTAACCTATTTTCTGATCTTTCATAAACTTCAAAAGTACAACAACTCCAGTAAATACTGATATTATCACACACAGCTCATGTCATCTAATTAATCACTGGTAGTTATTACTGCCAAACTCTTGACATTTAGGATACAAATACTGCATCCTACGTTAACAGTCACCTCTGCAAGCTGACTACTACTTGTTTAG
Organism: Urocynchramus pylzowi; assembly: GCA_013397555.1. NCBI lineage: Eukaryota > Metazoa > Chordata > Aves > Passeriformes > Fringillidae > Urocynchramus > Urocynchramus pylzowi. The sequence continues at coordinate 108,997 of VZRH01004248.1, read as the reverse complement.
CATATGCACAGCACAGCTTGCTGTTGTGGAAGTGAAGGGGGCAGAAGACATAACTCAAGCTACAGTGCTTGAGCATCTGGAAAACACCTTTATTCGTAGACTGCCACCATAGCTGACACCTAGCCCTGGCTGGAAAAGCAAATAACACCACTGTCTAAATACAGTTAAGTTTTACTCAGGAATCCAACAGTGTTCCTTAAGCAATCCAGAGTGATAAATTTCTCCCAACAAGGTGAGAAGGATTAAGTAGGTACCATTAACACAGAGAGGTAGATGGTTTCTGCCTTCCTGTAGCAGCTGTAGAAGTTGTCCCTGGAGAGAAGTGAAAGCGTACGTTGAGCAGCAAGGACCTCAACAACACTGAAGTCAGACAGGAAGGTCATTTCTATTTCTGTAAGTGCAACCCAGCAGTCATCTGTCTGCTAAAGACAGCCTGAGAGCCTTCCTCAAAACAAGATGATGACTCCTCCTCTTTCATGAACGCAAAGCCTTTTGCACTGCATGAGCATGCACTCACCCCTTCTGTCTAGGATGGGCAGAAGGTGCAGGAGGGCTTGAGGTGCTTACAGTGTTTCTGAAGGCTGCTTTTTCTGACCAAAGCCATGTGGGCAATGTTTCCAGGATGAATTTTAATGGCTGAATATCACTGAACAGGCTGGAGACTCTGCAGGAACCAGAAACTGCAAGGAGGACCTAGGTTTGCTCTTTTTCCAATTATGTACTTTTTCTTTTTAAACTACATCAAAATCCTATTAAAAGATGTAAACTGGTTTGACTTTTCATTGCAAGGTTACTAAGGCAAATGAAAGAAAAATAAAGCCTTTGTTCCTCCTCCCTACAGTCACATACAATCAAGCTTATAGTTGAATAGACAAGAGTGCTTGAAGATTGGAAATGCCTAAATCTCTCCTATGTCTTGTTCTCAAGCGAGCAGAATGAGCAAAAGAATAAACCAAACAATTTTATTAATGCGCTTGTTGATCAAATGAAAGAGTAACACAATCTTCCTTGCTTCTGCACTGCAGAGTAAGCTTTACTGAAGCAGTGAAACCACCAGCCCATCTTTTTTGATTTTTTATAGTGCTATTTTCCCAAAATATTCTAGATCTATTATTCACAGACAGTTCATTCCTGCTCTCTGCATTAGCTGCATCTGAGAGATGCTGTGGGTTGCACGAGCTGAACCATGAGGACACAGCACTTGCTCACCACACTGAGTGCAATGCTCATGCTGCCTCCTACCTCACACCCCTCTTTTGTCAGGTCCCTCTACCACGTTTGGCACTTGTACTGTACACAGCTCATTGGTGTGATACATGGTCTCCTCAAGCCACCAAAACCAACATAAGAGGACATGAAGCAGGAGAGGGGCTGCAGTGCTATCTCCTTGCTGAGGATATTTCAGATGGTGACACTTCCCTCTCCTAGATCCCACTACCTAACCCACAGATATGGATTAGGGCTAGGACTGTTCCCTGTTCTCATGAGAAGTGGCCCATTGCATCATCCAACATGAGTTGTCTTCTCGACTGGGAAAAAACAACGCTGTGCTTGAACATGAGGTTTTTGACAGCCGCTAGTACTTCCCATGCTCCCATGTTCAGCTGTCCTTTATTCACTGCAGCCTGCAGAGGCTTCTTAAAAAGGTACAAGTTTGCCCTCACCTACCTCCTCCTTCCTCACACCATGATCCTGGTAGATCCAGGCGAGTCTGCTGCAGGAGTCACACCAGGAGGAGACGCAGGAGGGAGTGCTTGTTTTCCTCCAGCACCACCTCTGCTCTCACAAAAGCAGGCACAGGCTGGTAAGGGAGACGTCCAGGCTACCCTCCAGAGAAGTCTCTTTTGTAGTCACACTTAAGGGAGGTAAACCCCCTGCCCCTCCTGAGGTTATTGGGAGTTCTTGCTTTTGATTTCCAGCATTTGGATCTTACCTTGTTTAGGGAGGGTCAACTAGCTATTAGATAATCCACTCCTTTTTCAACACAAAATGGAAACCCTGGAGCACACATAAAAAAAACTTTTTTTTTTTTTTTAATTTAATACTCTCTAACATTCAAAAGGAATTAGATAACAGCTATAATGGCTCCACCTACTCCTGATCCTTTCTGCTGCCAGAATGTTTTGTGTAATAAATCATGCGAGTGCTACATTATTCCAAAGCTAAAAACGGAGCAGAGTCAGGAGGTGGCACAGAGCTCTGAATACAGAGTGCAGAGTCGTATTTGATAACATCTGCACTCAGTCTCATTTTAAGCTTCCTCAGGTCAGGATAATGAACTCAAACAAGAGGGGAAAGGTTCACAGAGTGATTACAGCACAGACTGGCTTTTAAGCCATTTTTCTTTCAACTTCACTTTCACCACCTTTTGATTTAGATTGGGTTAGCTCCTGGAAAGAGTTCTGCTTAACAGAACACACTGAAAGCATCCCTTACAGCTCCCCAAATCCAAGACAGTTGTTGAAGTGTGATGAGAGAGTGCAGGTGAATACCAGGATGCAACATAATTTTTTCTCCAATCAGAGGGATGAGATCAATTTTTTCCTCCAGGCCTGGAGAGAGGGCTTCTGAAAACACAGTCCCACTAGCTGTACTGGGGATAAAATACTGATTTATACCTTAAAATGAGTAACGAGCACTAATCACAGGAGTGGACTTGATGAGGCAGCTGGTTCTAGCTAAAAGCAGACACATTATTCTAGTTGCCCTTTTTTCCAAAGCTCATTCCCAAACATCTTTATGCAAGTAATAGCTATCCATACTGAATAAATAATCAGGCTAAATGTGACACCCACTACCTTTGCCATGCTAACCTAAAGTATCATCTGTGTTTGTACTAGGTTAGTGGTGGAATGCTTATTCCTTAGAAGAGGTTTTAACATCTGCTAGGGAAAATCTGGTAACCATGATGAGAAGAAATTTTAGTCTTTTGGCTTTAAGAACAGTTTTAGTTAAAATAGCTGATTGTTTTAGATGGCTAAACACATACTTTGTAAGCTATCACTAGTTTAGATTGGATAAAACACTATGTTTCATTTACTGACAATGCAAAACTTTTGGGAGAGATCCATACCAGGGAACTGAAAACAATAATCAAACAAGGGGTTTTTTTCCCCAAGTAGTCCTAACATCTAGGAACTGAACTTCAGTGAGAGCTGAAATTCACAGGGAACTAATTAAAGTACAGCTGCAGGCTGTTAGTCCAGGAAGTTTTAACACCCACTGCTGCTGGAAAGCACATGGACCAGCTCACAGATTTCTGGCAGGTTTTTACTGCTGCACATTTACTCTGTCAATAACCTTCTGTGATGCAAAAACATCTTAAGGGTTTTTCCATATCCAGATGGTGTTGTTTTTTCCAGGCCAGTCTGCTAGATATCTGATTTGAAGATAGCCCAGCAGGCTACTTAGATCTTCCCCTTAGATAACTCCACATTTTCTTCTATGACTGTTTTACTGGAACAAGAAAGAATAAAAAGCAAAACTCAAAATCGCTACTTGCAGATGTGCACAAACTGCAATTATACTGAGAAATCAAATGGAGCCACCTCACTAAGAACTGATCAAATACACGAGCACCTCTTCTAAAAAAAGAAGAGTAAAAAGAACAGATAATGACTGACATGATTTGAATTAATGAATATTAAGGCCAGCAAGACTATTTTATTCATCAGCCAGTCTGAACTGCAAAATAGCAGCCTAAGTAAACCTCTGAACTTTTCTGTTTCCACCAAATTATTTTTAAGTCTACACACAGGCATTCATTAGGAACATTCATTTAGTCCTTTTATCATCCTGCCCTGTTCCAGTTTTATTATTACAGATACAAAGGAGGATGGTTTTGTTGTGCCTTTCTCTGCATGCTTTAAAAGCATATTTACAGATTTTTGATCTGCTTTCTGAGGGCACTGCTTGGTATTCTGATCACAAACCTGCATTAAACCATAGCCCCCTAATGAGGAAAATTTGAGGGTCAGCTAAAACATACCAGTAGTGCTTAGCTCACCAGTACTTTCAATCTGTTTTCCACTTTATTAAATTTCTCTTTTTAGAAATAATTTTAGCTGTTTTTCCTGTAAATACATTCTCTGCTATTTTTTCTGTCAGGTGCATATTAACATTGCAGAACATTCTCTCTCTTAAACACTTAAGACAACTGCCAATTAATACCAAAGCATGGACCATCAATGTCTCATCACGGTCTCCTTCAGTTTACACATCTAGAACTTAAATCTGCATGTCCACCTATTACCAGAGGGCAACCTTAACAAATGTAACTCAAAAAAACCCCACCCAAATTTAAAACCTAACCAAATTTAACTTCTAACATGCAGCAATATCCCTGTATATCTAGCAAACCAGAATCATTAAATCAATGTCCTCCTTCAGTCACTGAAAAACCCAAGAGTAGTCCTGCAGTCTTAGACCCACTGCCCTTGAAGCCAGACCTAAAATATACTTTGAACCTGGAAGGGCAGAAAACTGCAGGGACTAGAAAAGTTCCAGGCATGAGCATCGCCCTGGCTGCTAGGGTAGAAATAGGAGATACAAAACCAACATGATACTACAGGGGCTGATACTCTGCTCTTATCTCAGAGCAGTCTGTTGAGCAGCCAAATATCATTTCTAATAAACACCATAGTCATGAAGTACAAAGGCCCTGGAGATTTTGCAGACTCCATTTCACAGAGGCAAGAAGAACTGCACAGCTATTAAATCATGACAGAATGACCCAACAGAACAAATTCCCTAGCTGATTCCAAGTTTTACACACAGTTCTCAAGCTAAAAATCAATACAAATGGTCAAGTTCTTGAACTAGACTAAAAAAAATATAAAATAAAAATTTTAAAAAATTATGTATTTTATTGAGTTCTTGTGCAGTAAGAACATCAGTCTGTAAGAAAGATCTCTGATAGGAGGGAAGGATTGCTCCTATTTTTTTTTCCTGTCAGGAAGTATTGGGTTTTTAAGGCATGGGGTGGCAATGGTGCATGTGTGTTGAATCATTAACTCAGTCATGTACATAAAATCCAGAGACAACAGAAAGATTAAGCGCTATCTCCATTAGGGGATCTTTTGCAAAATATATCCTTCAACTGAGGATATTTTTTATAAAATATCACTTATCTCCATGCTGTGGATATCTGGGCTCTTATTCTAAAAATAATTGAACAGTTTCTCTCCAGTTCAGGAAATTTAATTTTATTAAGTGACTGCAAAGCGATGTACAACATTCATAAACAAGTCAGGAAGACTGCAGGCTAATACTGGCACTGTCAACTTGTATGATAAAAAGAGAGATTAAGGTTGTTGCCTCAATTGCACTTGTGTAATCGATTTCTTTGGAATACTGAAGAATTGAGCAAAATGATGCTTTCATTTAATTTAAACACTAACAAAAATTAACATTTGAACTTCTAGCTGAGCAGCCAGGAATTACTTCCCCTGCTTATAGTGCATTGCTCATACTCTTGCTATAAATAAGTAGCCTAATGACATCCAACCGATCCAATCAGTCAACACAGGGACACAAAACTAAAAAACATTTTAATAATCTTGCCATTTTACCATGCCAAAAGTTAATTAGCAATATAAACATTCAAGTTTTAAGACCAAAACTGAGGCTGGTTTTAATGGCTATAGAAAGTACAAGGCTGCAGAGCAAGTCTAGTCAAAGCAGAATCTCAGTATTTTTAAAAACTAAGAATCCCCCAGGATTGAAAACCTTGCTTTAAAAAAACAACCAGGAGATGTTACACTGTATGCTTCTAAAGTTTTTTCCTGTGGTTTATGGGTCTCAATACTAACATTATCCCAGAGACTGAGAAACTAGAAATGGTATTTAAATACAAGAAGCAACTTTTACCATTTCAAAACCAAGACCCTTTAAAACCAGCAGTGTAATGAGCATCCCTGTGAGTGCATGCTGCTAGTAATACATGCAACTGGTTGAGCTAATATTTTATTTAATATTCATATAATGTTTACCAAGGGAAAAAATGTAATCTTTTAAGAAAGTTGCGGCATTTAATATTTCCCATAACACAATGCACGTGGTTTACTGACATCTCCAGGAGGCTCCAAGAGGAAAAAAGCAGCCTCCACCCCTCCAAGTGTGAGCTGCAGTACTGCCATATCCTAGCAGGGAAGGGAGGAAGCAGCTACCTGTCATCCTATCTCAGCAAAGTGTGCCAAGCCTCAAGAAATCAGGAGGGCAAATCTTGTAAGAAGCAAATCCGAGGGGGTCAGCAAAAAAGAGTCACCTTTAATTCTTGTCCTAGACCTTACTGTTCCTCCGGGCTCTTCTGGTCTCCTCAAACTGATTTTGCAGGTCAGCAGGATGGAGGCCAGTACCACGGCAGTTTTCAGTCCCAAACGTTTGCTGGAAGGCTACAGGAGGTGATATTCCCCTCCTGCCTGCACACAGACTGGCTTTCTACCAAATCAGCACCAAACACACTCACAGAAGTGACACTGTGACTGGCTTGAGGTAAAGAACTCAACAATCAGCTCAGATAGCTCCACATCCACCAAAAGACCTGGTGGAATCTTCTTCACTGATCCAAAGGAGCAAGAGCAAGCTTTGTAGCAGCCAACAAAGAAATCCAGCTAGAAAAACTGAATGGGAGATACTCAGTGGTCAAGCTGAGACTAGGTTTTCTCCCTGTTTAAAAAATTCCAACAAGACCACTTTGTGTACATACCAGTTAAACCCTAACTGAGGCTATCAAAAAAAAAAAAAACCCTAGGTAAGATGGAGTATCTATTGCACATAAGGGCTCTCTAGAATTATGAATGCCTGCTTGTTCCTAGAGGAAACCAAGGATACTTGTCCATCCATCGAGATCATGACAGTGCTTTCAGAGCTGTTTTGGATGTTGTCTGCTCAACAGATCTGTTTTGGCCAGGCAATGGGATGGGATTCCCAGAAAGGCCATGGAACCTCCATCCTTGGAGATACTCAAAACCCAACCATGGTCTGCCCAAGCCACCTGCTCTAATAAGACCTGCTTTGAGCAGGAGGGGGACACAGAGGCATCAGCTCAACCTGATTCTGTGATTCGTCTCTCCCCCAAAACTAGCAAGCTGAAATTGAGCAAGATATTAATGTGAAAAAGAATTAAGGTAAAGGTCAAAAGACATTATGTTTGGTCAGGTTCAGATATAGAAAAAATCTTAAACTGAAAATTTTGAGGAAAGATGAGAACAGACAAAGCTTTCATTAACTCTTCCTCTGCTGTAATCGGACCAGTCATTTGCAGTGTAAATCTTCACCACAGACAGATTTTTATTTAAGAAAAATACTTGAAATTTTTAAACTAAAGAAAAGTTTTAAACCGCAAGAAAAATATTCTGTAGTGTCTTGTGATTAAACTACTTGAGAGCATCCAAAGGAGGGCAATGAAGACGGTGAAGGGCCTTGAGGGGAAGCCATATGAGAAGCAGCTGAGGTCACTTGGTCTGCTCAGCCTGGAGATGAGGAGACTCAAGGGAGACCTCACTGCAGTCTGCAGCTTCCTTGAGAAGGGAACAGGAGGGGCTGTTCCAGGAGGAACTGGTCTCTTCTCTGTGGTGATCAGTGACAGGATTCGAGGGATGGCCTGAAGTTGTGTCAGGAGAGGTTTAGGTTGGATATTAGAAAAAGGTTCATCACCCAGAAGGCAGTTGGGCACTGCCACAGGCTCCCCAGGGAAGTGGTCAAAACACCAGCCTGACAGAGCTCAGGAAGTGTTTGGACACATGGTGTGACTCTTGGGGATGGTCCTGTGTAGGACCAGGAGCTGGACTTGATGATCCTTGTGAATCCCTTCCAACTCAGTATATTCTCTGATTTTGTGTTTAGTGAAATCTTTTATCTCTTAGAGCTCAGTTCAGCTCTCTTGAAGTTGCAGTCCATGCATTAATTTTAGTGCAATTTGAATCACAACCTAAATTAGCTGCCTGTCTTTTAATCTCAGCATTTTGGGTATCACAACTGTAATCAAAAGGAGTCCTTCTCAGCCATTCCACTTTTAGTGAGGTCCCCATGTTTTTTGCAGAAGGTTAAGTGACTGCATCAATTCATGCATTAAATAATTAAATTCAAAGTGCATTTACTTGTTCCCTGTTGCTCAAGTTCATCCAGCTGACTTGTTTTCTTCATATGTGGCACCTAAATATCTATCCCAGACACACTCTATATTCTGTGCAAAGAGAAATGAGTTATCATTTAAAAGCTTCAAATTCTTTGGAGTGAATTTGGGCTGATGTATCTCAATCTCCCAGTAGTAACAGCTACAGGCAGATCAAAGCTTTTGCGTCAGAGACAGGACTCTGCTCTCTAACTCCCGCTGTTTTGGAAAGTAGACTACCACAATTTCCACTGCCATAGTAATTCTCTAAATAAAGGACTGTATATTCAGCAGTGATTATTGAAAGGAAGTTTGACAGAAATTTTCCATCAAAAGTATAGATAGACAACACAGTGTCTATAAAAATGCTGTGAAAATGGAAATTAAATAGATGATAGTTACTGCCACATAAGAGACAGACTCTGTGTGGGAACTTCCATTCTGCAGAAAATTTTCTGTCTTTGTGAGAGCAACAAATAATGCTGACTGATCAGAGATTGCCTGGCCCTGTTGCACTTCAGCTCACAGGAAACATTGAAACAGGAGAGGAAATAAGCTCTCTCTTTGCAAACACCCAGTAGGTAATAGGGTGTTAGGAAAGAACTAATGTGGATTTATCAGAGACAGATTGTGTTACTCTTCCTCCTATGACAGGATAAAAGGACTTTCTCTAAGACAGGAGTAAGAGATGCTCTACATCTTAAATGAATAGACAGCTTTTTTTATGCTCTTTCACAATAGAAAGAACATCCTTCTCAGAGGTTTGCTGCCAAACAGAAAGGCTGTGTTGTGTGATACTCACTTAGGGCTCGACTGACACACTGAGACAGAGAACATGCATTTTCTATGCACAGTACAGACAGCATCTGGAAGGGACTGCAAGTACATGGGAGGACAGACTTAGAAGTTTAAATTTACTGAAATGGGCTTGAATATTATATGAACATACTGTATGTGCAAAGCATCAGTTGCACAAATGCAACATGGAAAATGGGTAGATGTGGAGATTAGACAGTATCAGAAATACATCTGTGTCATGCTGTTGGAAAAACAAATGACAAACAATGACTCTAAAACAAACTTCACCTTGGAATCGATAGACATTTGTTTCACCTGTTGATACTGATGCTTCTGAAAGAGTACTGCACCAAGCCTGGGCACTACACTTCTCTGAAAACACTAGAGCAGGATGAACAAAAAAGAACCCTGACAATTAAATGCAAGGAGAGACATAATGGGTTGTTGCATTTAGTTCAGGATTTTCATGCTTCAGTTCTCTGCCACTGCACAGGATCCCTCACCATGTTACAACTTCCACATGATTTCCATTCACATTACTCATCCTGCATCACAGATGGGTCAGATGAGATTTTTCTTATTGCAGCATGGGAAATTTCATTTTATAGAAATCCCAGTTCCCTTAACAACCACATAGCACTGCTCTTGTGGGGAAATGAAGCTTACAAATGGGACAGCCAGCATCAGAACTAGAACTGAGGTGCAGCATTCAGATCACCCCCTAAAAAAGGGGGCACAGCTAGTTTCCTTCTTGCCTGCACCCTTTATTTCAATGTATAGGCAGAACAAAGGGGAGGCTGTGACCTTCAAGGCATTCTCTCTGTTCCACATGACTTGATTGATACAGAAAGGACAGAGGCACAGCAGTGGTTCAGTAACATTACAATTTCTACTGTAAAGTGACCGGGAGGAAAAAATAATCAGTTAAGAAGGAAAAGGAGAGGCAAGAGTGGCATACTTAGAGACAGAGAAAAAAAAAAAAAAAAAGCCAGTGGCAAAGAGAGTCCCTGCTAATTGAAGAATTCCTGGCACCTGAGAGTCCTGGAGTCCAAATGTGTTCATGGGCAACTCTAGCACCCAAAAGAGCTCCAACAGAAATAAAAGCATTTCTTTTCCTTTTATCTTAATATGAACCAAACATACAAAGACCCCCCAAAAATTAAAAGCAACAGATGTCTTGAAGCAGCGTGGAAATTCACAGGGGCCCATGCTTGTTGGACTCAAGTCAAAAACTTAGAAGATGCATCAAATACCGATAATATTTTCCTACTGTGTGATACTCCATATATCAATGGTTTCAGCTCACTAAGTGCTTAGAAACATTATATCTTCACAAGAAATGAGTTGGAGTGTTGGTTCAGGAACCTCAGTTCCTCAGGCTGAGGGAATGCTATAGAAATGTCTGAAGAAGAGAAGTTTTTCTCTGACCAGACAGCATAAATGTTATGATGACCAGATACGATGTTATGTCAATGCCAGTAGAAAGTTAAGGCCACTCTGCACTGTCTCAGGAAGTTTTTTAATTTACTGGAAGCAGGCAGAGTATGCCCTACCTACATTGCTCCCTGGGGCTGGCAGCAGTCTCCCTCCTCCTGCTCTGCCATCCCCTGCCTTACATAAGCAAAGGTAACCCAGAGGTCACAGCAATCTCTGTCTGAATACATGTCATACCAGATATCTCCTGGCTCAGGAGCCCTTTTCTGTTTGCTTCAGATACTGCTGCCTGATAAGAGAAGCAGAATCATTTTAGCCTTGGGAATGGACTGTGCTTACAATGGCATCCCCATCTCCAAGTCCTTAGTTGTCAACAGGCTTGGGCTGAAGGACAAGCACAAGCCATCTCTCCTTCAGTCTGCCATGGAGGCCAAAGAAAAGGGGTTTAATCTTCATCACAAACCAGCATATTTAATATGGAGTTGTCAGCAGTAAACTTCTGATTGGCTGGACAAAATGAATTAATTTCTTATTTTATGGCTATAGGCTGAATATTTGCTCCATAGGGCACAGGAGACAGGGGGTGACCACAAGGCTTCTCACTCCTTTTCTCCCGAGTTCTCCTCCCCATTAATCAGATCGTGCCCAGTCATGTGGCACGTATGGTATGGCAGCTACATGACCAAAGAATCTCTCTCCATTTTGGATCTTTTCTCTGTCTGTGAGAACCATTCTGCAACTCTCCCTCTCAAAACAGCAAGACATCGATCACAGACCAGTCTGTCTGCACAAGAGATCCGGGTTTGGGAAGGAGAGTTTGAAAGACTACAAAACAGGAAAATCAAAGCTCAAAATCTACAGGTGTTGAAAGAAACCCAGTAATAACCTGCTGGGAGCACACAGATTCACTGGAATGAGATTATGTGCTGTCAGTTTCCATCCGTCCTCTCAACTGATTGCAGCATTTGATACATGCAAGCAAGATTCTCAGGCGATGGCAGATGAATACAACTCATTTTTTCCATCATTTGAAAGTCATTAGGATGAGAGTGCTGCATGCACCAGAAGCATCAAATTATGCACCCATCACAGGATCAATCCCCATTATCCCCTGGGTTTTTGCAAATGAAATACTTTAATGAAAGCACTTATAATTTGTTTTCTTGGTTAGCAATGATTTAATTATGCCCATTTTTAATACACATGATAAACAGAAGGTTTTTTTTCACACAACTAACAAATCAGTATTGTACTCTTCCCTGTTACAACTGCAAAATTATGATGTGAATGTAGAAACTAAAATCCAGTTTTAAAATCATCTCTCATTTGGTTGCTATTAAACCTACTAATATTTTCATTACTAAGGATTACTTGAAACAGTAGGAAAGTACAATTCACAACCAACCAGAAACAGCAGGAAAGGGGGAAAATACAGCAGTACCGATTCTCAAATATTTTTATCCATCTGTACCATATGCAAATCAAGACATGCTCTAGCTTAGGCTCTCAGCCTGTCACAGCACTACACAGACTGCCAGATTAAGGCATTCAGAAGCACAGAATGGACTGAACAAACTTTTATAATATTTTGATTTTTTGACCAAAGACACAATCTAGAATACCAGAACAACGCAAATTTCCCCAAGCATGGAACAAACAGACTCTGTATGTTTGCCACCATGACTATCACGATTAACATGAAATGTAATGTCCTGCTTTAGGCTTGCTGGATTTGTTTACAGAGTAAAACAATTGACACAGGGACAATAAATCTGGGGAATACATCCCCTCAGACAGTATGCCTCAGAGAGATAGCAAAGCTATTCAAGGTGTTGCCATGTACATGAAAATATACATAACAACAAGCAGAGGAAGCAGAAGAACACTCCACAGCACATAGTTTATGTAAATTGAAACTGAAGGCTGTATAAAGAAAATGAGAACAAAATGTAATATTTATTGAGTTCTATTCACTTGGAACATAAAGCTGGAATTATAATAACAGGTGTTCCCAGATATATGCTTGAATGCCAGGAAATTACTTCTCTACAATTTTTGTCTACTACAAAGTATATGCTAGCTAGTATATGCTAGCCCAAAATTAGCATTTCTATGTCTCAAAAGACTGGGATTTTTTTTTTAATCCAGGCTAGTTTATCTTCTGCTACCATTCTATGTATTATATATACAGCATCTTTCACAGTATTAAAAAAAAAAAGAAGAAGAAAAGCACCCACCACTCAACAAACTTTTAATAAAACTTGGTAAAAGTAAATCTTTCTAAACTGCAACATCCCCAGATGTTACTACAGTTCACCACTACACATTACCCCACAGGTGGAAAAGGATAGAAGGTAAGCTTAATACTAGACTCCTTTATTTCCAAAAGGACCTATTGCCACAACGAATTAAATTGTTTTCTCTCTGTGAAAAACAGTACACAAACACTACTGAAAATGTGACTATGTTCTTAGCCATTCTATGCAAGCCACTGCAGAGCAGTGTGCCCCCTCTTTCACAGCTGTACACAATCTCCAAAGTAGCTGGTAAGCTGATAGACTCAAAATATTATTTCTAAAGTTCTTTTTGAACCACTATCATACTGCAGAGCAGCAGTTGTAGTTCCAGTTCCACAAGTTGCTTTAGTCCCAAGTCCCAGCAGATCATTAAAACAAGGGAGGCATTTTATACACTTCATCTTTTAATAAGTTAGAAGGTCTGATTCTACACAAAAAGTCACCCTTGTGGCCCCTTCACAAGCCACATACACTGTCCTAATTACTTCAAGTAACTAAATTCAGTTGTGTAATTCTGAGCCAATTATTTTTTTCCCCAAGTAGGCAGTCAGAATCTTAATGGAAGATGTGCAGATGTGAATATCCAACTGTGTGCATTCTCTCATGTTTATGTTCATGCTTCATAAACCTTCTACCACAATTTAATTTTCACTGGATCATAAATATCTGAAGAAAATTGAACTCAGAGGATTTTCACACAGTAAACTCTTTAAACGTCCGAGCTGGAATCTACTCCCTGCTGTTATGCAAGCAGTTTCAAGCAGTGAAATACATTCTGGGGCTACCAAACACAGGACGTGTCACCCAGTGATTGATTTCGCCATCTTCCCAAACAGCTCACAGATATTTATTTCAGTAAAAGATTGCATATTCTTATCATCTACTAATGACAAGAGCCAATTCGTTTTCCTAGTGGGCCAGATACAAATAAATATTCAAGAGAAATGCTCCATAGTGAATCAATACTCACCAACCAAACACCTCTCTTGAGAACAGTTAAGCAGCATTTTTGCCATCTGATCTTCCCAGAGGAGTGAGGGACAGCTTTAATTCAGCTAGGCATCCCTTTAGAGCAAACTACTGAAATATTCAGGTAAACATAAACCCAGCCTTTTGCTCCCACTTCACCTTTTTCACAGCCAGGGCTGTCTCCCTCAGATAACTCCAGCAAAGGAAATTTTCACCTTTATGGCCAAATCCCAAACTTCTGTGACAGAATTTACAACTAGCAGAAGCAGCTGTTAATAATCCCTTTATAACCTTGCAACGAATTCAAGCCTGAATCCAATTCTGCAATCATTACTTCTGAAGCCACAGAACCCCTTCCTAAGGAGAAAGATCTTCAAAAATATCAGAAAAAGCTGTGTGACTGAGTCATCAGTTTAAGCTGGTTTGATTCCAAAGGTACTTTTGAGAAGTTTGTGTCTGTCCACGTGCTGTCCTAGGGGAAAAATAAATACAGCAATCTCAACAAAAATAACAGAAGAAATAATTTTTTGTATTGACTGCAAAAGATTAGCCAAATTCATTCCAAGGACAGAACTAGGCTGGAAACTAACACAAGAATGTAGTTCCAGTGGAAAGATGTTTTAACCCTGAGAAGAAGTCTGAAGGCAAAACCACCGCAGATAGGAATCTTGCTTTAACCAAGAGTCAGTCCTACTTTCCCACACAGCTGTAAATCAGGATCCTGTACATGCAATAAAAAGCAAAAAGCTCATATACCAGCAAATAAACAAACAAACAAAAAAACCACTCCAAAAACCCAAAATTTATTCCAAAAGAATATGAAAATGGTATCATCCATCCCTAAAAGATCAAAGGCATATTTGCACTCAAATTTACAATTCTTAAAATCATGCCTATTTTCCCCTTGTTATATTGTTTTCAAATTATTATTTTTCCCCAGTCTTCTCAAGAGCTACATCTCTGGGCCTATGTGCAGCCAAGCAAAGTCAATTTGAGTACAAAAAACAGCCGACCACTTTAGTCTCTGAAAAACACAGGTGAAGACACCTCTTCAGAAGGGTGCAGACATTTCTGTACTTTTCACCTCTCTAGTGCTCACACACCTTGGTGTCAGCCTCAGGTAGCTTTCTAGACCTTCATCTGTCATAGCATGTACAAGACACTGTAATAAAGAGCCAGCTCTAAGCTTCTCACTTGCAGTCAGCATTGGCAAATGCAACTCCATGTGAAGGGCAGCAGAGCAGATACCTCAGGCACTCCACTGACAAGAAATGAATTTTCAGGAGCCAGGGAAGACAACCCTGAGGTGCAAGGAAGTTGTGAAAGAAGCATGAAGAAGCCCTTTTGGGGGCTGTGAAGAGAGTCCTTTTTGCTCTGAGGTGTATGGGATATCTCACCCCAGTAACCCGTGCCCACTATGAAGCCAAAGCAGTTCTTGAAGATTGTTGTGCTACATTGGTGGCTGTGTCTTGAGGCAGCTGGGGTGCCAGAGCAACATGCATGTGAGCTAACATGTGCTGTTAAGAAAGCAACATCATGATCTCCTCCTCTCCTTTCCCATGGAGTATTGGGCACTACTCATGGTCTGCACACACAGGTACAAACAAGCCCATTCCTGCCTGAGATCTTCCCACACAGAGGCAGAAGTCACCATGCTTGGTGCATCCTTGCACCAATATGTGTAGAACCACACACAGGACTTCAGCTGAGGATATGGAAAAGGTCCTCTCTGAGCAGAGGTAAGCAAATGGGAAAAGTGAGGAATGGATGAGAGGAAAAAAATGTGATGTGACACTGAGATGCTCTGAGATCTCAGACGCTGAGATCTGTGTGAGGGCCCCTCAGTGGCATTTAAATCAGTTCTTCCCAGCAGTCAGGGAACATGCAACATTAGGATTCCTGCTGGTCTAATTTAGTGCAGACAGAACAACAGCTTTAGCACCCAATTAAACAAACTTTTCTCTACCATCCACTTTGATCTATTGCCTTTAACAACTGCCCCAGCTGCCTGTGGTTAAAAGCTACCCCGTTGCGTGTCCCAATTTAACTGTGGTACTTGTTGGCAGTGATGGCCTGGAGGACAAAAGTATAAAGGGGCTAAAATGTGGAAACCTCATGGAGGCTGTGAGAATCAATAGCAAGTAAGAATGGCAGCTTGGATGTAGGTTCTGGCTCAGGACACTCTCCTAACAACACTGATGAGAGCTATAGCAGCAGTGACCCCTTCCATATGTACCTATAACTGTACCTGTGTATGCACACCTGTGCAGCCTGATTCTTAAATTTGTGTTCTAGTATCTGATAGTGATTGCCACAAGAGAGTTACAGTGTGTCCTGGCATGGCCATTATTCTGCCACAGACAGATAATCAATAGCATCTCTTCTCATGACTCCTGAGTGCCTACGGGTGCTTTTTCAGCAGCAGATGCAGAATATCCATATCCCCACGATGTCCTAGAGAACACACAGCTAATGGCCAGCCAGATCCAGCTGCATCAGCAATGTCCTGAGGCACGCTGCCACCTGGTTGTAGTTCAGAGAGATGACAGCGAGCACCCTTTACTCCTTCAGCTTCCTTCACAGCAACGTCACCTGGCACCCAGGAAAGCGTTGCTGTGTTTGTTGTTGCAGAGGAGATGAAGGGTGATGAAGGTGCTGGCTATTTATCAGTAGAATCTGGGAGTTCTTCAAGACATGACAATTCAATTTGGATGCACTGAAAAAATATACATTCCCCCTTTCAGCCCCTATAGTACAAATGTACTTAAAAACACAATCATTTGATGGGTTCTGGTATGCCTAGAGCAATACGTGCTTGTCTAAAAACAGAAACAATGTTCCACAACAAGCAGGATAACACATCTAGACTGCCTAAGTCAGCCTAAGGACTTTATCTAAGTCTGGACTGTGTTGCTCTGGGTAAATTCAGCATGACACACTGTCACTCCCTACAGGTAGATGTGAAAAAAACCCAACCTATAGAAGGCAAAGGAATGAGGAATTTAATCCTTAAGGTGCATGTGGTTTGTTGACATATCTGCCTGTTCAGAATATCTTGAAGCTTATACATATATACAAGTTTAATGGGTTCAGCTTAAAACAGCCAGTTTTAAGAGATCTATTTTTACCCACATAACCATGGATCAAAGAGGCTTAAAAGTATACAGTCATATAGCTTTATCTCCAGTGATACAGAAATATTCCTGTAATTGACACTGCCCTGTATCATGGTCAGCCTCCCACAGTGGTCCCCTCCAAGGTACAGGTCAGGCTTTTCTTACTATTTCCTGAGGTATTTGTAGAGTTCATACTAAGAATCTGGGAGCAATTACCGAAAGGCAGACAAAGCAAGAGGGCAAGGTAACTAGTTAAAGAACATGAAATTTAAATCAAACAACCTTCTTTCTGTGCCTCAGGATAGGATTCCAGATGTTTTGTAAGGAAACAAAAGACAAGACAGTAAGACATCAGGAAATACATCTTAACATTAATGATTTGAAAGCTCTATTCTTGTAAAACAGAATGATACAGTTCAAAAGTAAGGTGTTCAAAAAGGTTTTAGAAAAAAGAAAGGCTACAGGTGAACTAATTTTTTTAGCTTCAGTCATTTAAAATGCTTAGAGAATTTACTTAAGACAATATATTCTATTCAGACCTTTCCTGATATCTTTTATTTTGTGGCTGTCAGCAAGAAGAAAATGTTACCTTATGTTATACAGTCTATTGCTGAGAGACTTGATGGTGCTGTTCATCCCATCCTTTCTTTCCTTCACCTTAATTAGAATTGAAGACTGAAATTGTGTGACTCTCAACACTCAGGAGATATGTAAATTACAAGGAAAAACAGCCAAGGGCTTGCCTGCATGTGTTGCACACCAGATAAGGCAACACTCTTTCCTTCCCCTCTGCTATTACAGCGTTTCCACTGCAGCATGTTTGGCCACACAAAGATATACAATACCACAAAAGCTATTTATGAACTCTCCTATCAGTGTACGCACAGTGGTAACAACACAAGACTGCAGTAACCAGGAACATTTTAGTATGACATTTTTCTAAAGGAAACCTTATTCCCTTGATTTCTGCAGGAAAGGGAGGAGCTGCTGCAAAGCTTCAGGCCTGTGGCTAAAGTACTGATGGAAGACCAGAGCTCTACCTTTGAAGATGAAATATCATTTTGGATGCTCATTTAAAAATAGGTTTAATTGATTCACTTGCATAACATAGACAGTAGCTTCTGAAAAGTGCTCACCTAAAGGAAGTGAAACTGCTGATACAATGTGGAGAGCTGAAAACAAAGTGATGCAGCTGACACACTCATCTCAGGAACATGGTGCATCTTGATTTTCTTAGATGGTTTCTGCCTAATGCTGTCATGCAAAGGCTCTTCAGAAACCCAGGGATGATTTTCAAAACATCCAGCTCTGGCCACTGATACTAAAAGACACTGAGAGACTTCACCTGCCACAGAATTCTCTAAAATTTGTTCCTGTATCAGCTTTTGCTGTTTGAGTGAGATAATAAGAAGAATAATCACTGTCGTAGCACTTGATGGCCTTGGTAAGTGAAAAAATTGATCGATATTTTTCTTTTCTCCCACCCCCCATGAGAATTTACAAAGTGAAAACAAGCATTTTCTAAATTCCTAGCAAAACAAAAAATTCAAAGTATTTTCAACAAAATCATGTATTATTGTTTAAATCTTTATTGTTAGTTAAAATAAAACAAAATAAGGTAACTAGAAAAGCAATTATACCTTGGATTTTCAGATCAAAAAATCTGACTAAAGTTTCATGTGATAGGGCCACCAAGTCTGCTTTATCTCTTGGAAG
The DNA here is from genome assembly GCA_013397555.1 of Urocynchramus pylzowi. Taxonomy (NCBI): domain Eukaryota; kingdom Metazoa; phylum Chordata; class Aves; order Passeriformes; family Fringillidae; genus Urocynchramus; species Urocynchramus pylzowi. The sequence goes on along the minus strand of VZRH01004248.1, from coordinate 90,554 downwards.
AAAATCTGTCCACTTTATATCTCTAAAGATTTTATTAACTTAACTTTATGTTTTATTCCATGAAAAAATTAAACTAAGGTAAACTGGCAGCACATAATCAGAAGCAGCACCAACCCTCAGCAATAACTTGAGCTGATGTGCACTCCTGATGTCATGAAGAAGGATGCCAGTCCACTGTAACATCCCCCTTCCCTTCTCTTTCCCCCAGTCTTGTATTCGCCCCTTGTTGTGGACTGATAATGTTGCATAAACATAAAACTAGTTCTTGAGCCTGTAAATGGAAATAATATTTCATCTGGTATAAAAAAACCATGCTGAGGTACATACTTTATTTTCTTCCTATATTTTTGTGTTGAATACTGTGTTGTATCTTCAGGGGTTTGAGCTCTTACTTCTAGATCATTTGATATAACAAACCAAATAAACAGTCCCCAGATAAATACATGAATGAAAGCAATCACCTTTGTTATTGAAAAAGGGCTATTTAAGTCATATAGTACAGAGAAATAAAATGTTTCAGCTCCTCTCAGACACCATTTGGGAAAGAAATATTGTGTTAGAGGCACACAGGTATCATGGTTTTATTTGCCACAGTTGTAGCAGTGAGGTTTATTGCTATACAAGGTGCTAACAAAGAGTAGCAGAGCCTGTCTGGTTTTCAAATTATTTTGTGCCTCTGATGGCAATTTTTATACAGCTGCTTTCAGAGCTTCCTCTTTCTTGTTCACCAAATCACTCTGAGAAATATTGCAACAGGAACAAGCAAGTCCTTTTAAAACCATGTTAAGAACATCACTGTGAACCACATCTTTAAATAAACTGCTGTCCTCTTTAGAAGGAAGTTCTGACTGTGAGTTATTCTAACGTGAAAGACAACAAATGGTATTTTGACTTGTATTTCATGGGTCTTTCCCAACACTAATGAAGGCAGCTTCCCAGCCCTCCTCCAAGGACAATGGTTGTATTTTTTCCTGCTGTGGGGGAAGAGACAGTGACACCATGAGTGCCTTGTGGGTCACAGAGATAGTTGGGGTACAGGTGAGCTCAGCTCATGGTGCTCCCAGCTGTCAAATCCACCTTGTGAACCAAGCCCAGCAATCACTTCTTGCCAGACAGACTGGTCACTGCTGCTGCCCACAGTGAAATTCTTCAGCCAAACGAAAACTGGAGGGGAAAGGACAAATCTTTGACACCTTTTTGCCCTTTTCTAGCTCTTTACCTTCTGAAGATCTTAAACACTTGATTATCAATGGTAAACAAGGAGAGATATCAACCCCTTCAAGCCAGCTGGCAGGTAACTAGCAGCACCCAAACAGGCACTGCACCATCACAACAGGATGACTTCTTGTGACTTGCCAATGTTACGACACAATAGGAACTTGATTCAGCAGGATCCTCCTTTTTCCAGATCATGCAGAAACATCGTGAACGAAAGAAAATTAAAATCACTGCCCACCTGTAACTCAAACAGTCCAAAGCCTCAGATGCTGAGCTGGCCCTGCCGTCCTGTAGCACAGGAAAAAACATCTGGCAATATACATATTGCCAAGTTGTTTATTACTGAATCATATTGCATCCATACATATCCTAAGCAATCTGTTACTAGGTGCTGATTTATTTAATAATTTAATGGACTTTGAATAGTTTCCAGAAAAGAATGCTGGACCTCAAGGTTGTGTTGTTATTTTGTTCAAATGAAGCAACAATAGCTGAAAAAACTCTCATGAGTCCTCAGCAGAGGTAGGAAAAAAATAATTCTGCATTGTGACAGACCTTGAAATCAGATCAAAGAGCAACTGTGAAGAATCCTTTTTGAGCTGCAAGAGTAGATGAAAAGAATTATTTACCTTTATGCTCTTAAAGTGAGATTAGATCTACAGCTTGGAGAGACCAGTTCAGAAACAATCATAATCAACAAATCTTTCACAAGATGTAAACTGTTCGGTATACAATAGATCTTTGAACTGGATGATCTTTGGAGATTTATTCTGTCATACCTTCAGTCCTGTAATTTTGCATCATCAAAGTGAAACTGAAATACCCAGTTTTAGCATTAGCTAAATGTAAGCAGATCTTCAATTTCTGCAGACAGTTTTGCATTAAAATATGCCAAAATGTCTTGCAAAGTACATTAAGTGGTATTGTTTTTTGCAGGAGAGGAAGGGTAAATGATTCTCAGAAAACTGCAATGCCCCCCCCGGCAGTCACAGAGTCCTCAGGATGCTCTGTGGACTGGGGGCTGTTATGATTGCAGACCACCAGCCCCTCTTTGGGGCATAAAGACAAGACCTGAGGAGTGTGTTTCTTCTGATGAAGCAGACTTGTGGCTGGTGAGACTGCGTGCAAGATAAGGTTTGTAATACCTCCCAAAGGCATACTTTGGAGTCTTCTTGGGTCCACACTGGCATCCTCTTGCTGCCTCAGGCAGCTGATGTTCCCCCAAGCACCTTCCTCTCGGACATGGGGGTGGTACAACGTGAGAGTGGAGAAGCCACTGGAAACTAATTTGCCACATGCACTTTGGCACAGGGATGTCCCACACTGAAGGACCAAGCTGAGCAGTTGGGCAGGCACTGGAGGCACGTGGTAGGCCTGGTGGGTGCATGCCACTCTGTGCCCAGGGCCGGTAGCGTCAGCACAAACACCCACACAGCTCAACTTTCTCCATAACTGGCTGAGCAATGCAGGCTCAGCAGGTGGCAGAGCCTGGTATGGTCTTCAGTAACTGAGATCTGAGTATCAGATAAAATCCAAGGCCCAGACTTTCACTAAACACCGGAAGAAACATAGAAATACGCTCAAAACTCAATGCCTCTTGCTGCTAGTTAAGGAGATGCATCTGAAGATGCATCCTTTGTCACACAGCCTTGATACTGGAGGTCTCAACATGGATCTGAAGAGACCACAGCTACAATTGTCATAAATACATAATACAATCCCACTGCTAAATCTAGAGAATGGTACTGCATTTCCCCACAAGAACTTCTGTTTTATTCTGTGCTACTGGATAAGATTTTGAAAAATAATAAAGCAAATATTCGCTAATCTTTTCAGTTTCAAGGGCAAAGCTGTACAGTTACAGTTCACTCATGTTCTAGCTCTTCTGAAAAGGAGATGGTTACAGTGAATCAGGTTAGTTTCTGGTCTCTTTATAAACACAACACACAGGCTTCTCAGTCTGTGCATCCTTATTGTTGTGTGAAAGAAATGTGATTTTGTTATTTTCATAAAGTTTAAAAAATCATGTATTTACAAGCTCATAGCAATTTCAAATAAAATCTATATTCATATCTCTGAATATTGTCATTTGTCCTTAATAACAGGTCTAGCAAGTGCCTGTAAGCAACATGGTGAGCCCAGGTGAGCTACACACTTGGCAAGAGCTTGAGGAAGTGAATTTTTCTGAAAGTCAAAATGTAGCACCTGCCTGAACTGACCACAGCTGATACAGGCAAAACTGCCTGCTCCATGAGTTTCCCAGTATTCCAGCTTCATTTCAAAGCCCCCAAAGTCTTAGAAAACACTCCTGGTCAGCTGAAGGCACTGGTGTCTTCTGGCAGCATACATGCAGATCTGCACTTTATTTCTCTCTCTAAGCATGTTAAACCTTACACAGATCTACCTGTCTGCCAGCTGCAGTGTTCACAGAAAAGCTGATGCAGAGAGCCTGTCTCCTGAAGGTCCACAAGGAACCTGCCTGTAAGAACACCATGAGCCCTCGTCCCTTGTAAGGGCCTAATCTGAAGCCATATTAGAGATAGCAGAACAAATGACTCTGTTTCACTTCTGTGGGTCTTTGAGTAGCCAAGGTCTTGTTGTAATTATATATCTACACAGAGTGTGTACTCTATCCATCTATACAAAGTACAATATTGTAATACAGTGTTACCTCACAGACTAACTTTGGTATAAAACAGCATCCCTTATGTGGCCCCAGCTCTCTTCACAGAGAGCAGCAGGCACAACTTCCCAAGAGAAGAAGAGAAAACAATTCGTATCTCACTTGCTGCTCCTGTTGTTTGGAACATGTGGAATGTGTTATGGAAATTGTTTACCTGAAGTGATTTGTTAATTGGACACACGTGAAAGTTGTTTTGAGTAATTAGCCAATCACTCAAAGCTGTGTCGACTGTCTGAGACAGTCACGGGTTTTCCTTTAGTATCTTTTTGGAATCTCTTTAGTATTGTTATAATATAGTATTAGTGTAATATAGTATAGTATAATAAAGCATTGTTCAGCATTCTGAAATCATTGGAGTCAGAGCACACTATTCCCCGTCTGGGGTTCGCCTTTCAACTATACCCTTAATCTGAGGGGAGGCAATAACTCTCAGAACAGGTAAGGCAGAAGGACTCATATGTACCTTGCATGGAGATCTTGCTGATTTATCCACTTCCAAGTAAATTCATCTAGTCATTTAGAGGCAGTGACATTAGGATTTAAGAGCAGCTCTAGAGCTGAAGTACCACTGAAGTCATCAGGTACCTCATGGCTTTCTGGAAGCTTTGGATTCAGAGTGCAACAGCTGTTCAAAACCTAAATCTGAGAAAACAGAATGTACAAGAACAAATGGGACTGATCAGAACTGCAGATGCAGAGCTTGTGGCAGCTTGGTCTACTTGTACTCAGAGAATCTAGGGTACAGGACATGATAGGCTTGGTTTCTGCAAGGAGATGGGGCTAATCCATCCCTTGCAGGGAGCCCAGCTCCTAGTAAGATTTCCCTCACAAACAATTATTTTTCTTTTTCTCTTGCAGACGTGTTGGAAGGATGCAACAGAGCAGAAGGCTGAAAACTCAACTATCCAAAGCTCTCCATCCTAACGCACTCCTGTAGAGCATAGCAGGGCTTTGAAGAAACACAAAACCAGGTGATGAGCATTCAAGTGGTAGAATTTACTGCAGAGCCCTAAACAACAAACTGCAAGACATGCATTATATTACATTTTAGACCACATGCCAATTCCACCCCACAGGCTGAGCACCTCACCCAGATTCACACACATTGATCCTGCAGCAGGATCCATACAAGCATGAAGGTTGACATAACATTAATTACCCGTGCCCATTAGCAGAAGCTCTTTTCCTGCACAGCTTGTAGCATCCATAATAATCTTCCACGGGATGCACCAAGAGGTGTAACTGACACAAAATGCCCTCACATGAGAAGCATGGATAAGACCTCATTCTCTGTGTTGCATTTTTAATCCCTTTGTGCAAATTCTTATACATTTGTGCACCTTTGAGGTAAGAAGAATGAGAAAATCAGCACTATTCTTTTTATGATACAGATAGAATTTTCCAAAATACAATCCTCTGTTAAAAATGTGAAGGCAATACAAAGGCTGCAAATGCATTAAAAAGTAAACAGCATAAAATTAAGCTGAGATTTTTCACTGCTGGTGCAATTAGAAACAGATCAGAGTCCGGGTGTCACAAACTACAATGCTTTGGCACATGTGAGAAGCCCTAGCAAGACATTGCATGGTTTTCAGTCTCCTCACCTCACACAAAGCTGAGAGATTTTCTAAAATAGAGAAATAAACCAACACTCACACACATACAGTGAGATCTTGTACACAAGTGTAAGCAAGCCTTCAAGGCAGGCAATCAGATAATCTGGAGGCAAGTAAAGGTCAGTCCATCTTTATACCTGGCCATGAATACAAAGGAGAGGGCTGGAAAACTACTGTGTTACTGTTTTATACCTGAGACCATACTTAGATGCCAGGGAATGTTTAAACAACCAACTGTGATAAAACACTCCTCTTTCTGACGTATTCTAAAATAGGAAGAAAGAAAAAAAAAATAGAAGAAAACCACTAGAACACCCTGTGGAATGTTGTGCCTTATCAGTCACAATATCAGTCAGCAATATCAGTCTTCCTACAAATATAAGCCCTCCCGAACACAGGAGGTTGTACAGCCTCAGGAAATCTCTCTTCAGCAGCAAACCAAAAACTACTTTCTCTACTTGTATTATCCTAAACACTTTTTAAATGTTCTCTTTCATATAGGAAACCTGGTATTAAAGAATCTGGCAGAACCTTTGAAAAGCTTTTTTCTTTGTCTCTCAATTTCACTAACATAATGCTAAGGGTAGGAAATACTTTATAAAATAACCTTCTGTCTCCATAAAACATGTTTATAAAAAATGAAAGCCACACCAGTAACTGCTGCCTCAAAAATACATAAAACAAATTTACACTCTTAAAATTATAAGTCAAATGAGACTTCAAAACAAAGCTATAATAATTACTCTATTATTATCACACTTCTAATGAGAATATACTCATTTTTGGAAGTCAACTTTTTTTCCTAAAACTTAAACCCCTTTCTTTCAAAGAATTGGAGAAGTAAAACCATTCAATTCATCTTATAATGCAGTGTGAGCGTGCATAAATGCACACGTGCTGCTGAGCAGGATCAGCACTATACACCTGAGAGCCACAGAGTCCTGTTTAGCTGAGTAAGGTTTGCTGGTTGAGCAGGGAGCTCTGGCATCCAGCCCATGCAATCAGCACACCAGCTTGTCACGGCAGGCTATACATGGTCACGGACATGTTTAGATATTTCACAAGTTTTTTATGACCTACCATATGTGTCTAAAGTCACTCAATTTGGACTGAAATTACTTACCAGAAATTGCTCCAAATGCTGTAGTTACTTTATTTCCCAAACATATATCATTTTGGTATCTAGTCTGTGTCACACCAATAAACCCATCATGCATTGGAGTGTGAATACACTGTTGAAAGTGTTGATGATGTTGAAAGATTATATCAAGGGCACGGAGAAACATTATTAAGTTCCATGTCAGTGACTTCTCTCATTTTTGTATAACACATACAGCCATTGTTTGATGAAAAAAAAAAAAAGCTTTATTACAATGAAAGGGAAATATCGACTAAACAGAAATAGTATCAAGCAGAAGTGTAAATCATAGGCAGGTCTGAAAAACCAATACCATGTATTAAAGTTGCTATGGATGTCCTGAGGCAGAGCAGCACAGTTTTTTCAAGTGTTATGAAAATAGACAATTGAAGGTACATTGTAAATTTGCTCCAAAATGTGCTCACCTTCAGCTGGTGTTCAGCATGGGGCTGGCACTGAACCTGTGGCCAGCAAAGCTGTAACCGTCTGTTCCCAAGAAGAACCTGACCCAAGTCTGCGAGTTCAGCCATTCAGAAGCAAACACTGCAGCATTCCTTGAATCATGGAAGGCAGTGATGGGAAGGGTTTCACAGGATCTTCCAAGGCAGCTCGTGTAGCATCACCTGCATTTTTGGACTCTTTTCTTCTATCACCATATTCTTCAGGTTTGTCATCTTACACTGGCTGTAATTCCCATACTTTTGACTAAATTTAGTTAGCCTAGCTCCCTATAAAAATCAGATTTCCAGGATCAGTCTGTTTATATGTATGTAATAAACTTCTAATCTGATTTCAGGCCAATCATATTTGGGGATCTCAAATATGATGAGCTCTCTGTGTATTTCGTAAAACCAGAGTGAAGGATGCCAAGATTTTGATTTTGTTGGCCAATTAAGTTGAATGAGGCAGCCTGCATGTAGCTGTGAAAATATTTGACAGAACAAAAGCTGTAAGAAAAAGTATGGGAACTGTATAGGATACATGGTAAAACCAGAAAATAGCAGTTTAATTTTGTTTCTAAAAGCCTTTGAATGAAAAGGCTCAAGACCATAGGAAAGTGAGTTTCCACAGCACTCTCTGTAGCCACAGGACTTGACATACACACTTTGGTGCACAAGATAAATTTATAGCAACAGCTATATTTGAGCTAATATTAATGATATGATTTTCATCACTAAGCTTCATTGTCTTCTATAATAAATGGGATTGCTGCTGGAATCTGAGGGAATTTAACAGCCATGCTGGGCTGGCCACCTCTGCACAATGCTCAATAAAGATGCTGGGTAGTGTCTATGTGCCTAAAAGAAAGAAGAACAGTCTGTATATGTATAAATTAGTCCAACAGAGAGAGTCAAAACATAACTAATGTCTCCTGGTTGTTTTTAATCCCATTGCAATCAGTGGTGGGCTAACACTGGGGATGGTGGTGGTGATGGTTGTGTGAACTGCACCGAGCAGCAGAGCAGTAACAGCTGAGCATCAGTCCCAGCTGCTTCCAACATATCCATCCCTGGGCCACTTCTCATTCCAGCTCAAATAGTAATTTCCACAAGAAATGGAGTTCTCTGCTTTCAGCAGGGCAGCAAAGAAACCTATATTTCTTAATACCACTTCTGGGAATTCTGCATCGCAGTTGCTGGAAGAAACTGCTAGTTTTATATCTGAAATTTAATTAAAGTATTTCCAGGATTTTTTTTCTCCTGTAATTTAGTGACATTTCTCTCACAGGCTAACCAGAATTATTTGCAAAATGTTATGGCTACTGCAGACAAAAGAGGTCACCAAGCTGCAGCAGTAGCTGTAATTAACAGAGGAGCATACGTCAATATATAATTGACTTTAGAGGGAATTCAGGGCAGCCACACAACCAAGCAGCTTTTGGCATCCAGACAGCAGCTACTTCTGCCACAAGCTGGAACAAGAGCAGCAAGAGAGCAAAAGGACCAGTTTTTTCTGCAAGGATTTCTTTAAGATCATCTTCCCTGGATGCATGGTCACATGAGATCCATAAAACCTACTCTGCTTAGGGATCCTCAGTTTAGGTGAGCAAGAGTGATGGCAGAATTTCAAAGCTCTTGACCAGTCAGCAATTATTTACCATGGCTTGAATGACAGGACTGCAGGACTAGGTATGATGAATATGGCTGCAGCTACCAAGATGTTAGATTGTGCCATTGGGTCGGAATGCAACATCTCAACACATACCTAAGGAGCCTTAGGCAGTCATACAAGGGATCTGAGAGGAACAGGTTTGGAGCACGATTTTTTGCCTGTGAGAGCAATGTGCTGGGTAGTTGTACAGAAGGAACAGCTCTTCTTTGAGAAGCAAGATAATAATCACATTTTTTTTCTCTGTGATTCCTGATAGTGAAAGGAATAGTCCACGACCCCCCAAATCAGAAACACAGACAGTGACCATTTAAGAAAGTTAGAGCCCAGCCAGATGCACTCAGTGTTTTGCAAGGGTGGGACACCAAACATCCCTATTCTGAAATGAACCATAAGGTGGCACTGCTTTAAAACATTACCTGAGAAGATTTTCCCTGACATTTTCTATGCTCTACAAAACCCTACGGAGTTCCCACTTTTAATTTAAGTGAATCAAATAATCCTACAGAAACTGCAGTGATACAGTGAGAGTATACATCATTGGCATTTTTACTTTCACACACATTATTTTCCCAGAAATCGCTACCTTTTGTTCTGAAAACCAAAATGTCTCAGATAGTTTCATTCAAGCACTGCAACACCCATTTCAAAATTTATGTTTGTGTATGTAACAGCCAGACCCATCTTCTCTTTATACAACCTCTGACATGTAAGACCATAAAGATTCTGCTCTTTCTCTGTGCATGGCAACAGCCAACAAAGACACTTCTAACAAGTTATCTTCTAGTTCACATCTAATGTGCAGGACAAGCTGTCAGATAAAAACAGTCTTTGCAAGTGGAGTTGCAGGAAGTTCCTAGTGGTTATGGTAAAATGAACTACACAGATACCCTGTGTCTATTCATTTGCTGCTATGTTAGACCTGGCCACCATTTTAAATGAATGGTGAAAGGGACATAAAACCACCTATAAAAAGGAGACCATGTAGGTCTGAGAGAGAATAGTTGAAGAGTGGGATTCTTAACAAACTTCCCAAATGCAAAAATAAGAACCCTCCTGAATCTCCAAATCCCATGGGCACAGAGAACCAGCTGCTGGTTTTGTGCCAGGGTACAGTATGTTTTACATAGCACAATAAAAAGAAATGGGTCAAGAAATAAATCACCAACTGCAGAACCTTCTGTTGGGTTGTCCTGTAAGAGCCTAACTGATCTGAAAATAACAAGGCCATGAATTCAGGTCCCCCTTCATCTTCTATATCCAGCCAGTCTCCTGCCCTGCAAAGAACTCCTCAGCTTTCAAGCAGTCCTTTGCTATGAACAATGCAAGGTCTTTAAACCACTGTTATTTTTGCAGCCTCCACCACAAAGTATGGCTCACTCACCTCCAGCTACCACATGCTATGCAGAAGAACACATTAGGGAGAGATAGGAGAACTACTTGAGCTTAGCTTTATATATTTTCTTTCTTACAGGTACTTTTGATCTAGCTTTACATCCCAGTAGTGACCTTGCACTGGCACCCTTCCAACCAATGGACCAAAGTGCTCAAAAAGCCAGTGAGGTGATGGACAGGCCACAGACCCTTTTCCAAGTTAACTGCATGGTAGAATGATAAACCAGTGTCAGACTGCAGCTGACTTCAGGACGTGCAATTGCCAGTGAATTGACCCAGGCTGTGTGTTGACAGACAAGCAACATCTATTCATTGATGCATCTCTTTGGATTCATATATTCACTCTGCCCATGGAGCAGAAGACACACTCAATACAGTCTGGCAGGATGCAAAGCAGTTAAGTGAAGCAGCTGGAGAGACATCACAACTGTCCATGCATATCTACAAGAGGGTGTTCTCACTTACTATTACCTTACTTGCATTTCAAATGGGAGAATAGGCTACTTCATATCAAGAATGTAAACACAGATCCCATCGGAGTGCAGGGACTCAGATGATTTTGAGCTGATCCCTACCATTCTAGCAAGGTAATGGGAAGTTTATTTCAACTGCTATTGGCTGAAAAACCTTCCATGGATTTAAAAACCAAAAGACAATAGTGGGAGACAGAAGGATGGAAGAACTTGTGAATATCAGCATTCAGAGTTAATAAAATTCTACCAGTAAGGTTCTTATGATGAGTTTTAGTCTGGTTTTTTTTCTCCTATTTTGATAGTCTTTATTTCAAATATCACCATAGAAGCAGTAATTAATTCAAATGAAGTGGGATTTTCTCTAAATGAGCAAGAAAAACATTTCAAAACATTCTGAGCTTTGAACCTTAACAAAAAAGAGAAGTCTTTATCTTTAAAATTTTAAAATACAACTTTTAAAGAAAGCAAGCTCTTTTCTTTTTTTTTTTTTTTTTTTTTTTTTTTTTT
>VZRH01004248.1:64909-79402 GCA_013397555.1 Urocynchramus pylzowi | reverse complement strand
TTTTAAAAAAAAAATTTTTAAAAAAAAAAACTTTTTTTTTTTTTTTTTTTTTTTTTTTTTTTTTTTTTTTTTTTTTTTTTAAGTCTGCAAGTACACTGTGGAATGGCACACTGGCTCTCTTTAAGAAGTAGGCTACCAAATTCTCCTTTTCTGTCCCCATGCATAGCTAACTGAATACTATCAATGGCAGTGAGAAGCTCTTGGACCTACTTGACTTTTACAGATCTTTTTGAATTGGATACTAACAGCAGTTACCAAACTGGAGCCCAAACATTAAATACTATTAAATCCTTTGAATCCAATACAGAAGCACTTCAATTATACAAGCTTTGTGTCATCCCAGATGAGGTCATGATTCTTAATGCTCATCATATTGAATATTCCTGCCATATTTGGGAAGTTTGATTATCAAAATTATCCTTTGTCCTTTATGTCTCATGGATAATTGAAGTTTATACATTTCATACAAAACAGTTTTTGTACCTCATTAAACAGATCTGTCTGTATTTCCACAATGTAATTCCTGAACATAATCTGTGCACTTTACATGTTCATGGCTGGATAGCATGATTATGGTAACTATAAGGTAAACTGGGCTTTAAGTCAGAAACTTCTAGAAACCCACAAATCCAGTGGTAGGGATCCAGCTTTGGAAGCAGATTGATTTTCTGTGCTCCAAACAGGCATGCAAAGTGGCACCATTTTTAAACATTATTCAAGCTGTTTAGCTGAACAACATTTTACTCATGTCTAACTTACACTGGGCACTAATCATCACTTGTTTTTAGCAAGAGAGAAAGTCCAGAAGGCAAATCATACACAGCTCAATTGGTTTAAACTAGTATTACAAAAATGTGACACACAGATGCTAATTCTTAGTCTGTTGTAGCAATGCAGGATACTTAGAGTAAGTTCAGTGAGTTCACATACCTCCTTTTGTAGATACTGGTGAGGACTACACAGAAGTCCTCAATATGAATTCAATCCCATGTGTTTACCCGAAACACAGAAGTACACAACAATAGACTCACTGTAAGACACAACCAAAGTCTGAGGGAAAACCAAACTCATTAACCAGCCCATCTTCTTGGGAAGCACCCACAGAGAGCATAGGAAGGTTCACAACTGCCAAAGCATCACAGGAGTCTTGTTCCTGGGTAGCAGCATGTACCACTGGCTAACAGAAAATTCTCAAATATAGCATTAGTGAAAACTGGGACATCAGCTACCCCTTTTTTTTCAGGAAGACAGTGGATACATTAATCTAGTCCTGCACCTTGAGTAATATTTGTCCCTCTTTCACACCTCATTATCTGAAGAGCATCCTAGCAGCATAAGATAGCTGAGAGAGACCTGTACCCAAAGTCCTGTTCACAAGGCAATGCCATGCAGAGGTGATGGCTCTGAGGGGCCTTTCAGGAAAGAAGTGGCAAAGTGGGGTGCAGTGAAAGAGAGGGGGAAGAAAACATCTGACAGCTGCTTCACCCACTGACTGCAGAGAACACGGAGCAGCAGTGAAGGCCAGAGAAGGGGACCAGAGAGTAAGCCATGAAGGAATCAGGAAGAGCTACACAAACTTCACATAGTAGGAGATGGGGACCAGAGCTAAAGAAGTCAGTCACAGAGCCTGGAGGTAATTTTGAAAGGATGCACCACTGGTGGATACACCCCAAGAGGACAGCAGTATGATTGAAGGTGGGAGGCAGCATTTGTGGGATCACCTTTTTTGGAAGAAGAGCAGAAAGGGAAATGCCCACAGAAATAGTTATCGTGGAGCTACCTAAGGTACAGGAAAAATGCCCTTTGTAGCTTCTGAAGCAATGTCACTGTGAGCAAATTAACCTGATCAGCCTTTGAACAAACTGAGGTGTCAGACTGTAGAGTTCAGTGGAGTTGAGTAGAAATGTGCATCAGAATCAGCAGGGATACAGCTAGTGAGTTTTATGTCATTTAAAATGCCTCAGAATGGGTTGTTTCATGGATATTTCAATATGCAGATACTTAATTTGATCAGAAATGCAATTATCTGTTTCCTAGTTCTTCAGTATACCTAAGTATTTGTCTTACAAGACAAATCATTACAAGACTACTCCACATGAATCTCTAGATTTATGCTATATAAATACATACATAAAAGTCTTGAATTATGTTCACTGAAAGGTGATCAGAAAACATTAGTGCTACCAGTAAAAGAAATACCTTACAGCGTTTGCATTAGTAATCCTGACTAGGTTTTCATTTTTACCTTAGCTTTTTATTCATGAAAGAAGATCCTCTCCTCCAAAAAGAAAGTTATTTTATACAACTAGAATTATTTTTCAGACTTCACTTGAAAAATTTAATTCATCATCCTGATTTCTACCCTTTAGTGGTCAATGCATTTCCACACATGCACTGCTCTAAACCATCAATCCCCCTGTGGGAAGGCAGTTTCCATAGGGGTGCCTGGTTGAAGCTGAGTTTAGCTCTTTGCAGGACGAAGCCCTGTGAAGCAGAAGCAGTTTGCAACACAGGGGAGGTCAGAGTACAGTAATTCTCCACGTGAGGCTGCAGATCATATCTCATGTGGCAGGTTGCCAAGGAGCTGCTAGGAGCAGAGAACAAATACGGATGGGAGGAGGTGGATGCACTAAGGGTAGAATAACACTGAAATGGCATTGGCTGCCAAGGGTGACAATAACAAGCAGTAGGAGAGGACAAAGACCAGGACCTACAGTGACCAGGAAAGGATGCTCCAGCAGAACTAGCAGGAGAGTTCCTGAAGGTTCCAGCAATGCTTTGTCCAACAGCTGAATTTTATCACCACAGGTCTGTCAGGCATCCTCAACCCCCCTTCAGCTACTGCTCAGAGACCCAAGGCTCACTCCTCACATGTTCTGAAGGTGCTGTCCCTTTCCCTCTCCTCCATCCTTCTTTTCAAACTGAGGGAAGGAGAACTCACATGAGAAAAGTCTGAAATTGCTAAACAAGCTATAAAAAAAACCCTTAGTAAGCTCAGTGATAGATATAAAAATTTCACAGCTTTTCCCTACAGAATCATTCAGCTATTTCAAAGCTGCACTCGTTTCCCAAGCACTGGTTAAGGAACATTTCTTTGTTCAGGAGAGCACTGATGCATGTGCCTACACAAGTGTGTGCTTTTACACCACAGCAACTTAGAAAGGCAATTTCCAGTTGACCAGGATAAGACAGTCATTTAAAACTATAGGTTTTCCCCTTGGTTTCTCTGGCAATCTCTGCACAAGAAAATTTTCTCTCTTGCCCTCCCAGCTACTATAGTGATAATACATATTTACATCACTTCATGGTGGTGTCATGAGGATTCATTAATTCTTATAAGTACTCTGAAGATGGGAAGTCCTACAAGCATTAAGTTATATCAAGGCAAGGGCTTTTCAATGCACACTCAGCCATGTGGTGAGTACCTCTCCTCTTCTACCATGTTAGCATCTCTAAAGCTGTTTGCCAAAATCTGTCCTGTGCAGCAGCAGGGCTGCTGTACAGGCCCAGGGGACTGAACCATTCAAATCAGTAAGGTTAACAGTGCTGATCCCAAGCACAGCAAAAATAATAACACATACTTACTTTAAAAATTCCTACAGAAGCAGTGCCAAGTAATAAAATGTGCTTATGAAATCAAAATGGACCCCAGAATCAAGAAACAAGTGAACTGACTGGGGAAAGTATTACTTTTTCTTCATTAGATTCAATGCCATGATTACCTCTGATTCAGTAATTTGTGTCTTACATTTCTAAATTGTATTCTGTCTAAAAATAGTTATCACAGAGAACAGAAAACTCAGCCTGAACACCTGAGCACTTGTTACAGGCAGGCTACTCTGGAGGTGGTGGATCAGCACACCAGAACCAGCATTCAAAAACCACCTCCAGCGTGCTCAGCACTGCTGAGAATAATGACACCAGCACTTGGTTCATCAGGCAGCTCCTCTTCCTCTCCCCTGTCCCACCTCCCCCATGGAAACCTGGTCCTCACCCTGGACCTAGAGCTGGAAACAGGAGCTCTCTGGTTGACTTTTCAGGAACAGATAGTCTATTTTCATCTGTCCCCACAGTGCCACAGTCTGACAGTGATCCCACATTCTCATCCAAATTCGCTGAGGAACCACAACTGGGAAACCAGAGCAGGCAGAGCAGGTTCCAATAAAGTCGAGCCACCAGCTCTTGAGGACATAAGAAATGAGGCACAGCTACTCCCCACCCAAACAGTTGTGGGTTTGTCCCCTGAGCATTGGGATCTACTCTGGCACCACCAGCTGTGCACAAAGGAGGCACAAGCACCCTCTGCAAGAGCTAATAACCTGTGTTATTCTTACAGCAGTGCTCTTATAGCACTGTTTCCTATGTCCAGCTCGTCAAAGCACCAGCTTGCCCTCTCTGACAGCAGTTCTAAAACTGTACACCCATACCTGAGAGGCTGTAGCAGAAGAATGTCATAGGGGATCCATAATTCAACATCAAGCAGTGCAAAAGCAAGTCAGGACACATGCTGGCACTGCCCTGAGCCCACCTGGGGTCAGGGCAACTGCAGTGTCAGGGACAAGGTTCAACCTGACTGCAGCTGCCCAGGACTCCTGCAGGCAGCTGCTCTCCCTCTGTGCACGGGTCAGCAGCAGGAGTTGCACTTCTGTGCTCTCTGCCTTGCACTGCTGGATAATGGGGCCCAAGGAAAAAAGGAATTTTAGGCAGCAGTGAGGAATTCCAAAGCTTTTAAGAGCTAGCAAAGAGAATATGGCCACTTGTAAGTCTGAATGCTAGTTTGCCACAGGAGACTTTATATGATTTCTGCAATTCTAGGAAACTTTTCTTTAATGAAAACATTCTGTCACCACCTGTCAGGAATAAATTTAGGCAAAGAAAACAAGACAATATTGAACTAGAAGGCAGGATTTTGCAAAACATCAGAGCTGATTCATCCCTTCCCATTCCTCCCCCCCATCCTACTCCAGGCACCATGCCGAGAATACATTAACTTAACTTGCCTGGGGATTTACATTCGATTACTACCCATTACCAGGGACTTCAGATTCCTTTATTCTCCACCAATGCTGTATTTCTCAATAAAAGTAACTTCACCTTTTTCAGTTATTCAATTTCTGTAGTCTGGCAGCAGAGGCGCCAAGTACAAAAGTCTTGACTATTCAGTCCCACCCCTAGAACGGGTATGCCAGTGTATTAGGATATAAATCTGCTATTTTTGTCTCAACATGCATGAATTACCCGAGTATTATATATGTAGACACACATTCTTGCTTGCTAAATCTGCACTCCTACTTTTTAGAATCTGAAAACAGTAGTTGAAACAAGTCACCTGTTGTAGGACTAAGTTAAAAAATACTCTTGGATAAAAAAAACCCTCTTGAATCCCACATTAAAAGAACAAATGGTAAATAACTATCAGAAAACTGAGGCTTCTATAATCATCCAAGGCAAGGGATATTTTATTCTTCACACCCTCAACTCATTCTACACAGTTTTTGTAATGACAGCACTCAGGACTGCAGCCTAGAAAGCTCTCTGGCTGCACTTCTCCCCAGTAATTAAAAAAATTGAAATTTATTCGTGTAATATAACACTTATCACCCTTCAGAAGGACCCTTTCCCTGCTCCTTTCCCTCATGCTCAGTCTCATTCAGTCTCATGCTCAGTCTCATGCTCAGCTGCCCTCTTGTGCAGGTGTTCTGCAAGCCACAAAAGCACAGTTTGCTCAGACAAGTAGTTGACCTGGCAGCAGCGAGTGGCACTGAAAGCCTTGACAACCAGCCCTGCTTTTAACATCAGAGAAAGGAAAGAAAAATGAAAAGATCATTGAATCTAACCTTTGACTAAACATCTCCATGCCAACTTAACTATATCACTAGTGCCACGTCCAGTAGTTTGTTGAACACCTCCAGGGATGGTGACTCCATCACTTCCCTGGGCAGTCCCTTCCAATATTTGACAAAATTTTCGATGAAGAAATTCTTCATGATATCCAACCTGACCCTCCTCTGGTGCAGCTTGAGGCTCCATCTTCTCGTCCTGTTGCTGGTTGCCTGGGAGAAGAGGCTGACCCCCACCTGGCTACAGCCTCCTTTAGATGGTTGTAGAGAGTGATGTGGTTCCCTCTTGAGCCTCCTTTTCTCTGGGCCAAACACCCCCAGCTCCCTGAGCCACTCCTCATACAACTCACTCTCCTGACCTTTCACCAGCTCTGTTGCCTTCTCTGGGCACTTCAGCACCTTGCAGCGAGGGCCCAGAACTGGACACAGGATTTGAGGTGTGCCCTCACCAATGCTCAGTACAGAGGGACAATCACTGCCCTGGTCCTGCTGGCCACACTATTTGTGAAACACGCTCTAAGTCTCAGGGAGATCCAAACAGATTGAGTCTAAGTGTAAAAAAGCAATGGAAAGTATATCTCTTCAGGCTTAACCATAAAAAGCAAGCAAAAGGATAAAAAGTTCCCTTTATTTTTGAGCAAGTCAATATTTATCATCCATCCATTCACACTCATTAACTCAAGTAGGCCAGTACCAAAGGTTTGCCGCCAGGGGATATGTCCTTTTTAAACAGTTAATGGAGTTTTAATTAATTGTGTTACCTGAAAGTACATCTTGACAAAAAGTAAGATAATTGAAATGCATTAAAAACTGTGTTTATTCATCTGTCCAGAAATAGGCTGGAAAAGACAATGAGAACATGTAACAAAATGGTTTTTTAGAATACCTGAAAAGAATGGACAACTACTAGGAGACTTGCAAATTAGACTACTGGTTTGAAAAATTGTATGCTAGCAAATGCCAAGATGAACAATAATAAAACAAACAAGCAAGCAAACCACAACAACAATAACAACAAAACCCCAAACCCAAAAACCGAGCTAATTTACAAATAAAAAGACAAAAAGTAAAATATCTGAATGAAACTATCAAGCATTAATACTATATTGCTGCAGGGCAAAAATTATTTCTTTTTTCTCCTGGAAAAGATTTTGACTTCCCATAGAGAATAAAGAGATTTAAGCCTTTTTGGTTTTTTTTCAAACAGAGGTTACTTTTTCATTGACATAATAATCTTTTCCTCAGAAATATATTTTCTGGATTTTGTTTGTAGAGGTTTTTTTAAAATAAAAACCTAATTTTCTATTTCAAAACAGTTTTGATAAGAATAATATGGGCTAGTGAAGCATTTCCTTTTATGATCGTTTCTAGCATTCAAGGTCAAGTTCAACTGCATTTAATACAATAGCTTAAGATCAATTGCTCAAAAGCAGGAAAACAGAGACCAGAGAGACACTGTCCTGATTTTAAAGGTCCTGAAGCCTCATGAGATCTGTCAAGATATGCACAGATATTGTATTTCTGCAGGGCAGAAAAAGGAAGCTTTAGCCATTTTTTACCTTACAACTGGAGACTATCAAAGGCTTTTGGAAGTTTTACTCTTCAATCAGCTCATCTCTCCCTTTTTTCCCCCATGCCTATTTCTTTCATGTATGTTTCTTAAAGTTAAGATTTAATTGTCTTGTCAGTAGGCCAGTATTCCAGCAGTGGAGAACATATAAAGGAAAAGATGTTAACTGGCCTTCCTCTGTGTCTTTTGTGCCAGAAAGTGCTTTGTCTCCACCTCAGAACAAGAGGAAATGGAAATGTTCATCCTGGCATGAGCAAGCTTTTGACAAACGTGCAACCAGACATCCTGACCTGCCCCTGCCCTGAAGGGTGATCTTGAGCAAAAGAAATTACTTTAATCAAATCTTTCTGGGTTTAGTTCAGTGAAGTCAACATGTTTGGGACATCTTAGCATGCCTCCATTTCTTTTCTCCCAACTGCAATCTCAAATTACGCACGTATTCTCTGAGACAACATAGACTCATAAAACTTTTCTCAGGTGACATGCTTAATCAAGGGCATGACTAACAGGCTCAATATATCACAAGCAAGCTCAGCAGAAAACAAAGCTCAGTTCTGTATTGCTAGATGGTCAGGAACATAGTGGTTCATATTAAATCCATGCCTGTATCTTGGCTGGAACAGTGGCCAACAGTGGATATCTTGGAAAGACTCCCATGACTAGAATAACCATGGAATGCAGCTCCCCAGAATACTTCCCAGCTGCAGGTCAAGGGGGTTTTGAGCCAGCAGTGTTCATTTTATCCTCAGGGGCATAGTCTGTGTGAACTTGAATCCATGGAAACTCATGCTCCCCTCCAGTGGCCAGGAATCTCACAGCCAAATGCAGAGCCCATTCCTCTGCTCTGAACTTGAGGGGCCTGATGGTTTCATTTGATGGCCCCAGTTCTTTTGCTGACACAGACTGAACAATCAGTCACTTTCTATTCTTCCTCCCCATGTCACTTATGCCTTGCTCTCCTCTCTGCTTATCAACAGAGGTGGGAGATAAAAATAAAAAACAGCTGAAAGAACATCAGTCATTTACATGCCACTTTAGAAAGTGAACCCAGGGACTTTGATACATAAACCCCACTGACTTTCCATTACATTTTGATTCCTTATTGCCCACCCTTAAAGAAATTTACTCTAGAATCTTAAGAAAATAAATCTGAGGACAGATTTTAAGTAGATGGTAGATCTATCTGAGATAACCCATTGACATTTCTTTATATCACAATGACACTTCCAACTTAAGACCTCGAAAACTGCAGAAAAATTCACCCTATCTTTTAAACATCCTATTTTACATTGCTGAGTAGAATTAAATATCCTTCCATCATCTATTGTCTGCCACAGCACACACCACTGCTGAGCCTGAAGTCTCAGCTTTATTGCCTTGGCCCCCTTTATATCCTTGCCACTTTCAAGCACTGGAAAATTTTGACCCCCATTTTGATCTGGTTTTGCATCATAGACACTGTTGGAAGAGATGAATCCTGCTGCTAATCAGTTGAATCACAATAAAAAACCACAGCAGAAGCAGTGATGGGAAAGATGAACTCCTTAGCAAAGAGGAGTGTTTAAGGTAAAGGAAATCCTCTCTAGTCCTTCAAAACTGATGCTGATCTCCACTGAAATCCTCATGCACATCATGAGATCTTTTAGGCACTTAAACACCTGCAGGCACCTAAATTCACTGCAAATTCACTTACCCTCACGCCTGTCACAGCATTCCCAACTGTAGAAGAAACCTCTGACTGTCTGTCTGTCCTGCTTCTCCTGAAGGGGAGAGCCCCCTGTTTGAACTGCCACTCTGCAGTTAGGAGCCAGGATTTATTCAGTGCTCCCTCGTGCCAGGGTGGCTTGTGTCTTAGCCAGTTAAATTGACTGCATGCTAACTCGGCTAAATCTAATGCTTAAGTAAGTTATCTGTTGTCATGGATTTAACTGCTAACACATTTCATATTCCCCAAGGGTAGTCAAAATAGTAGAGCCTCTAAAATAGCTGAAAAGGAAAATCTCTGTATTACCTCAACCCTGAAATTTTGTCTTTGACTGACAGTATTGTATACTATTTGAAGGCAATTTCTGAGCAGATAAATATTACAAAAGGGCACGTTTCTTCCCCAGCAGAGCCACAGTGCCACGCTCCCCCGTTAGCACAAATTGTCCCAGTTTTTGCCTAACAAGTTGTAAAGACCAGACAATGACAACTTGCTAAAAATAAAGCTTTCATTCTGCTCAAACACCCGATGAATAAATTTTATAGCAAGCACTGTTCTGTACCTGGCAAAGTATATTTGTCCCTCCTCACTACCTTATGAATTAAACAGAACATCAATAAGGCAGACTGTTTCCTTTCCCTCCCCATGAGTACTAAGACTAGTTACAGATTATTGAGTATCACAGACCAAACCCACCTAAGAGTGTTAAATGAGAGATAATAAAACCAGAAGTAGCACACAATTTCATCTTCATTACAGACTTTGTTTAGACCAGCCTGGATTTTCAGTATATTCTGCTCATACTAATTTTTTTCTTTTTGTTGTTCCTAAATACTAATTTCTTTGTGATGTATCTGATTTTCATTAACTTCTAAGTGTAGGTACATCTTTCCTGAAACACTGGCAGTATTTGACATGTGAATTTGTTTACCCTAGTGAAAATGAACAAGAGAGATAATATAAGCAGACATAAGCGAGAATTCATATGTAATACGTACTTCAGTGATCTGGTGACAGACTGCTGAGACTGAATAAATTAACTCCTGATATGGTCAATTAAGACAGGTAGGTCATCTGGCAAGAGAAACTGAGAGGAACAAATCCAAAGAGACAAGATTGCTGAGGTCTGGAGAACTGGCTTTCCATCTGTTACCTGGCAATGTATCTGTCCTCTGTGTTACCGCATTCCTGCAATATCCACTAGACAGCTTGTATCCATTAACCACAATGCCAGTCTACTGTGTTTGAGTGACCAGGAAGGAGGAGGTATGCAAAACCAGGAAAACAACCTCAGGGGTTTTCCTCCTGCTTATATATGCATTAGTATTTTCTTACTAATAAGAAACTAAGTGAAAAGAGGGGCATATGGAAGAAAAAGAATCAGATCTTTCATGTGGAATGAAATCAAGTGGACCAGCCTCAGTTGACATTAGTTACACATCCAGCTACAGCACCTACATATTACACAACAGGGTTTGGATATGTCTATGCTATCTACGTCATCTCTAACTATTTTGAACAGCCTGAAGAGCAAGACAAGCAGTGGTGGCCAGAAAGATCTGTACACACAGCTATCACATTTCTGAAGTCTGAAAAGAGAGTGTAGAGACAAGGAAAGGGGGAGACTCTGTCTGGAATGGTCAAACTCCTATAAAGCATCTCAAATACGGTGCCAGGATAATTGGTAATCAATAACCTCACTAGTACTCCAAGGATTTTAGAAAGTGCTCCCTTTGTGAAGAACAGGTTGGACACAAGTAGCAGGAGGAGCCAGAAGGGGTGGTAAGCAGAGGCAGGCACTTGGTAAGAGCTGTTGAGCGAAGCTCCAGGCCCAGCAGAGAATGTTGAAAGCACAGCCTGACGCAAACAGGGCCGGATTGCACTGAGCCTGGACTGCTCTGCTTTCCTCCACAGACTGAGGCAGGGCCTGAGCTACACATGGAGGGCTGTCTGCCTGAGACGTGCCTCTGGAGCCGGGAGCCAAGTGCGGAGGGTGCTGCACAGAGCATCACTGTGTCACTGCTGACATCATTGTGTCACTGCTGACATCACTGTGACACTGCTGACATCGCTGTGTCACTGCTGACATCATTGTGTCGCTGCTGACATCACTGTGACACTGCTGACATTGCTGTGTCACTGCTGACATCGCTGTGTCGCTCCTGACATCGCTGTGTCACTGCTGACATCACTGTGACACTGCTGACATCACTGTGTCACTGCTGACATCACTGTGACACTGCTGACATCGCTGTGTCACTGCTGACATCGCTGTGTCACTGCTGACATCACTGTGACACTGCTGACATCACTGTGTCACTGCTGACATCACTGTGTCGCTGCTGACATCACTGTGACACTGCTGACATCGCTGTGTCACTGCTGACATCGCTGTGTCGCTCCTGACATCGCTGTGTCACTGCTGACATCACTGTGTCACTCCTGACATCACTGTGTCGCTGCTGACATAATTGTGTCACTCCTGACGTCGCTGTGTCACTGCTGACATCGCTGTGTCACTCCTGACATCGCTGTGTCACTGCTGACATCGCTGTGTCGCTCCTGACATCGCTGTGTCACTGCTGACATCACTGTGTCACTCCTGACATCACTGTGTCGCTGCTGACATAATTGTGTCACTCCTGACGTCGCTGTGTCACTGCTGACATCGCTGTGTCACTCCTGACATCGCTGTGTCACTGCTGACATCGCTGTGTCGCTCCTGACATCGCTGTGTCGCTGCTGACGTCGCTGTGTCGCTGCTGACATCACTGTGACACTGCTGACATCGCTGTGTCGCTCCTGACATCACTGTGACACTGCTGACGTCGCTGTGTCGCTGCTGACATCGCTGTGTCGCTGCTGACGTCGCTGTGTCGCTGCTGACATCACTGTGTCGCTGCTGACATCACTGTGTCACTCCTGACATCGCTGTGTCACTCCTGACATCGCCGTGTCACTCCTGACATCACTGTGTAGCTACTGACATCACTGTGTCACTCCTGACATCACTGTGTCACTCCTGACATCACTGTGTCGCTCCTGCAGCCCCAGGACTGCCAGCCTCTGCACACTGCTGCTGGCCTCGGGCCACCAGCGCCTGAAGGCCTTCATCCCACGGGGAGCAGGCAGGCTCCTCCGGGAGATCTGCTCACCCGGGGAGCCAAGGGCTCAGCTCAGGGAAAGCCCACCCCAGCCACACAACTCCAGAGCAGCTCCCCAGAGGCACCAACATCTCACTGGTTCCACCCATCTTCACAGACCCATTTTCTCTGCATTACACTTGAAATTCAGTACGCCCCAAAGAGAAAGGGAAAGGACATTATTTCATGTCCCCAGCCACAAACCCCAGGTTTTTGTTACGTTAATGAGGCACCCAAAACAACTCTTTTACTTATTGCTCCTTTATGAGCACAGACGGCCTTGGAAGACATGAACCAAATGGAAAGTGTAGATTTAACACAAAGATTTTGACCCATATTAAATCCCATGCAAGAGCTTGAGATTTCCAACTCAGTGGCCCAGCTTTTATTTATTTATTTACTTACTTACTTTTGAAGCAATCACTGAAATACAAGCTGCATTAAGGGGCAGCAAAACAGAGGGGTCTCAAATGTTAGGCTTCCTCTTGCTGGCCATCAAATCACATGATGGGGGAACAATAGAAAAAGAAAGGTTTCTCTGTGTTTTATGTTCCCTTTCTGGCAGATATAAAAGCAAAAAAAGGGGATGTCAAGATGGAAATTGTAGAAAATCCTCTGGAACAGCAGAGAATAAAGAGGAGACAAAGCAGTCGACACTGAAGTTTCATACTCCATCCTAGAGAGCCATGACATGAAATTAATTTTACTGTCAGTTCCCCACACTGACTACTGTTTTTCCAAGACATGCTAAGGACTGTGAACTCAGTGAGGAAGGTTGCCCAGTGGGATGCCTCAAGTAGAATGGGAGCACTCCTGATTCAAAGTGAGAGCTGCAATTTCTTTTCATTTCTTGCTCCATTTGTCTAAAAGGAGATTTCCTTTCTCAGATGACTTGTTATGCAGCCTTCATTAGTGCTAAGGTGTTGCCTAAAAACTAGGAATTACAAATTTTATGACTTTAAGCTAAAGTTAGCTTAGTTTAATGTCTCTTGGCAGTGCTCTAGTTGTGTACAGCAGAGGAATTTAGCACAAGTGGACCAAAATTCACATGGAGGTCAGTCTGTGATGGACAGCTCATAAACATGCAGCACAAAACAGGATGACAGCATAAACCAAGCCTCAAAGCCTGATTCAGCCCTTGAGCAGCCACGGAATAAGGGACGAAAAAGAAACAAGGCTCAAATACCTTGTATCCACAATTTCCAAGGTAATTTCATCCTTTAATAAACCCTTAATTTCAAATCTTGACCACCTCTGCATTTCCTCTTCTTGTAGCAAAGGACTATGATGGGCAGTGGAAGAAGATAAAATTCAAACGAAGCATTTGCTCCACAATATTCACTATGAGAGGATAGAATTAATCAGCTTTCTCTTAACCAGCTTGTCCAAACCTTATAACAAACACACAATATTATCACTAAGTGTAAAATACTGCTATTTATAAAAGAGATTAGCAGTATCAGGCTTAGGGAGTCTAGCTGAAGCAGAGGGTTCCTCCCAAAACAAAGAGAAATCATCTTGCTTAATCTGTGTTTCCCTGGCTCTGCCAAATCAAGCACAGCCTTTGCAACCTGGATCTGTGGCTCAGAACAGCTGAAGGGGATCCCAGGCTCCAACCATCTCATTCACCAGGAAGTGATGGAAGAGATTTCCTATGTCTTTTAACATGAATTTTGAGAGATGTCTTACTCCTCCAGTGGTCTGAGCCACGGCACACTTAGGCTAATGGGCCTAAGGATGTAACAACAAAATTTGGAAAGATCACACAAAATGGGAGCAAGACAGGAACAACAGCGGGACAAGTAGCCTGCGATTAGTAGTGATTCACTCTTTTGATAAGGTGCCTTCTACACTGGCACTATCCTGTTACAGCCTGTTTCAGGATGCCGCCCAAGTCTACCTAGAAGGGAAGCTTCCCTTTTTGGAAAGAGCAACTGTGATTGGAGCTAGATGTCAGGAAAAGGATCCCTAGTGACTTTAATAGGCTTTGGTTTCAGTTCCGAAGTGGGGTCTGGTTGGGTACCACGCTCTCTCGGCGAAGAGCTTCGGGTTATTTTCCCACACCTTTTAGCAGTGCCTGTCATGAGAGCCTTGCGTTCGCCCGCACACAGCACCGCCAGCGCCGCTGCCGAGTGTGGATGGAGAGCTGCTCCCTTCGCCCCAGTCTATCCGTGCCCGAGATCTCGCAGCCAAGGGATCCTCTGCGGCTGTGCAGGGAACAATAGCGGCGGGGGC
>VZRH01004248.1:30634-64364 GCA_013397555.1 Urocynchramus pylzowi | reverse complement strand
TGGCTCCGGGCGGCTCCTTGTCACGCCGCGTGGGCGCCCGGAGCACCGTGGAGAGCCCCCGCGGAAAGCAGCGCGCTCGCCCCTCAGCCGCGCCGCGTTGGCCGGGCCGGGTCCCAGCAGGGCAGGGCTGGGGCTGCTCCCGCTGGGGAGAGAGCGGACGGCGGGCTGGGTGGCCGGGTGGCCCGAGGTGTGGGTGGCTGCATCGCCCCAGGCACGTTCGACCGTGGGAAGCTACTTGGACCACGCTGCTTTTGGTGCTCGAACCCCACGGTGCTCCAGCTTCTCGTAACGAAGCAAGTCTCACCCGAAGCAAATTACACGCATTCCAGCAGCAATTTACTTTTCCTGAAAGCTGTAGTACACCATCAGAATGACAAGCTGTTCTCAAGTTAAAATAGAATCCGATCTCGAAAGGTATTTATTGTTAATTATTATACACTTTCTGTAATAATCCAGCCGCAAGAATCAGGGCTCCCGCTGTCGGGTGTGTGGAGGTGAATCCTGGCATGCTACACCTGCACACACATCCCCCGGGT
Source organism: Urocynchramus pylzowi (assembly GCA_013397555.1). Lineage (NCBI taxonomy): Eukaryota > Metazoa > Chordata > Aves > Passeriformes > Fringillidae > Urocynchramus > Urocynchramus pylzowi. Next base: position 63,828 of record VZRH01004248.1, on the reverse strand, counting down.
GAGCCTGTGTGCCGAACAGCCAAACGCAGAGCAGCAGGTTGTGCTGAGTCTCAGGAGGACAGGACCACGCATTTCAGATTCTGATGGATGTGCCTTATCTTAGGGGCAAACCATTATTTCAAGTTTTCTCTGCGTCCTGGTACATTCTTCAAGTAACTTTTCATGAAACCTCAGTCCTGTGAGCACATAGCAACCCACAGAAATTAATTTCTAGCGAGATAGTTAACAAATAGAAAGCAGACAAGTTAGGGAAAACTGTCATCACATTTACACTTGAACTTAGTTTGACAGGAGCAGTTTAGCTGAAGCAAGAGAATATTCACTGGCAGATTAGTATTAAGTTTGTAACGTTGTGTCATGGAGAGCAGCAAGCCAAGAGTACTTGGCCATCAAATTGTGGCCATCATGTTTGTGATGCTGAGTCAAATGTTGCTGCTTTTGATCTTGTGGTATATGGTGTTACTCGGCACAACGTTGCCTTAAGGTGCTCAAATGGTGGGGTTGTCACTTGAGAGGAATGTGCATGACTAGCAGTTTGTTATGTTGGTTATGGTCAGTGTCAGCTATTGGGCTAAGATTTGCTGTAGTCCTTTTAGCATGTTGATTTGTGTCTCCTGATGCTGGTTGTTAGGTACTTCTGCTCTCTCTGGTCTCATTGTACAGACTTCAGTAGTGCTCCTATTCACTTGCTCAGGTTGCCTCTTCCCTTTCTTTTGTCTCTTGAAAACGAAGAGCCCTGAGTTTTGTCAAAATGTCCATATTACAGGTACAATAGGATGTTTTCAGAGTCACTGTAGATGACTATGCACAGAAACCAGCAGTGTTTCCAAGAATACTGCCTGCTACAGTCATTAACTCTTCTTGGCCACTACCCAGTGTAAAATGCTGAGACACATCCCTCTTCATGTACCTGCTGTCACCCTGGTTGTGACAGACTCTCAAACAGATTTCCTTTCTTCCAGACATTCCTCACTGAATTGCACATGTCATGCTTGCATGAGGTTTGATTGTGTAAGCTTGATACAACTACTAGTTTACTAATAACTGAAATGGGATAATGACAAAGAACAAGAACATGAGCAATAATCCTAGACCATAGATGTAGGGGAATCTTCTCTAGGTATTTAGCTTGTTTTCTCTGCAGTTACGCTCAGGAAAATATATGTGCTCTGAAATCACTTATTTTCTGAAGAAAATCTCAGTGTGATTAAAAAATATTTGTAATCCTGAGATTTAGGTGTTGCAATGCTAAAATTACATGTATGGGGTTCTTAGAGTACTCAAAACATCAGTGCTTGATACCTTGGCTTTTTATCCATTAGTAGGATTCGGTACTTTGGAACAGGTTTCATCTCCTGATAAGCGAGAAACTATCCAAAGTCAGCAACAGAAAGAGATTTTTCAGAGAACAACCTCCTTGGCATTCCTAACAACAGGTTGTGGAAGTTTGGTTCCCATCTCAAGGCCAGAGCTTCTGTGTTCTCAATTCAGGGCTGAGCATTTGCTCTGGAGATGGATTCTGATGTCCAAAGCTGTGTTAGATAACTCACCTCAGCACATTTTTTAAAATTACTTTCTTGTAACAGCTCTGTCTCTTTGCACTACTGACCTCTGCATTTTTTTTTTTTTCTGGAACTGTAAAAATTGAAGTACATCACTTTATTTTGAAAACATAAGTATTTTAAAATGGATGAAAAGTTTGGGATACAAACCTATCGAGAAATGTGGCGGGTAGGGATTTTTGATACAACTCCAGGCCATCTGGCCAAACAGCAGCAAATAATTAAATTTACTGACTTGTCTTGTCTTGTCTGAGATAACATCATTTCAGGGCTTCAGGACTGCTTGTGTTTCCACTCTTTCATCCCATCACTGTGTTTTTGGGTTTTGTGGTGTTTTTTGCTGATTTTTATCAGTTGTTATGACTGTACATAGCCATTAGCACCCACATTCTCCTGCCCCTCTGCTGCTGTAACTCAGTGTTCCTCCTCAGTACACTCACTCTTACATCAGTCTGTGTGCCCCTTTTCTCTTACAGCTTTAGCCCACTTACCATGCTTGTTCAATACCAGACATCTTCAGAGGAAGTCTGGACACAAAGCAATGTGTGATTTGGTGGAATTGATCCACTGACTGCAGGAACAGTCCCTGAACAAAAACATACTCCCTCCTCCAAAAACTCTCTCATAAAAATTATGACCAATGAGAATTGTATAATTATTTTCAAGCTTGTTTTGACAAAGCCATGTTAGTTTGTTTATCTTCAAAGAGCTTTAGCCACATGCAATAATGCCACTTAATCAGAATATGATTGGTGGGAATTCCACCCCATGCTGGACAGCTCAGATGAAGTCTGGATAATTGGAGAACAACTGGTGTTCAGCATGAACACACCTGCTTCTTATTTCCTCTGACTTTCACTCATATTTTTTGGTGTCTTCCTTCCACAAAACTTCTCAAATCAATCTGTCTGCATTTCCTTCCCTCCAAAAAGCTTTAGGTAACAGTTTGCTGCCTTCTAATATTTGGGTAATTTTACAGTTTTACATTACCAGCTGAATGGTGCTACACTATAGTGCTCTCAACTTGTTCCCACTAAGGAATTTGCCAATAAAGCCAACTTTTTGTTATTCTTAATGTCATACTTTGCTTATCAGTGCCCAAAGCAAAACATGAAGAAAAGGTGATGCAATTTCACATTAAAGTATCACTAATATAATATACCATTCTTAAAATACTCTAACAATTCCTCTATGCGTGCATTTTGTTGGCAGTTCTGTCCTTCTGGAGGAATTAATCATTTTTTCCTGGACCAAACCACTGTGCTTCTGACATGTACTGTCCCACTGAGCTGTTTATCTGCCAAAGTGAAATTCTGGATAAATACATGGAATCTTCCTGTTCTGCCTGAACAAGATTTGTGCTGATTGAAAGGTTCTGTCTGGAGAAACACAGCTGGATGGCAGCCAAACAGGTAGGGCCAGTTTGTATCATCTTCCCTAAAAACTACTACAAATTTCTTCTGCCCTGTCCTTATTTTCCAGTTTTTCACAAATGAAGCAAAAGTCCTGAAGCAAAATACATTCCTCGTCTTGTCCCACTGTCATTGAAGTCCAATTCCCACAAAAATTACCCCTGCTACTATATGATCAACATTAACAGAGTGAAAAAATCCAGAACATAAATTACTTTTATCCTCCAGTCTTTGTCCAGTGGTATCATCCTTCAGCAGCTCCTTGTATTGGGAAAGACTTTTTTTTCCTTCATCCTATCTGCAAGAATCCAACAGCCCACCCCCTAGTGCTGCCCCACCTCTCTGCATGGGTTTTATTCCTCCTCAGCCCATCAGCCAGTTCCCTCCAAACATCTTGCTCAGTGGTGTTGACTCCACTGAAAGCAAAAGAACTCTTACAAAAGTGGCATGTGAGCTTTGGGCTGACTGGTTTACTTAAAGTTCTGGTGTCCAGACAACTGATAGTACACAGCATTCTACGAGGGCAGTTCAAGGGGTGCCCTGGAGCACACCTAATATCACCAGGCTCCAGTTTCACATATGTGCATGCAAAGATTTTTATTTCTTTTTTCCTCTGGTGTTTACTGAATAATTCTGTCAGATACAAAAATGAAAAGACATTGTAGAGTACAACCTGCTCTTTAAAGGCAGCGTGTTTGAAATGCCTGTAGCCAGCCTCATTTCTGCAGGTTTGGATGCAAAATGTTGCTATGGGAACAAAACCATCTCTCCACCCAATCAGCTGAAGCAAGAGGTGGGGTTTTTTTAAATAACAAGATTGTCTTTATCTGCCCTTCACCTAACCAGTCAACAGAAGAATGAGAACAACGATTTTCACAGCCAAACCATAGAAAATGTGACTCACTGCCAAAAAAAACGTATGAGCTTCTTAGGTCTGGGAGATTGACATCTTATTGAAGAACATGAACAGACAATAAGACAAACTGACAAATCAATCTCATTTGACAGTGCAATCAAGAAAAGAAATGGGTGTGAAACTGTTCAAATCTCACTAAACCTTGCTTTGGGAGGGAAAGCTTGAAGAGGTCTTCAAAGGAATTGAAAGAGGAATAGTGCTAACAGAGGTTGCGTGATTGCCTCCTTTACCCTGCACACATGTTGAGGCTGGGTTTATGTGGTGATTTTCTCTTCCATGAGCTGGTCCTGCCCATCCCACCACAGGAGTTTTCAGGCTCTTCTCACACAAGCTACACCCTGGTAGCCTGCAAAAGCCACAGTCAGCACTGACTTCCCTCAGTGACGAATGGGACAAGGCTTGGGTGTGCTCTGACAAGTCCTTCACAGTAGACTCTGTCATTAATCTCTTCATTTATTATTTTAATTCAGTCAAGGTGAGCCAGAGACATCCATCCATGGCATGTTGAAAGTTACATAACCTAGTTTGATCCTCTCTTGTCTGGAATGATGTATTAGTCCTGTGGCTCTGCTAAGGTTTAGCAACATGTTTAATTACAGTAAGCATTTACTTAAATCCTGCCTCTTGCCAGTCTGTAAGCAGACAAGATATTTCCAATAAAAGCCCCAACAACTGAAACAGATCAGTAATTTTGGTGTAGTTTTCAGACTAATTCAAACTCTGTTTGTTGACAGTGATTTTTTTAAACTTTCATATGAGGGGAAAGTACTACATAATAATAATAATAATATAATAATAATAATAATAATAATAATAATAATAATAATAATAATAATAATAATAGTATTGGGTTGAAAATGTTTTAAAATCTGGCTAGCTGCTTCATGAATGGAAATAAAGTCAGTCTTTATTAATGAGTGATTGAACTGTCAATCTTCACTCCTTCTTAGTTAATAAAATGAATAAAAGCATACCCTTATCAATCTTGGATTCTGTACACATGTCACATGCTGTCTCTCTCCTCCAGGAGATGTCAATTTAAAGCTATGAGACAGCTCACAGAAGAAAGGAAGTAGCTGTCTGCTCACAAGGCCCATAATAGAAATAAAATAACACTATATGCACAAATACAAAATAAAATGTGAGCAACAACCCAGCTACTTTCTTCTTACTAAAGGTAGGAAAATGATCTGTCCTTTGTCATTAAAAGTCTGGGAGGTACATGATCTTGTTGCTGCCTGTATGAACACTCCCATCTATATTTACTCTAGGAATTTGACTGTAACTGTAAAAATTTGGTGTTATTAATTGTTCAAAAAGCAAAAGAATTGGCTCATCCTTGCTAAACATTGTGCTACCACAATTGTGGTATAACTGTTAGCCTGGTGTGATTTTAGCTGTTGTGTTCAGGATCATTGAAAAGCACTTCATGATTTCACTTTTCAGATAGCTATTCAGTTGCTTTTGCTGCTACTACTGATTCACCTAATAATTTTTCATACACAAGCCAAATCCTGCTATTATTTAGTAAGACTTGTGTTCTCATTGAAGGAAATCCAGACTCATCATCCCAAGACATTATGCCGATAGCATTGGCTGAGACAAATACAAAGCTTCTCATGCTGGGAGTGAATTCAGGATCTTGTTAGATCCCAGAGTATCTCAAGTCAAAATAATATTGCCATATTTAAAACAGAAGCTCAATAGATTGTGTGTTTGCTGTGCCTGCAGAAGAGGGAAATACTGCAATATATCCCTTTCAGACTCTATAGAGAATGGGAAATTCTAAGAGCTCCATTAGAGATGCCTCAAGGCTTCCTCAATCATCTCTGCTGCTTTTGGCTGGGATACTTTTGGCTGGAACAGAGTTAATTTCCTCCTGGAACAGTGGAAATTAAACAGGCCTGGAACAGTGCTGGTAGCACCGGGATGTTGTAGCTATTGCTGATCAATGATCACACAGCATCAAGGCCTTTTCTGCCTCTCACCCCACCCCACCAGAGAGAGGGCTGGGGGTGCACACTAGTTGGAAGGGAGCACAGCTGGGACAGGTGACCCCAGGTGAACACAGGGATTTTCCACACCATATAGCATCATGCTCAGTATATCAGTCTGGGGGAAGAAGGCAGCAGCAGGGGACATTCAGAGTGATGGCATTCATCTTCCAAGGGGTGGATTGCACAGCCCGGCTCTCCTGTGAGCCTGAACACCTGCCAGCCCATGGGAAGCAGTGAATGAATTCCTTTTTTGCTTTGCTCACGTGTGGGGTTTTTGCTTTCCCTATTAAACTGTTTTTATGTCAGCTCATGAGTTTTTCAAGCTGTTACTTCTGATTCTCTCCCTGATCTCACCAGAGGTGAGCGAGCAAGCAGCTGAGCAGGGCCCAGTTGCCAGGTGGGGTTAAACCACAACATCATCATTAAAAAATCATACATTTGCAAGCATATGTTTGTGTTCCCTCACCTATGAACTTAGAGTCAATGGCCAGCAGCAGCAGGGAAAGCAGAGAAGTCCCAGCAGTGCCAGCTGGACTGGCTTAGCTAATGAAGTGTGCATAAACAGCAAACATCCATCATCATAAATTATCCTCCAAGCCCCTTTCACATCCAGTCATTTCCTCACATCCAATGCTTCTTAGACAACCTGTGACATCCGTGGCCTGAATCCTGCAAATGACAAGACTGAGTAGGAAATGTGCTCTGTAAACATGCTGTTCATTGTAGCTATTGTACTTACTGCCAGATGGATTGATTTGAAATGGTTTATTGCTTACTCACCCTTTTGCGTATTTGAATTAGGAGAGTTAACAAATCGCCTAATAATCAGGAATCAAGTGCTTCAGGCCAGCAAAGATTATGAAACTGCCTTTCCTGCCTCCATAGGCTGCTGCAGGGGAGCTGAAAATTTTAAATGGGGGTATTTTTATCTGAACAGATTTTGGCTTTGTTAAACAAGCTGCACATTGCAAATAAAACCTGTACTTCAAGATTATTAGTAGGAAAAAAAAATATGAAAAGATTGTAGCTTAATTGGCTATGGTGTTGTTATTTTGATATATTTTAAACAAGAAATAGAGAGAACTAGAAAGACAGACCTCAGTAAATGAACTCAACTGAGACATAAGAAAGTTGCTATTAGAAAGATACTTTTTCCCAGAAAAGACTAGTAGCAAACATGTATTCATTCAGTATCACTATTTTAACATGATCCAGTACTCATGAGATCAACCTTATTTCAGTGATGGTATTAGTATCAGTATCCAGCACTTATTAGTAAAGCAAATACAGACCAAGAGAACCAAATAAGCATTTCTTTTAAAGCACATGAGTAAGCTATAGGAGCAAAAACGTAGTGAAAGGACTAAAATATCCCAGTTGGGTATAGCAGAGCAGAGTTAATGGAACTACATTATCCTGTGGCTGAAGAAACAAGCTCAGCCAGACCTTACGCTCCCCTCCAACATTTTCATGGAATGATGGCAGGTAGCTACCCTGCTGCTTACAAGATTAGCTGCATGTAACTTCACTGAACTCAGCAGACTGAGCTGCATTTGTAGCAATTTCAGTAACTGCCACACTGGTTCAAGTCTGTAAATTTTCTAAAAGATACAACAATATGTTTGCATTTGAGCTTATCTGCTCCACAGATAGAGTTCTTCTCCCCCCAGCTGCTGCAAAAATAAGCCCAGCTTTTCCCAGAGCTGGCTAACTCAGGTACAGAGCTGGTACATCCAGGAAATATTTTCCATCTCTTCACTGCAGTGACATTTGAGAATGCCTGCCCTCTGGAAGGCTGCCTGGCCTGTAGATCTTTTATCAAATTGGGGTTTGCTTTCACTTTTGCACTCTGTCTGAGCTTACAGAATTTTTTATTTTATTTAAATGAACAGATATTAGTCCTGACTCAGGACAGCATTAAATAATATCCTTAATCACTTTCTTAAGGTGGTTAAAATTTACTGTGTGTTGAAATGCTTTCTTGCACTGACTCCATACAGGGCGAGACTGTTCTGAAATGACTTTTGGTCTTTCTTAGCATTGCTTTCCACTGCCTCTAGAGGAAATGCAATTTGGAAGCATCAGTCACAGTATTCCTTCCCAATCCACTAGCAGTATCTTCTCCCTGTGAAGGGTATTTTGAGGAGCAGATCCTCTCTCGTTACAACTTTTCACACAAGGCACAGCTCTCAACAGCCTCACAGTAAATCCACACCAAACTGTAAATATGACATAACACGGGGTGTTGAAAGCACCACGGTTCACTTCAAAATCATAATAATGACCTACTTTTTATAGCAGCAAGGATTTGAGAACATGGCAATTCAGAACAAATGGGAAACATTTCTCTGCCTTTCCCAGTTGGTACCTTCTGTGGGTTTCATTCACACATGAAATGCTTATTCCCTAGCTCAACTCCTGGAAAGTTGTTTACTTCCACCTTGCCTATAGGCAGGCTCCTATCATGAGACATGAAGTAAATTTACTTAAAATAAGTAGAATATCCTCTCCACTCAATACTCCTCCCCCACCCAATAATTGGAGCTGGTTTCCTTCTTACAGAACAAAAACTATTTTGAACAGCAGGAGTAATAAGGCATAAATTTGGCAAAAAAGGTGTAACTTTTTCCAGAGCCATTTGGAAAACAAGACAGGCCTTTTAATTACCAAGTAGAAATAAAGCTGTCAGGCATTTACTGACAGTTTTTCAAAATGATCTTTAGCACACACAGCACAGAGAAAATGTAATGTCACTGCCCAGTGTTAGATCAAAGTTTGTCTGCTGTCTATTAGAATGAAAGAATAAATGAAGTCTGAGTGTGACATCCAGTATTTCAACACAAAAATGGAAACTCTCAGACAGAAAAAGGCTTTTGTCAAGATAATCTCCATGTAAAGCTCAACAATGTAAACGATGACCAGTCTGAGGACTGCAAGCACTAGAACCCACCAAAGTGAGACACTGAAAAGTTGACTTTCATTTAGCTGGCATTTTTTTATCAGTTAACATAGTGTGCTGTGAGCAGCACATGGGCTGTGCAGAGCAAAAGGGAACGCCATGGATGGCTGCCTTGAATTACCCGAGCAGTGCAATGTTTACTGCTCCATAAAACCCATCATATGGAAATCAATTCCCATCACAGAGGTTGTTGCTATATATTTTGGCTGTTGAATTGCAAATAAAATGGTGGAAGCTCAAGTTCAATATATAATGTGTCTTAATACAGAAATTTTTTATTTTTTATTTTACCACTTACTCTACACAACTATGACTTCTTATTTTGAACAAAGGCAAAATATAAATTGTGTGTGGCAGCATGTGTTAAACTGATTCAGCTCTTGTAGTCTGGCAGGAAAAGGGCAGAGAAAGGCCATATGCCTATTGCAGTGGCATTCAGTCAAGCCCTAGAAGGCCATTACTTTCTTAGAAAAAATAGGTGGGATCTTGGGCAGCATGAAGAGCTCATAATGATGAGGCAACCTTTTGTCTGATGGTTTGGCTTATTATTTTCAAAAGGTCAGCTGTTAAATGTAGGTAAACACAAACACTGTTGCACAAGAGCTGGAACTAGAGAAAACCACATGGCCATATGCACCCACCAAAATAGCTCTGGCTTTTTTCTCCCAGGAACTGATCACATGCCGTTTCCTCTGCACACCCTGAATTCCCCCCTGCTTCCACTGCTCACTGCCTGCTGCCCCACTGGCTCACACCCCATGCCAAAGGACCAGCTGGGACACCCAACATCACAGAAAAGTCACAGAAAGCAGAATCTGATGAGATACCTGGCTTTGATTTTATTTTAATTCCGATTTCCCATTTTTTGTATTATTTTAAACAGAGGGTGATCAGTGTGACATACAGTATCACTGATGATCAGGGAATGCAGTCCCAGCATTGCTCTTGAGTCTGTAGAAATGGAGAAAACTGAGAACAGCAAGAGACTATGAGCAGAGTAGGAGTTTCTATTTTTCCTTAACAGTCCCCTGACTATACCTACCCCAATAAAAAGCACTTGCATATGAGTCATCAATCATTTTAAAGCCTGTATGAGCTTGTGAGCAGGTTATGAGCTGAAATGATTAAAGGTCATCAAAGAGGGATGGGGAGCACTTGCTACTCCATGGCCTGTTCTTCCCCATAGAAGTTACCAGCCTTATTGCACCTCTAAGAGAATAGCTTCTCTAATTCACAGGTTCCCCTGGGTGGAAAAATGAGGTGTGCAAGCACTTTTCCTTCTCACCATAGCCTCTAAAGGTCAGGCAGCTCCTGCTCAGGAAGTTTGCATGCCAGCTGTAAGGATAAGATCAGTACAGAAGTACACAGAGAGCAAAACATCTTGGGAGAGTGGTTGGTTCAGAACTGAGTGGTGAAAGTGCTAATAATACAGAACAGCTTAATATTTTTATTTTTTATTTGAAAAAAAAATAGGATTCCTATAATTCATATAAGTTAGAGAGAATTTGTTCTTTGATTGTCAGGAACTAAGGAAGATGTGTAAGATGAACATGTAGGATAACCTGGCATGTTTAGATGCCCATGAACCTCAGGAGTAATAGAATAGTTGGCTGAGGATTCTTTTCCACTGACCTTGATTTTGAAGGCACGGGGGGAATTCCAGGAGACTGAAAAAAATACTTATGCACTGCTAGTATATAAAGTGTTGAAGGGACTTGACTAAGATAAACAGCAGTGACAGTCCCTAGCAGGGACAGGCAGTGTAGAAAAGACATGCTGGTTGAGAAACAAAGAGTGACAGTACTCCAAGAATGAACAATAGGCACAGAATGTCAATTGTGGTGATTTTTCTAAGACTTGCCAAAGAAATCTCATTTCATCATTTCAGATTACAGGTTTGTACAGGTACCTGTGGAGATGTAACACACCTAGGTGATTGCAAGGGGGTTAATTTTGTACTGTGTAAAACCTAATGAAAAGTTAGCAATATACCATGTCAGAAAAGCCCTTGCTAAGTTGTTCAGGAACAACAGTTCCCATGAGTATAGTTTTATTTAGCTCTTCCCTCTATATTTCAAGTATATGCTCCAGGTTGTCCACCCTCTCAGGGTCTGCTAATATGTAATTCAGGAGGTCTTTGCTTGTAGGGAGGTGTCTGAGAGTGCAGCTGGGGCTGCAGCCAGCAGGATATGGATGCAGTGGGAATGTCAGGCTACAAGGTAGGTCCAGAGCACATGGTGAGCAGTACTCAGCACTGGAACTAGAGGAGCCCAGGGCTGCTGCCAGGTGCCAGACCACAGCCAAGCCTCTTGGATGTACCTGTTCACCCCCTGCCTTCAGAAGAATCTGAGTTCCCTGTGCAATCCTGCAGCAAACAAACAAAAATGTCTAGTATGTCCTTGACTATGTGCTGGAGGCTTGATGGGAGTAAAGCAAGCAGGAGGAGAAGGATGAATTTTACACTTTTTATAAAGGATTGGTATGGTAGGTAGTCCTCATTCTGAAAAGACTGATGAAAATATAGAGAGGGTAGAGAACCACAAAAAAAAAAAAAAGACAAGGGCAAAGTGCTTTTCATGGATAGATGGAGGGTTCCATCTGTTTAGCTTGTCAACAAGAAAAGTGAGAAGTGACTTGCTTACAGTGTGTAAGTGCTTTCCTCGGCAGAAAATACTGGGCAATCATCACTTCTCACAGCTTGCAAAGAAAGACAACAAGATCCAGTGGCTGAGAGCTGGAGCCAACCAAATTCAATTAGAAATTAGGCCCAGCCTTGTAAAGATGCCTGCTTAGTAAACACATGAACGAGGAGAGACGGTTCCACAGAGCCAGACAGGGTGCTTGTGAGAGACAGGCTTGAGCCAAATGAGACAGTTCACTCAACTTTGAATAAAATAAATGCAAGTTAGTGATTTCTAAAAGGAGGGATTAAATTGTCAAACACCTTTAAAAAAAACCACATCAAGCTCTTAGGTCTACTTTGTTCAATTCATGGACATCTGTCAGACTAGAAGAACGAGGGGAGACATTTCCAGTCTATTTTCCTAACAAAAGAGTCGCAGATAGCTGAGAGGGAAATGGACATGTTAGGAGGACAAAATGGAAATCATACACCTCTTGCTCCTTCATACTGGTAAGTAATCATGGAACCTTCCTGCTAGGAAGGTTCCTGGGGGATGAAAATGAAAGACCATTTTTAATTATATTGGCCATTGTATTGATGCATTAAGCACTCAGTTCCATTGGTGATGAGCATAGCATCATTAACATCCAGAAGGGGCAGCCTTGCAGGATTAGATGAAAGGGGAGAGGCAGAAGGCTACTGGTGTGAGAAGGGACAGCAGGTCCTGCTGCAGGAAGTCAGGGGTGGCACAAAACCACTTGGCTGTGGCTGAGGGGAGATGGGCAGGAGGCAGCATGCGGAGCTGCAGTGGCAGCCCCTGGAACGAGGCAACACAGGATGGAAGGTGGCCAATAGCCTGCAGGAAACTGAAGGGAAACAGGAAAGATGTGCAGAGGCACCTCTGAGTAATAACACAAGCTCATCGACTGTTCAAGAGAAGCAAAACTATTACCTGCAGAGAGCTTCCCCCTGCTTTGCCCTCAACTACAAAATCTGTTTACACTACTGGTCTCCTACTGCCTGCTACAGTCAATGCTGTAACAGCAGTATGTCCTGCTGGGAAGAAACCAAGCTGCATGGAAAAGTTTGCTCTTGGATCTCACCAGCTATTGCTACAGTGCTCTCAACACCATGGGGCTTCCTAGCAAAAATTGAACAATCCAGCACAGCGAGTGAAAAGCTTTTCAGTGCTCTTAGAGGCTTCAGTAAAATGCAGAGACAAAACATTTATGCAACCCATGGGCTTGGGCTTTCTTGACCTACTGTGGCATGGCTTTTGGGGATTAAAATTAGAGAAGTGGGAATTTCAGGCAATGCTGGAGGTGAGAATGGGTCCCCTGTGGTCTTAAGATACATAAAAGCTAAATAGCTATCAAAAGACAATTACAGGCTTAAGCAAACTCATGTGATAAGCACAAATATTCCTGTATAACATGCCTATATAAATGAACATGTGTTTATTAACTCTATTTAGGAGGTTACTGTCTTTCTTAGAACAGTTTATTTTAATTGATAATTCTTATTTAAATGTTATTTTAACTGAGGCAGAGGAGATGGACAGAAAGGGGAGGACAGAAGGGAGGACAAGATAGTCCTACAAATTCATTCACGGCTCCTTGTTAACACTGACAAGCTCAGAAATTATCTCAATGCCTGCTGGTGTCTTCTTCTCTGAAAGCCCTGTATGAATAGTAACACACAAGTGCTAGCCTAAGGCAGCTTTTAAACACTTGATTCTAGGCAGCTTACAGTGGGTGATACAAGTGGTTTTTTCCTTAATATCTTTCTGTAACAAGATGCTATTTTGCTAATTGCAGAGCATGAAGGTAATACACTATGGAATCATGGGCTGTGACATGAGGGTGTTCATTTTGGCCAGTGTGGAGTTAAATGGATGGTCGATAATGGCTTGCCCTGTTGCTGAGCTCAAACAACAATTACAATCCTGATTAATAGGAGCTACAAGTACAGATAAGAACCCACTTGGGCTTTAAAAGAAACAAAGTTTACTAAATGTAGTTAGAAGAGTCCTACAACACAGATTAATTACTGCTCACTGCTTCTCTTTTGCAGATACATCACTGCCCTCACACACTGGGTTTGGAGCATCCAGTCAGTGCTTCACCGTGATGGACACATTCACTGGTTTTGATGTTTGCTTTTTGAAAACCAGTTTGTGCTTTTCTTCAGCTGCCAGAAGCAAGCCTGCAGCCATAGCACGGGTGAGTGGGTGGCAGGGCTACTGCCAGCCCCCTGTAGCTCAAAGGTGGCTGTAATGGGGGTGAGTTACACAGCAGTTACTTGCTGTCCTTTCTTTTGAAAGCTGCAGTGTTAAGTGGCAAGCAGCAGAGAGGACTGTGCTTTGGAGAAGCTTTCCAGCTCTGAGGAGGAAGGCTGTTATTAGCACAGAGTTGATAGATGTTCTAACAATTGTTTGGATCTAAGTGACGGGCTGGCACCTTGCCAGGAGGACAGATTTGTTGGGGGTGAAGGGTAAACAGCCAGATATCCACTTCCCATCTCTGTGCTTTGTGGGGCAGTGGTTGCTGTGGACTTGTGTGAGCCACAGCAGGGACAGCACACACAGATCCAGCTGCAGTGGGTAATACAATTCCCCAGTCACCGGCAAAGCTGGGCGTGAGATTTGGGATTAATCTCCGTGCCTCTGTTTTGTTGTTACAAATGTAAACAACCACAGAGAACGGCAGAAGAGCAGAGCAGGCAGCCCTGGTGCTGACAGGGGCCAGTGCTGCTGTCCCCTGAGCAGCCCCTGCCCGGGGCAGGCACAGCCCTGCCTGCAGCCAGCCCCCAGCCCAGAGCACCCACGCACACACCTGCCTGTGACTGACTGCAAGTTTTGCAGCCCACTTGGATGAGGGCAAACAAAAATATCCATGATCAATTTAATTCTTTATTCAGCTCTCATAATTGGTTACAGCAAATGATAGTCGGGTGTTGAATTAATTTTTGATGTTTCAAGTTCTGTCCTTTAAAATGTGTCAAAAGACACGTTGCTATTTGCTGCAGTTTGAAGTGATCCTGGAACTATCAGCTTCTGTTGCTGCTTTTCAAATTCTAAACTTCAATGGCTAATTCAAGCTTTAAAAACTCAAAGACTAGCAGATGTGTAAGGAAATTTTTTGAAGGAAAAAAATCAATCAGAAAAAATCAATCAGAAATTATTTGAAGTCTATCATTTGAAGTCTATTGGAAAGAATTTCAAGTTGATAAAACACAAATTAACTTCTGCTGTCAGTATTTACAGCAACAACACTCCAGGACAGAGAGACCCAAACTGAAAAAATCTTATTTATAAAAACGAAACCAGATTCCACTGGAGGGGAATGCTAACTAAATAGCAAGAGTTAAAGGAAAGCCAGGTAGATTTTGGTGGTACATAGCCACCATGACTTCCAGGTGCTGGGCAGAGCATTTGGTACCACCAGCCTCTTGCCCTGTCCATGAAACAGAAGAAAGGTAGTGCAAATCCCTTGTTGGCCTCTGTTTCTGTTTCTAAACTAGCTCTTCTGCTTTAGATTGACATTATTAATGGGCTCTCTAGGGCACAGACATCCAGAAATTAAGCTTTGCTATACCCAGAAGGCCAAGGGCACTGCCAAGAGTCAGCACCTGATTTAGACTGATGGTGACAAGGCTCAGTTTGAGATTCAGAGGTGATGTCCCCTGTCAGAGGCAGAGAGGTCTCTGTCTCAGGTGGCTTTGTGCTGAGTGGACCAAGCCACTTCTAGGCTGGGTCCCAGAGAGATGTGAAGGTCAGACTGAAGATGTTCAAGGTCAAGTGAAGACATGCCTAATAACCAAAACATCCTTCTTGTGCCAACAGTGATCTTGCTGTTGTGTTGCAGGCTAGTGAGGTGTACCTGAGGCTCATGCATTTATCTTTTTTCTTTGGAAAGTAAAGCAGATCCATGAATTCCCCAACATCCGAGGTAAATAAATTGTCTTTTTTTTTTAACACAGTTGCTTCAAACGAAAATATTCTATGGTTTTCTTGATTTCTCTGGCCACTGTCAGACACAAGGAAAGTGCCACACACATATTGCTGAATTTGATTTTGCTTCACTGGATTTTTATGGATGGTTACCCTCAAAAAACAAACTATTAATAGGCCTGTGTCTAAATGCTCGACCATGTGAGACTTCATCTGTTACATTCAGGCTGTGTTTTGATAGATTGTTATTCCATTAACTAAAAATCCTTTGGGCTATGAAGGATATAAAACAGTCCTACAACCACTTGCCCTAAAACTAATATTTAAATATCACAGGGAAAAATTGAGTAGTCCATTAGAGGAATAGGAAAGGAATTACATCATAGACAAAGAGAATGAAATAGATATGAATTCTAGCAGTATAAATCAATGAAAAACAAAAAGTCTTTTGAGCTGTGATTTGTTGAAGTGATGCTAACCATACTGCAGATCATTAAAATAGATTTTGTAATTCTGTTGTTGTTTCAGAGCTTAAATTACACTAAAATAATAATGTAGTTTTGGGGTGATTTGCATAAAGAAAAAGCTAGGCTCCTAAAATTTCAGTTTTCTACATGACCTTCTTAAAAGGAACAAATTCCAAAACAATTTTGATTTTAGATGCAATTTGTGAAGCTGTCCAATGATCATTGCTCCTGCTCTAAATTCCCAGGCAAAAATTAGCCATTAACTTTTATTTTCACTCATGCACACAAACAAAATTTCTTGCTTAATCTCTTCTGCCTTTTCTGGTTCATAGTACAGGATAAACAAATTTAAATGAAGATATTCATTATTTTAATTAACAAGTGAGAAATTTGGATTTGAATATGAGTTTTTAACTTGCATTACACATCTTTATAATTTGATTTTTAAGAAAGTTTAAGAAAGTTTAGCAGTCTTTGTTGGAAACTTTGTAATGCAGATTTCCATCTAAATATAATCTTGATGCTAAATGTGGTATTTATTTTCCTATCTATGTACCCATGCCCATTTGTGTATACAGATCTTGACTGGAATAAATGTATTCATGTTCTAATTTTTTTTTTACTCTGATAATATTTAAAACCAAAGAAATCATTAATCAGAACCCATAAGGAAAATGCAGAGAGGAGATGTATAAATCTAAGTCTCAAAGTGCTTTTTCAAAAAACCAAACCCTCTCATAGATGATTATTACATATGTATATTTTGAAAACAATGATTTTTTTCCTCAAGATCCTGGTTCAGTTCTGCCCTTTACGTTTGTTGCCTGTGAACAAAGCTAAGACCTCCTGCAAAACTCATCAGTGTGGGAAGCGACATTGTATGGGTTCAAGTGATTAAAAAACATAAGGAAATAGCCAGACCTGGTTTTGGCCCTTCAGCAAAGGGAAGTCTCTGGCAGCTCTGATTTCTTCTGCAGACTGAGCACGGTCCTGCTGGCAGCTGGGCACGGTGCACACAGCAAAGCACTCCCCTCCCTGGCTCCACGCTGGAGGTAAGTCACCATCAGCTCTGGCATGAGAGCCTTGCTCTGCTTGGCAACCAGAGGGTGGTGTTCAAAGCCCAGCAGGTCTCCAGGATTAAATACCTGCTGGGCCCTTCCCCAGTGCCATGGGCTGCTCTGATATCTTTCACTGAGATAGGCTTCCCCTTGGTGCAATCCAGCATCTACTGCAGTATTTGCGGGAGGAACCTGGAGTGCCATTTAAAGGCTGTTACTTTCGCCCACACCTTGAAGTACCCGCTTTTGTACACTCCTTGTAAGCACCATATGAAAGCAGAGCCTTTAGATTTGCAGTTTTTTTAACCTCTAAGCAAAGCAAGGATCTATTCCCTCTCTCCCCACCAGCTGCCATCAGAATAATAGGCCCCACAGAATTAGTAAATCAAAGGTTTTGCTCTGAATGCATCACAGCTGTGGAAAACATATACTTCAGTTTTCAGGGCTGATGACTTCCAGCTCTATCCAAAATAATTGCCCCTGTAATTCCAATCAAGACTGCTTCCCAACACCAGCTTTAGCAGGAAACGTACCAAAAACTGCAGCCTGAGGTTAGATGATATAGAAATAGGAGTTGGTGAATATGTGAACTCTCTCAGTGTGCAGTCTGCAGGAGTCAATAGTACAAGACAAGTTGGGCAGGAAGTGACAAGGTCTCCTGCCCTCGCCTTTTGGTATCCTTAAATGCCTTAGGATGTCCCCGCCTGTCAAAGATTTCTCCTCTTGCTGTAGCTGGAATGGTTATGAGATGGTCTCCTGAAGCTCCTTTCACCACTGTTCTCTGCTCCAACGTGTCCTGGGCAGTTCCAGCTGGGAGGGCAGAGAGGTGCAGCCGTGGGCAGCAGCGAGGCAGGATGCAGTGTCCCATGGAGGGAAGGGCACCGTGCCAATGCACGGGGCTGAGCTGAGCCTGCTGGGGCACAGCAAAAGCCTGCAGGCAGCTACAGCAAAGGGCTGCTCAGGACCCTGGGGATGTGGAAAGCTACTAGTACAGACACAATTTCAAAATAAAAAGTGGGTTTCAGCTGCTGCTCCTGAAAGAGGCACCTGTCTTCTTAATGAGCCTGTTCCCATATCAGAAATTTCTTTATTTTAAAACTCACATTTAGTGCAAGGGGAATATTTCTGTCAGTGCTTCGGTTGCACTTGGTTGAAGACACTGCTGTGACACTTGGTCAGCTTGGCATTTAAAATGTCATTTAGACCAGAAGGCAACTGAACCTGAATACTGAGGCAGATGTCATGAGCAAAGGTGAACTTCCCTAACTGAATGAGGTTGCTGATAAAAAGACTGAATTGCAGAAGTGTTGCAGAAAGCCCAGTGGAACACCACTGATTCTTCTGCATATGCTTTATTTCCTGTATGTGCCTTGTGCAATCTACCTTGGAGGAGCAATGCTACAAGAGATGTCACTGAAATTTTGCATTTAAAATCCAGCATTTGCTGGTTAAAGCTGGATGAGCAGGTTTCTCTCCTCTCCAGAAATGGGATCGATGACATTTTCTAAACCAAGCTACTGAGTCCTAGACTTGCTTGCAGGCCAGGAGGACATGCTCATTTTTCTCTCTTTCTATGTAGCATTGCTGCACACAACAGTTCAAAACTGTTTGCTACCTTGTTTCTGTTCCAGATGACAGCAAAATGACAAACAGGCTGAGATTTCTTCTTTCAGCTAGGATAGTGTAGGAAGAGTTACTGCCTATCCCCTAAGTACAGAGTCTCATTCCCAAATGTACCTCCTGGTGTGTGTTTAGGATGCAGTCCAAAAAGCCACAGGACAAAGAAGGAAGAGGAATGAAATTGGTTTAGGAGAAATAGAGGAAAAAAAAAAAATTATAGTTAATTGCTCTACCTGTGTTGAGCCCACAGGGCTTGTATAGATGAGTGTTAGTGATGAAGCTCTCCATTGGTGCCGGGGCAAACTTTGTTCCTAAGGTCAAATAATCCAAGATAAAAATGTTAAACAAGTCCTTTCCACTAATGCTACTCAGCATGGTTCAAATTGTTTTTCAGCTGTGCCCAGTGCTTTTACTGATTTAAAGTAAATTAAACATTATCCTTTTCTAATTAGATAGGCTACGAGATGATGGTGCTACTTCCTACTAATTTAAAAAAATTAAAGCTAAAAACCCCACCTTTAAACAATTAATTAATTCAGAATTTGATTTAATAAGGAAGGATGCAACTGTGGGTAAAATAACCCAGCCAGGTGGGCATGCAAAGGAAAATCAGCCAGTGTGGTGCAGCCACTGTGGAGGTTATTGGGGAGCAAAGGTTGTTTCTTCTTGACAGGCAATTGCAAGCATGTAATACATCCAACCCCCTTCTCAGTCATCTTTAACAACCATTTCTGTAAGTCATTACACTGAGTGTAATTGTCAAGGGGGGTCTGCAGGAGCCTCTGTGGGGAGAGGCCAGGGCTGCCCTGTGCTGGACAAGCCAACGCAGCACAGGGCAGGGCTCAGTCCGGCTGCCAAACGGGGGCACCTCTGGGAAAGAGGATTTGAGGTGGGGCAAAAATATTGCACAGGCAGAGGATGGAAGGGGGGGAGAAGTGGTAAGCAGTCACCTGAACATCAAGGTGAAAGCAGGAGGAGGGTGAGGATGTGCTGCCAGAGCTGAGATTCCTGGCAGCCCCAGGAGGAATCCACACCAGCAAGCAGGCATTTCCCAGCAGGACCCTCAGCCTGTGGAAAACCTGCACTGGGTTTGTCCAAAAGGACTGAAGCTCATGGAGAGGACCCAGGCTGAAGCAGGGGGCAGGAACAGCAGAGCCCACAACAGCTGTTATGGACTGACCACCATTCCCTGAGGAGGAGGCAGAGGAGTCAGGAGTGAAGGTGTCAAGTAGTGGGAAGGGAAGGTGGTGTTTTACACTTTTTGACTTTGTTTCTCACTATGCAGTTTTAACTAGCAATAAATTAAAGTCTCTTTTACTCTTGATGGTAGCAAGCACTCTTCCCATCATTCTCAACCCATGAAGGTTCTCTTTTCTTCCCCAACCAGCTGAGATGCTGGGGTGAATGAGAGGCTGGGTGGGCACACCTCCCATCAGTTATCCACAGAGTAGGGCATCAGGTACAGGAAGCCTTGTGGAGAGGGCAAGCTTTGCTAAAACACATAAGCAAACTGGAATAAAAGTCAACCATTAACAAGATTAAAAAAAAAAAAAAAAAAAAAAAAAAAAAAGCCACAGTTCCAAACAACTCTCTTTCAAACATGAACTTGCCAGAGTCACATTTTTGAGACTGGGTTCTGGCACATTTTACTTCTCTACCTCCTAAAAAGGTGTGCAATGTTGAACTTCTAAAGACCTTTAAAAATCTTGACACAAGAGAGCAAACAGTCCATCTCAAACCCTTATGAGAACATCTTGTAATGAACCTGCACAGCAAAAGAGATTTTTGTGACAGAGGGCCCTCTTATGGCTGAGTTCCCTTATGGGTGAGATGGCATTTGATTCATGTAGCCTTACAAGTTTTATATTATGTTTCATCCCATACTGGAACACAGCAATGCATTTTGCATACTCATGCACGTACTTAGGAACACTTTATGAATGAAAACTATAATCCTGAATGGTCAAACTATTCTAACTTGTCTTATAAAAATTTAAAGAGATGGCTTCCAAAATACGTGAAGAGCGCATTATCTGCCATGCAGAGACAGTAAAAGGATGATGTTAAAGATGAGAAATCTGTATTTCAAATGCCTATTTGTATTCTGCTGAATGAAACAAATATGAGTAACTATCACAGGAATGGTTATCATGCTAAAAAGAGTTAGAGAGCTGCTTATGTGACGACGGGACACTGACAATATGAGAAAAAGCACAATATCTTGATGAGATCAAGACTTGTCATGTATTCTGTCCTATTCCCAAAATTTTCTCACTTGTTTCCCTACCCCCAATTCAATAAACTAAACTACAATTACTATAGGAGGCTTTTATTCCGAACAAAACCAGTGAAAATGCAATTTACACTGAAAGCCAAGCTGAGACAAGTCACGCTGTTGCTGTTGTTATTTGCTGGCTGTTTTAGGTGGGATCCACTCGTGTATCTTCTTGCGAGTAGTAGAGTAAGGCACGTACTGCTCAGGAGTGCCACTCACATTGAATTTATGGTTCTCCCAGATAAATTTACGAGCAACTGGTGGATGAGTAGTTGGAGGGTCATCAGTCATTGAGTGCAGCCAGCGATGCCTTAAGAGGAAAAAGACACATTGTTATTAAGGAACATCACAGGATGTCTGCCAAGCCTATCTCCTGACTCCCAAGGGTCCTCCTCTGAAGAGACACTATGTATTTATTCTGAGAAGGGAAAAAAATAATTTTACTCCAGTGTGGCTTTGAATGAGACTACAGGATGTTGATTTTAATTATTTTCACAAGCATAACTGATAAGTAACAGTTCTGCCTCAAAGCAACTGAAAGCACACCTAAGTTCAAATTTCCTGTTCTTTGTATGCTCAGTCTTTGGGCAGAGTATGTTGTCACTCATTTGTACAGCCTTCACCAGGCAGCCAGGTTAAGGCAGGCACTACAAATGACAAAACCACAATGTTTGGTTGCCTGGGCTTTTTCTTTGTTAGATTATGGTGATTTGTTTTGTTTTTAATTACCAGAAGTCTATGCTGCACAACCATTTCAATGGCATTTTCAAAGCATGAGGCTGCCACTTGGGATACAGATTAACAACGTAAGTACACCTAAAACAAGCACATAAATATTTACTGCCTGCACAACACAATGATTAATAACAATCAGTAATAGGGTAATTACCAAGTGATTCCAGTGATTAGCCTTTACCTATGAACTAAATGTCAATCTTTCTCTGTGCAAACAACATTAATGATCAAGCAAAACATTTTCCCTAACAATTTAGTGAAACATTGCAGCAGGGACCAACTGAATTGATTTCATCCCTTTCCTATTTCAGTGCCTGAAGCAACTTTCAAAAATGAATTACATTTTAATTATCTGTCAGTTTGCATGTACTTCATACTGTGTGTAGTTACGACAAAAGTGAGGTTATGACATTTTTTGCAAGCTTATGTATTTTTTTACTGAGGTAGAATTAAGGAGATTTCTGCTAATCAGCTTTTGCAATGACTTGACCTAAAAATATGAAGTCCTCTTTTCTAGTTCTATTAGAAAACCTAAAAATTGCATCTCCAGCCCTTAGCAACAAATCCAGCACACTTCATTTATACAGCAAAACAAAACCATGATAAAAGTGGTGAGAAATAGAATGACAGGTATATTTGAAATCCAAAGAGCTCTACAGAAGGTTGGTAATCTTTTCAAATTGCTTCTTGGCATGTATTTAAAAAGAAAAAAAAGAAAAAAAAAATCACAACTTTGGCTATAACTTTAGTACAAAAATTTCACTTTAAAAAAAGCGTCAGCCTAAAGTTGTTTTTCTAGAAGTAAAAAAACAAACAAAACTCCAAACTAAAGCCACACATTGTAGACCAGGAAACTGGCTTGAATATAAAATAAGATGGAACCATAAGATCATTTAAAACTAAGAAGAAAATACTGTGTTTAGAGGCAAAGAACAACTGCCTGTGGGAAAAACGATCTCTTTGGAGTTTGGAAATTATACACATGTGTATAATGCTCTTCCTCTCTCCTTTGTAAATCTGGTCTCATTCAAAGTGTACATTTCAGACTGCTTTTACTAAAAAAAAAATATATATAAATAGCTAAAAATTTCTGTCTGGAAAAACAACAGACAGACAGGTGGGCCCACAGCACTACTAATCACGATGTGGCCTGATGACACAGGACCAGATCTTACTCAATTTAACCCTGGTGTTTTAAATCAGCCTCTGAAATGCCCTGGCCACACCACACAAAGCTCTCACCTTGGGTGAACTCTCTTGCCCGATTCACACCTGTCAGAATAATTCTGTGTCCTACTGTGCTTCACATCACCTCAGGTATCACGTGTCTTATGACAGCCTGCACCAAGGTTGGCAGAAACACTGCAAAAAGCTAACTTGACAGAAGAGGGATTCTGTGCTCACACCCAACAAGCTCTCCATTGCTAACACAGAGACAGAGTTTGTGGCATGAGAGGGCAAAAGAACAGTCCATTCTGCTTATACTGCCTCAAGGACTGCACTCCAAAATGCTTTGTGGTATTGCTCCAGAGGAGCCCCAGCTTTTCAAAACTGCTTACTGTAATATATGCTGGCTTTGGCCAGGGAAGAGTTCATTTTCTTTTTAGAAATAAAAATTAAGGCTCTTATTGCAATGTGCAAGGGATATTAATAAAGTAAATTTAACTCTTATGGGACTGTGCTGCTTTGGACTGGGGTAGAGTTAATTTTCTTCACGGTGGCTGGTAGGGGGCTGTGTTCTGGATTTGTGCTGAACACAGGGTTGATAATACAGAAATGTTTTTGTTATTGCTGAGCAGGGCTTACACACAGCCAAAGCCTTTTCTGCTTTTTGTGCTGCCATGCTGTCAGGAGACTAGGGCTGTATGGGACATTGGGAGGAGACACAGCCAAGACAGGTGACCTCAACTGTCCAAAGGAATATTCTTTACCACATGGCATCATGCTCAGTGTATAAAATAGGGGGAAGAAGGAGGTAGAAGGGGATGTTTGGACTGATGATATTTATCTTCCCAAGTCACCATTATGCGTGATAGAGCCCTGCTCTCCTGGAGATGGCTGAACACCTGCCTACCCATGGGAAGCACTGAATGAATTCTTGTTTTGCTTTGCCTGTGTGCAACTTCTGCTTTCCCCATTGAACTGTGCTTATCTGCACCTGTGAGTTTTCCAGCCTCTTCCCTTGCGATTCTCTCCCCAGTCCCACTGGAGGGGGAGTGAACAAGCAGCTGCCTGGGCCTTGTGCCTGGCTGGGGTTAAACCATGACACAGGCAACTTCCAGCACACCCATGTTCACCTAGTGATGCTTCTGGGAACAGTGGATAAGGATCCTGCACACAAATCCCTGTTTAGGTACCTGTCATCACACCTCACCATCCTCATGCTCCCCAAGAGCCACGCACACCACCAGGACGGACAAACACTTGTCAGACAGAAATCCAGTTACAAAGGCCCTGAAAGGCCCTGCTGTGCTTGACTGGAGCAAGCACAGCACTAGAATGGTATTAATGCTCAGCTAAAATCCAATCTAACTATATTCCAAGCTTGTGTGATGTCTGGCACTTCTGTCATTACAAGTGTACTTGTCACACATTCATTCCTGGAAAGATCAGAAAAGTTTCATAACAGCATTTAACAGAGTAGCTTTACCTGTTATTTAAACTATTGCTTTGCAGCTTCTAAAGACTAAATCAATAAAATCTTTTAAAATACAGCATTTTTGAGTAATTAGTATCTTTGGGTTTAAGATTTTCTGGATTTCTATAACATCAACATGAAACCAGGCTCATATTAAAATAGATCAGCAAAACCAATCCTTGAATCACATTTTTTCACTGGAAAGTAAAAATAAAATTGCTCACTGACAAGATATGCCAGTACAGTCGCAGGTATTGAAATACATGAAAAGATTTCAAAAGTTTGTTTAGACAATCAATTCACTATGAATTATGCTTATATTTAGGAGTTTGAGGGTTTAACCTGGTCACAAAAGATGTGCTTAGAAGCACATCATGTGACTTACAAAAGCATTTTGGTTTGCAGAGTCTGTTCTCTCAAACAAAAGCTCCCACTTTCCACTTAAAATACTGAAAACTTTATTTTGGGAAGACTTTCCCCTTGACACCTGCCTCAAAGAATTGTTTGAAGCTCTCAAATCTCAGACTCTACCCCCAGATGCTCGAGAAAAGCTTTTCATGCACTAGATTGAACAACATGAACAGAGAGATGACATCCTGCAGATGGCCAGATTTCTATACAAACTCTACCTATAAATCCATCGTGGAAAAAAAAAGATTCAAAAGCAATTAATGACTGAAAACCTACAAAGAAGCAAACAACTTGCACAGAGCACAGAAAAATCAGGAGGATGTAAGCAGCTCTGAAGAGGCTGAAGCAGCTTCCTGAATCAGTGAACAGTCACTAGGAAGCAGACTGAGGCCAACAAAGCCTTTGCACTTTTTCTTGCATAAATGGATAAAAGACACCTCAAAGTATCTTCAAAAGCTCTCAAGACTATGTAGATTTTTTTCCAAAGTTTTAACAAATATTTAAAAGCAAGTAGAATTCAAACTGAAGCTACAAGGGACTGGAGCCAATTATATGATGTAGAAGCTGTCAAACAAGAACTGATGCTACACAAACTCAGCAGCCACTACCATATGTGCATCTGCAAGGTTCAGGCACAGCCTGTGCCAGCTCACCATGTCTGCCAACTTGTTAACATCCACTTTTTGCCACACATTAACCATGCTGCAATGAGACAAGAGAAATTAAGATGTGGGTTCAGGTCATAGGGCAGAGAAGGAAAAAGGGATAACAGATGTGTTTATTTGTTTACCATGGGAGATAACTTCAATTTCTCATGCACATTACTACACCATAGCAATGAGATGGCATCCAATTTACCTGAAAACACCAAATTAGCATTTAATTGAGTTATAAAACCCACAAATTTATTGTGAAGCTATTAGAAGGATGGAAATTTTCCCAATCCCTTCTTTTTCTGTTAAATCTTTCTGTTTTATTTTCCTTGAAGGCAAACTTGAAAAGCAGCATTTTTACAGGAGAATTGCACATTTCCTTACATTTTCTAGTGTGCTGGCACTTTAAGTGCTACATTTCTTCCTGTCAGATCAATTAAAGAGGATGCAGACTATTAAACTGAAGGTAAATTTGCAATACTTCACTACATGAAGTAAACACTCCTGGAGCTCCTTCCAAAGATGTCAGATTTGCATCATAAGGAAATAAACCTCAAGGTACAGGACAGACACCACAAATACACAGGACAGTCCTGGCAAAATGCAGTGTTCCTACAAAAGGAAAAACTATTCTCAAATTACAGCTCTTCTTTCCCCACAGGATCATACTGAAAGAACAATTTATTTTTAACTAGTATGTACACTTGCACCAGTTGTCAATTTGTTTGTTCAAGGTATTTGGCCAAAATACAAACCAAAGTATGTTACACCAGAAATACAATAAACAAATAGCTTAATCATAGGCCAAGGAGTAGTGATGCTGCAATGGAGACATCCATGAAAACACTAAACAGAGTCCCCACAGGCATTGCAATAAACAGATTTAACTTCCATTGTTTATATGTTCACAGAGCACACCTGATCAGTGAGTTCAAAAATGGAAGCACTGAGTTCCTGCAAACAACACTGACTTTCTCTCTAGTAACAGACAAAATAAGTATTTGGTTTCTCTCACTGTCTAAAAGTGAAAAGATTAATTTGTGTAGGGAAAAAAAAGCGCCAAGCATCTTGTAAAGCATTACATGAAGATTGACATTCATCATTCCCAAGGCAAGTATTAAAGAAAATTTTAAAAAATCTAATTAATTTGTCTCCAACAAAGAAGATACCAACATCTGGATTTTGGAGACAAAAAGAAAAAAAGAAAACCCAGAGTAAAAAAGAAGTGAAATAACAACTAAATTAGAATAAACCACAAGCCTACATATTCTAGTGTGGAAACATTTTTTAAAAGCAACAGTCTCGATTCCCTGGAGAGTAGACATATGTCACAACACTCTGATTTCCTTCAGACTGTACAATTTCAGTACATCCGTTGTCAGAAGACATTACATCAATTATTTCAGAACACTGAAAATACTCAGTAGCTCCTAAAATGGTATTACAAGATGTTATTACATATAAGGTGGTTTTCTGGCTGCTTTTTCTTTTTCTCTAGTATCTGAGAGAAGGTAAAGGGTAGCATTTTCTTCCAGTTGTTTCCAGAACTTTTCAACATACCAAAATGCTTTTTTCCAGTTCATCATACATGAGCTTCACTTGATTGTACTTGAACAATCATTCACATTCTACAACCCTGAAGGCACAGAAATTATTGTAAGAAGAGGATACAACAGCATACCCAGAGAACTTCACTGAGCTGAGCTAAATTAACTGAATTCCAGAGTAAAATCAGTATTTAGAAGAAGCATTTAGATCACACCCACCTGTAACAGCAGCACTTTAAATACTTCCCAGCTGAGCCAAGGATGACAAACATGTATCATACTATTATACTATGGATTAATTACTTTCTTTGTTAGTATAAGTAATTTCACACAGTTTAATTTATTTCCAACAAATTTCTGGGTCCAAAATAACCATTCATTACCTGTTGCACAACTCTAGTGTTACACTGACAGCAGCTTGTACAAAACATTGGCAGTCTCAATTCAGAAGTCTATGTCATGAGAAGACAGCATTTATTCCCAGTCAAAATATCTCTATTTTTAAAGATGTCTCTAAGTTGTATGGAAATACACATCAGTGATTTAGATGTGTCACAAAACTAGGATTCCTACATAACAATAAACATATGTTATCATAGGACATACAAATTTATCAGCAAGAAACACCATCCCCCTCCTTATCCCCCCTCCCCCAAAAAAACCCTCAAATCCACAAACCTGACTGGTACTGCATAACTAGGTTTCCTGACAAAAATACCTTAGCACACAAGACTGTTTACCCTTTTGTGCCTCATTACACTCACCAGTCTTGAAAATAATGAAATCTTTACTGCTTCTTTTAAAGGAATTTTTTCCACATTGACAGGAAAACAAGTTTTTCTACCTCATTAATTTCTGTGAAGTAAACAAGCTACTTAACCCTTGAAACATCACTGATTATCAGGAAGAAACCCTTTACTGAGGTCTGTAAAGAGGCAACAAATATCCCATAAACATAAGCAAAGGAAAAAAAACAAAATAAAAGCCAAAACCCGTGTGAAACAAAACTTGTGCCTCAAAAGGAAGAAAATCTTAAAACCCAACAGAGTCTAATAGTGGATAACAACCAGAAGCAAACAACAGTTATGCAGAGAGCAAGGCACAAACATCCTGGTGCTGGAGATTCTAATGTCACTTCCAAAAACAATGCCATTCAGTTCTTACCAAACAAGACAGAAAAAAGCATTAACCACCTTGAACACAATATAAGGCTGGGAGAGCTTGAAACAAAATTGAGCAGCTAGAGAGTCTACCCACACATTCCTCAAATGTTCCAGAGAGAGCCACAGTTTAGGAGATTTTATAATCAATCCCAGCCTTGGCACAGAACATTTGTCACAGGAGTAATAAAAACCAGTGTTTGCTCAGTCTACCCAAACACTTTTCTCTTGATGTCACCTTTTGCTGCTTTGTGGCTGAAGTGCTATTCCTGTTCCTGAAGAATTACACAGAGATTGTTTTTACTAGTATACACTGTTACTTTACGTGGTGTGAGTTTTCTAGGAAAATAAAAAAAGGTCAACAGCTGTGGCCAGAGACCTTCTGGAACTCAAGGCTGTACAGAATTATTACTGAAATGCATGAACAGAAAATAAAACCTCAATAAAAATTATAGTCAAGTAGCAGTCAGCATATGGAGCATCCTGGCACTGTAATGTTTACTACCACATCAGTGTATATAAATTGAAACAATTGTGCTGCTAGTGGCTATGGGTTAAGGAATGTTGTTCCACCATTGCCATATGTTCCTTAGGTTCTTGCTTTTGATGGAAATAACAAATATTCTACTTCTGGTGGCCCAAGACTTTGCCAAACCATTAACAGGGAACCACAAGTAATAAAGAAAATTAGAAGACTGTCTTGACCTGCTCAATCTGGCTGGCAAAATGCTTCTCTCAATCCAAAAAGCAGTGAGTGCCTCTGCCAGGACAGCAAGCAATAAACATGAAGGCAGTTCAACATCAGAAGTGACGAGTCTGAAATCTGGTCATAGACAAGACAGCTAGGACCATGACAACTTTTTTTTTAATCTTTTGCTTTGTAATATATGAAAATATAAAGCAATTACACAATTGGTATGCATCCATACTATTAAGCTATGTTTACCATTCAGGGGGAACCATGCTTCCATCCACTTCCCAAAAGGTATTTTTGCCATTCATTTCATCAGTATATACAACCCATCTGTGCCGACCTTAAGTAAACAAACAGAAATATCATATTAGCTCAAAAAAATAAATTATTTTCTTATAAAGGAGAGATTCAGGAAAACCAAGGAAAAACATTTTGAGTGATAGTATCTACCATAATGGGAACTTATTTTTAAACCAGCACAGCTTCTATTTTCCAAGTCTTCTGTATTTCCACTGTTACTGTAGGTTTAGATGACTGAATCTAATACTCTCACAAGGTAGGAAATATTGGCTATTGTATAAATAATGGGAAACAGGAACTTAGAAAATTTTCAGGCAGAGAAACAGGTTTGAGGTTTTTTTCCCTCTGTTATGAGGAGTCTTTTCCAAAAGGACATTGCCACTGATAACCTAAGACTAAACCAAATTTCAGTTACACAAAACTACCAAGCAATGTTAACCAGCAAGTGCTTTCCCTGGTTACACTCCAAGTTAACCTACAGTCAGCAGTTAGCTTGGCCTGACCAGTGTGTCAATTGCTTACCTGTCACCTGTGTTGCTTTAGGTGCTGCCTTTTTAAGTACTCTAGAAGCTTGATTTAAAATCCCATTACTTAAGGTAATAGTAAGTTTAAGCCAACCTGTGCTCTTTGCCCTGAAGTGATCATATGAGTGAGTAAAGATGTGAGACAGTTCTAAATGTAGCTCTCCTTCTTTCCCCACCTGTTAAACTATCAGCCTTAGGTCAAGGACCAAATTCAACTCTCAATCACATTACCATATAGCTTTACCTACACAGAGACCATATGACTGGCTTATATTTATCCCATATTCATTGTTTCAGATTGACTGTGTTCGCAAGTGGATTGAGGGATGCAACAGAAAAACAGAAGATATCAAAGCATTTCTGTAGGTCTAAGACTCACACAAGACAAGTGCAGGGAAGTCAGGCAGGCAACAAGTTGTATTTCACTAGGAGAAAGCACACAAGCTATGTGGGAGCTGCACAGTTGGCTGGGAGGTGTTCACATTAGCACACGTACCAAAGAAGTTTCTTTTGTCTTCATAGTATTTGTTTCCATATTTGTCAATGCCTATCAGATTGCCAGTCTTCAAATCATTGACCCTGTGAATTATCAAAACAACAGTTTCAGTTGGTGTCATCTCAGAATGAAATTGTGACAGAGCTTTCTTCAGGGTTAGTAAAAATCTGTATACGTGTATGCAAAGATATTTTTTAAAAAACTATTCAAGCTTATGGATTGCAAAACAATCACCAATTCCTGCAACTAATGTGCACCCCACTGACAGGATGACAAAAGCCATACAAAAAGGCTTTTGGGGACTCTCACTTTATTTAACACTCATTATAGTAGAAGATAAAGTAACTCTACAATGTAACAATTTAACACCCACAAAACCTTAAATACTGTGGGAGTCCCAGAGGTACATGTTAATCCACTTAGTAGGAAATGTTACCCTCCTTCTCAGCTATTAGCAGCTACTATTTCAGCCTGAATTGCCACTGGAAGTGGTCAACTGAAGCAGCACAAGAGACCTCCCGTGTCTGTGTGGGCAGTAACCTCCTCCAAGAGAGGAACAGTTCAGGCCATTGCAGCTGCTTGCCAAGGAAATACATGCTAAACACTAAACTAGAATTGTTACTTTCTTGCTTTTGTATAATTGTGAAAGATCCATGCATTCACCCTGCAACTCTGTGAGACTTACACTGACCCAGATAAGGTATATACAAGTTTCAATTCTTTATATAGAACATATTTTAACATTGCTGTAGAAATCAATCATTAAACTGAGTCTATGATTTACATTCTAGCGATAAAACCTTAAAATTAATCAATGTGCTCTTCTCCCCCTATATCTGCAATTTTGCTTTTCTTTTTACTGAAATTCATCTCAGGCAGCATTAGATAGGGAAAAGTTTCCTCTCAAAGGTTTTAGCTGTTTGTAGTACAATGCACACTCTAAACTCAATCCCAAGTGAGAGGAGGAATGTGCTCAGGTGAAGTTTTTTTGTTGTCTATTCTCCCAGGGTGCGTGAAAGCGACAACTGTTCCAGCAAGTACTCATTTTAAACCTCTGTGGTGGCAGGCAGAGAAAATCTCTGACAGATTCATCTGAAACATTCAAAGATCTCTGGCTCAACTATACAAGCCTGAGTTCCCAGCTTCAGAAAAAGAAGAGCCATTCCACTGCTGCTCTCCCTTCCTTTTTCCCCTCCCTTTCTTGCAAGTGTTCTTATGCCCTTGTCCTGACTTCATGCCCTGAATACCAATAGCAGACACTAAGAGGTATTTAAGGCTTCCTGAGAATATTTTCCAGCCAATTTCACTGAATTTTAAGTAAGGAGAATGTTTCCAGCCACAAAGGCTCTTAGTAATTTGACTTCATATCATATAAATCTTCTGCAGCTGCCTCAGTGGAAAACATAAAGAGAAAAGCAGGGAAATTCAGAGAAAGAGTCTCCTGACTTGGGTGAATAATTTTTTTTTCCAGGTACCAGTGATTACTCCTTAAAATCAACTGTTGCAAGAAAGAACATCTTGATAACTCTTCCTTTAAACACCAAACCTATTCCTTGAGCTGGGATGGATGATTTAATGGCTTGAAAGGTGAGCAGGAGGCAGCAGCTGTTTGTGGTTGGTGTGGTTATGAGGATCGGCTGTGCCTCCCCACCTAGCACATCTAACTTCAGCCTTCTGGAGGAAAAAAGGACAGCACTGCCTCCAGTCCTGCCTGCCCTCTGTTGCTGTGTGGCAGAAAGGTATGAACACAGCCTGAGATCTCAGACTCACAAAAGATCTCTGAGGAGACATATATTAAGCTGTGCTTAGGAAGAGACACTCTGATGACACCTAACACTCAAACTCTTCCACACTTTCATTTCCCCAGCTCCATTTCTTCTTGAGAACTGTCAGAGTAATGGCTACAGCCTGAGAAAGAAAACAAAGTGGAGGAAACAAGCTGGGGGAGGGAGGGGGGGTAGGTGTGTGACAGAAAATAGTAATTATAATAGCAGTAAAGCACTAGCCAGGGAACCCATGTATTTATTGTCTTACTGCTCAACAGGGACCAAAGCCACTATATGAAAATACTGATGAGGCCTGATCAGCACCTGTGTAAAATGTTAACTCTTTAAACAGATCAATTTAAGCCACAAGAAATAACAGAAAAATGGCCATTATGATGTGTATAAGCAGGAGGAAAGCCTTCAAGAAGGCTCAGAAAGCTTGGCTTGTTTGTTCAAAGATAAGAAAGAAAGCCTGCTTTGTTTGTTCTAAGATAAGACAGTCCTTAATATATAGCAGGATATTTTATATTTGCAAATCACCCCTATCCCATATTCCTGACTTCCCGATATTGATTAAAAAAAGGCTTTTTAGCATGTGGTTAGGCCTAAAACATTTACTGGAAATGTCCTAATACTTTTCCAGGACTAACTATAATGATAACACAGGTTACTGACACTGCTGAATTTGGATCACGCACTATTAAGACTTCCACCCTACATTTCATCAAGGACCTGAATGAAAAAAGAGTAACTTTGTAAACCTGACACTCCTATTTGGGAGCAGCTTCAAGCATGCTGTATCACCATTCAAAATACTTGTCACAAGAAAGAGAAGACTTGTGAGTGAGGGGAAAAAAAAAACAGGAGAAAGTTTAATGTGGACAAGTGCAAGGTTCTGTAGCTGGGAAACAAAGTACTCAGTCATGAATGGAAGCAAAGGCTGCAACTTATTTTGCACTAAATACCACCGGGGCTGGAGGGCATCCAAAGCTGAGCATAGGTCAGCGGTGACAATCCACTGCCAAAGAGCAGATGTGATCTGCAGTTTGAAGCTAATTAGAAGAAATAGAGCCAGTAGGGCAGATGAAATAATTCTCTTGCTTTACACCACGGGATTTCAGCAGATGCACGGCTTTCAGATTTGTACTGTTCATGCCAGCCTGAGGTGACCCAGAGCAAAGAGCACCATGGTGCACACAGAAGCACTGAGTGCAGCTACAGCAGAGACACGGCTGTGGCAGCAGGACTACGGACTGCGGCTGGACACCGGGACAGCCGGCCCGGGCTACACCGACAGCTCAGCATCCAGGAACCCTGCAAGGTGCCTCGAGAAGCAGCCGCGGGCTGGGGACCGCTCTGAGCGCAGCACCCACCGCCGACCGGGACACGCCGCCCTCGGCGGAGCGCACGGCGGCGGGGCGGAGCGGGC
>VZRH01004248.1:0-30569 GCA_013397555.1 Urocynchramus pylzowi | reverse complement strand
CCCCGCCGCCCGCGCCGGTGCCGCGTTACCTGAGCAGCTGCAGGATGGCGCCGCGGGCGCCGCCGTGGCCGCCGATGTGCTTCAGCGCCCGCTTGAGCACCTGCACGTACTCCGCCATCGTGGGGCGGGCCGCCGCCGCCCCGCCTCCCGCCCGGCCGCCCTTGGGGGAGCGACGGAAACGGAAGGAGCAGCGAGATCCGCCTGCGGGCCTTCCGTACGGGCCCTGAAGGGTGTCGGCTGGGAGACACTGCGCTTTGGGCCCCTGTCTGCACAGTCTAGATTCGTGTAACAATTGCTACTGCTTATACCTGAAGGTCAGCAAGATACAAAGAACTTCAGGATAGGGAGAAAAGCCTCTTTATAATAGACAATATACAGACAATTTATTGTTGTCTACTGACAGTCCCTTATTTCACACAGGTCACAAGATGTGCGGTAAGAGGAGTTACCAAGGCTTGGCAGGAAGGAGTCCAGGACTGCCCGGACCGAGAATCAAGGGGCAGGGCAGGTGCCATCTCACCCCGTGCAGACTGCTGGCCAGAGGAGAGCTTAACAGTCATGTCTCTCCTGGCTTTTTCCAGCCCTGGCAGGCCATCAAGGAATGTGTGCCTATCGTCTCATCCATGTGTCCACTCCACCTCTTCATCTTGTCCCAGTGCCTTCTCCTGGTTCTGCACCAGCCCCAGGAAAGACCTTTGATTGCCCTGCTGTGGGTGTTGGCAGGACTTTTACTACAGTTGCTACAAGGCTGAGCAGGCAAGGTGCAGAAACTGTCTCCCTGACCTTCACGAGGCTACTGCTACGCAGGGCAGGCAAAAGTAGATCCATTATACTTTGTCAGAGCAGGCAGGACTTGGAAAAGCACCTGGTAAACACATCATCAGTGCCACCACCAGTGCTGGCTGGTGAGGAGAGACCAGCTGTCAAACATGGAGAGGCCAAGCTGCTGGACACGGCCACTATCGGAGCTGGGGTTTTGGGAAGGGACAAAGCAGAGGAGCTGCAGTGGAAAATTAAGTAGGTAGTGCTGAACTTGAAAGGAGAATGCGTCAGCCAAGTTCACAGTGTGGAAATACATCCATTTCAATGTAAAGTCTAGTGGTCTGAGTTTCCACTGAAAACTTCTTAGTTTTAACACAAGTGGTTTTGTTTTCAAACACAAAACATAGGCCCTGCAGGTTCTGTGCTCTGCACTCGAATGACAGCATCTCTTTTGTGACAAGTCTTAGGCTTCAGTATACTTGTGGCAGGTTATTTGCATTTTCACAGTCCAAAGTCTTAGAAAATTTATTAAATATATTAAAATTTGGTCAGATAAGTGTACATTAGCAGGCATAAAAACAGGGAGGAACATTTACAGTCAGAATTCACTGTCTTCAACTTCATCCACAAACCCCATTATTTTGATATAAACTACTGATGATTGAGTATAAAATATGAAAGAAGTATAGTTTAAATTAGGAAGCCAACTTTGGAAACATTGTATAGGTTCAATGCTTATGCCAGTTTCTAAGCCTATTCCTGATTAATGTAACTGGGATAATTTTCAGACTGCAAGTATAATTCCATGAGCATTTTCTCTGCTGGCAGTGAAATAATATAGTTGTTTGCTGGGGTTTTTCCCCTCAAGAGTTAAAATTATCTGGATTACTTCACTGATCCATGTGGCACCATGGTGATTTGTCTGAGAAGGTGTCCTCTGTGAAGGACAAGGCATTGTGACACAAAGCTGAAGGGTGGATTAGCTTCTTAATGTGACTTTGATGCTAAAGAAGATTTTGTGGGGAATATTTTCTTAGTAGCAGGAACATTTTACAGCATCTTCTTTGAATTGCATTTAAAATTTTTTTTGTACTATTTTCTCCATTACTTTAGTCAAGTGAGATCTCCCCTGAGGATTTCATTACCTCATAACTGCTGAAGTCCCATCACATCTACTCAAACTGCTTTTGTTAATGTGTCACTGTGCATGAAAGAGAATCTGACTACTGTGTTCAAAAATTCTCCCTGAACTCAGTGCAAATGTCACAGTTAAATACAGTGGAATGCAAATGCAAGTATGTCTTCCTAAGGATTTACTGGGACATCTTTGGGAGACAGCACTGAAATGCTGTTTTGTCACTCAAGTTGCTTGTCAAACTCATGTACCCATACAAAATACTTAATTCCCAGGGTTTTCAAACTTGAGATTCTTGTTAGATGTTGCTTTTTTTACCCCAAAATTAGCACACTGAATCTCACTACCTCAAAAACTCTTGCTATATATATTTAATGCTGCCTTGTTTTTCTCATCTAGTTCAAGCATATGTCAAAAAATTAGCACCAGAGCTCTTTTTCAAGCCTAAAAAAATCCCCTCTCAAGTCTGAACACAAGTAACTGGCTTCTTTCCTAATAGAGCATAACAAACAACATATTTTTCAAAAATAAACAAATCTGTTTCCTGAATGACTCAAAGGATGACACGTAACTTCCCTTCATTTTGCTAGCACACAACCATCTCACTGACCCTAGTTTAGTTTTAAAGAGCTTTTATTCAGTGGTACAATTGATCTTGAAAAACTGAAGTTCATATATTCTCAGAAAGTGCAAAAGTCAACTGATCAACAGAATAATTTAGTGTTTACATTTCACCTTAGAAGAACTCTTTTTATTACATTTGCCTATTCCACTGCCATTTCCTCTGTTCTTAGTATGGAAAGTCATGTAAATTTACTCTGCAGTGGTTCACAAGTGTGGAACATACTTTTGCAACAATAAATGGAAATCCTTTTCTTAATTAAATTAAGAAAAAAATCCAACAGAAGACTAAAAAATAAGAGCATACTATTCTCTTATTCCTGCCCCAACCTTCTAAAACTGCAAATTCCAGAAGCAAAGTCCAATCCACAACACCTTTTCACAATTCAGTGTCCAATTATCCAATAATTATCTAATCCAGTCTCTAACCATAGTGTCTCTCACTTTTGTCTAAACAGTGAAATCTCTAATGCTTTCACTAAAACATTTATTTAGTCTTATCATCCATATGTATTTCCCAGAAACATAGTGGAAGAAGTTTTTGTCACTTGGGTTCTATTGATTGAAAAATTAGAAGATAACTTCATAGCCTGGAACTAAGTGAAATGTTACCAAAAAAGTACATACTTTATCATTTTCAAAAACATTTCAGTATGTAAACTGTAAGAACAGTTTAGCTCTCAAAACCCCTAGAATAATAAATTTACTGTCACTTTTGGAAAACACCTGCCCCTTTGTGGGAAGTGTCTGGGTTATTTCTCCAGCAGTAACTCTACCTTCATCTTCGATTTTCCAATGGCAAAATTCTCCTGGTTTCAGAATGAAAGAAAAATTCATTTTGGAGCTGTTCCTCAGGGAGCCTTCATTAGCCAAACTATGTGGCTGTTCAGTTTGCTCCCTGGTAAAACCCTAAGATGCAGGAGAGCTGAAGTCATCATAAAGGAGCTCAGACACCTCATGAACAGCTAATTGGAAGGGACTGGACTGCAGGTCTGCAAAGGACCAAAGCCACAGGGATGGCTGCTCACATGTCTCTTGCCAACCAACTTTCTTGTCTGGGGAGTTGGTACTGCCAGGAGGTTGAGAGCATGGCAGTTTGGTTCTCTGGATGTCCAGCAGACAGTTCTGCTGAGTGAAATGCTCTCTATCAGAAGAACCCACAGTGGAGGAGTTCCATCTGGTTTCTCTGTTGTCACAGGCAAATCCACCAGTTTAGTTAAAAGCATTCCCATAACATCACTTCTGTGCTATCCCTTTTCCCCTACCATCTCACACAGAACACAAATACTCCTGCCTCCTTATCAGCACCCCACCATCTCCCCTTAATCCAAGCAGAGTTAACTTGAAAATATATTTGGGCAAGCATGACTACAAGGTCCAGTTATTAAAAAAATAATCAGGAAATGCATTTGTTCAACCACTATCAAAGCCATGAAAACCTCAAGCATCCAGATGTTGATACTTGAAGATGGTGATGCTCTAGTGGTCCAAATGACTTTCACCTGCAACACAGTTCTACTGAGGGCACAATTGGTTCTTACATTCAAGCCAAATGCACAACCCTGACTTCTTCTCATAAAGATTCACCTAAGAGAAAACTGTATTCTCTATTAGCCATTGTGTATCAGGGCAAGGGTAAGGCTATCCACAGCATATATTAACACAAGACTTGGTACACATGGGAAGAAAAACAAAGCAGCTCATCATAGATGGATTCTGTGATTAAATAGAAATGTTCTTTGCAGTTATTTGACAGAGGTATTAGGAGGTAAGGCAAGACTGGGTGCTAGGGATGCTTGTTGACAGAAAAGGTCAAATGCCACAGAAGTGGTCAAAAGGCTGTGGGAAGTTACTAGCAGAGGAAAGAGTCGTTTATTAGCAGACTGACTGGGGAACAGGGCCCTGTAGAAGTCAGTGGATCCAGAAGAGGGCCACAACAATGGTCAGAGGGCTTAAGCCCCTCTCCCATGAAGACAGACAGAGAGTTGGGGTTGTTCAGCCTAGAGAAGGCTCTGAGGAGAGCTTCTAGTGGCTTTTTAATAATTAACAGAGGCCTACAAGAGAGATGGAGAAAGACATTAGGGCCTGTAGTGATAGGACAAGGGGCAATGGTTTGAAACTGCAAGTATGAAAACTCCAAGATTTAGATTGGACACAAGGATGAAACAGTTGGACTCAATTATCCAAGAGGTCTTTTCCAGCCTTAATGGTTCTATGATTCTATGAAATTCTGTATGATAAGGGTAGTGGACACTGGAACAGGTTGTCCAGAGAAGTTGTGGATGGCCCATCCCTGGAAGTGTTCAAGGCCAGGCTGGATGGGGCTTTGAGCAATCTGATCTAGTGGGAGGTGTCCTTGCCCATGGCAGGGGGTGGGTCTACATGTTATTTAAGACTCCTTCCAACCCAAACCATTCTGTGATTCTATGTACCAATAAAGGTTAAGTATTCAAAACAGAGGCAAGATAGAGCCTGGAGTAAAATTTCTTGAGAAAGAGACTCGAAATGCTTATTTCCAGCTCTTGTAATTAGTAAACTCATTGCATTATCCAAACTTTATCTTTTACCAGTGCACCTTACATTTTCTCTGCAGTATGTCAGTTAAGATACTTCATGATAAAAACATTTCAGAATTTAAAGATGGATAGAATGGCAATTAGTTTCTCATTTGGGATAACGTTCTGGGTTATCTGCACATCCACGCAAATGCCACACTCGTTTATAACAGAAGACGACAATTAAAACCTTGCACTTTTAAAATTATCATCGAGAAATCAGTTCTGAAATAGACTAAAACTTGTGCTGATTTCACAATTTTAAAAAATCAATAAATTCCTTATTTATCCAGTAGTATTTAAAACTGAGATAAGTTTACTTGAACATCTGAAGTCTGTTTCTTTCAAAAGAAAAAACGCTTTGTTCAACCATATGGTAACTTTCAACCCAAAACTGATCCATAGTAATCAAATACTAATTTCCAAATATCCATTATTGCATTATATGATGAAGATCCATGACTGGGATTCATTACAATACATATTTCCATACAGCATTTTAAAAACCAAAACACTAGTAAATTAAATTTTACAATAAATTATTAATTGTCAAATGCATAGGTCAGGAAGTAGTAAGCATGGAAACAAAGGGCTAATTGCAAAAAGATTAGCAAACAGCAAAATATTGCAGCTACCACAAATCCCAGAGACTGAATATAACCAAGAATACTCCACTGTATAATAAAAATATGAAAGATCCACAAACTATTTGTAATCATATACAGTGTCCTAGGTCCATACGACAATCCGTATAAAACACTAACAAATAATAGGATATTGCAATTGTTTTCTATAATAGAAACTTACAATTTATTTTTAAAAATACATCCAAAATAGAGTTTTCTAATTTAGCTGGGTTTCAAGACATTTAAAGTGATTTTTTTTATACAACAGCAAGACAAATACAGTGATACTGTATTGCTTACACTGAAACTGATGTACTAGCAAACCACAAAGGCTGAACAAAATGCACAGGACTAGTTTCAAAAACAACAGACTGACTTTCACTGACCTTGATCACACAACAAGAATAAATGTATGGACAGATAGATTTGTAACTACTGGAGGTATTGCAATGAAGGTACTCTTGAAAAAAGTTTAAAATATAACAATTATTTGCACTAGGAACTTTAGCAGTATGAAACAAGCAACCTAAACCCACATACACGTGTGCAACATACAGTTTCATGAAAAATATTTGAACTAGTAAGCTTAATATGTGTAACAGTACTGTAGTCTTTAAATTATAGGATTCTAAAACGTATAAAACTGTTTTTCCTTTCACGTGATTTATATTAAAATTATTTTTCTTGCTCTCAACATTGAAAATTTAAAGCTGTTGAAACTAAACTTCTCCTTTCATTGGCAAAGAGTTTTTGGTTGGTAAATGCCACAATTTGGTAAAATCCTGACTTGCTGTGAAAACTCTCAAGCCTTGTAAAGATCAAGAAGTTGACAAGTAATTTAAAGTTGAAAAGAAATCAGAAAAAAATAGTTTAACATCCATGGTGGTGGATTAAGCTTCAATACTCACATTTTTGTCTTTGTACTGACAGTGGTACTGACAGTGGTACTGACAGAATCCAGTAATATTAGTCAGTCTCTCATTCAGTACCAAGGAATATTCATTTATAAGACTATAAATGACAGTAAATCACACTGGTGGTAATGTGAGGTCATGTAATCATAAAAAATAACTAAGGGTCTCAGTTGAAGATAACTTGATATATTTCAATTAACTTAGAAGCAGTTATCTTAAAGTAACTGAAACAATGGTTTGGTTTTTCCATGAGCTGTTGCATTGTTCTCAGAGGACTGTAATGGTTAACATGGATGAATAAGGAAAAACCATGTTGATTCCTGTATTTACCTGTTTTAAAGCTCCCATTCCTGAGAAAACCCCCTTATGCCTCATTCCTTATCAAAAGGATGAATTTATAGTTTAAGAATGATTAATGAAATAATTTGAAATAATTAATGAAGATCTTGCTGAGCAAAGTGAGTAACACTGAAACAACAACCTCCTGTATGGGATGCATCTTTTAGATCATCATAAAGACAAAACAGATTACTTGGCAGGCAGCATAGATCAGCTGCACTCCACCTTTACATCAATCTTGAAAATTTATTATCATAAAAATGGGAAACTTTGGGGGAAAAAAGGTCACTTACCAGTAGCCAGAGCTGTTTGCTATGTGTGGTATGTATGCACTTTGGCTCTTTAGAGGTCCAAATGTCAGAGGTATCCAACATCATAAAATGTAGGGGTTTTTGCCCTCACAAAATACAAACACCTGAATTTAAACAACCTCATGTGAAACACAACCAAGGTTTCTGTGCTGATGAGTTAACACATCCTAAGCACATAGTCTTGACCCAACAGTCTGTGGTAGTTGCAGTCCATGTGTAACTGAAGTTAACTTGCATTCAAACAGACTAGGGCACAAAGAGGAAACAAGGACAAGAATCCAGTGAAAACTGGGTTTGGAGGACACCCCCTCCAAAACAGTGTTCCAATTAAAATTAAAAAACAAAACAAAACAAAACAAACAAACAAAAAAAACCCAATCACACATACTAGCTATTGAAAGGCAGCTAAATACCCATCAAGGACTGTAAAAACCTTGCTAGGGTATGCAGAAATGTGGGCAGGAATGCTAAGGCTCAGATAGAAGTAAAATTGGCCAAAGATGTTAAGAATAACAAGAAAGGTTTCTAGAGATATGTGAGTAGCAAGCAGAAGCACAGGAAGATACAGAGCCATTGCCTAACCAGGCAGGGAAGTTACTCACCAGCTAGTCATGCTGGTAAGGCAGAGCTTCTCAGGATCTTCTTGACTTCCATCTTTACCAGCACGGCCGGACCGCAGAGCACTGGATCAAGCATCTACTACAGTGCATGTGTCAACCCAGCAGCAGGTGAACAGCTGGTCTGCAGCCTCTGCAAGGGCTCAACCCACAGAAATCCATGGGCTCTGAAGAAATCCACCCTAGAATATTAAGGGAAGTGGCTGACATTGGTGCAAGGCCACTCTCCTTAAGAAGTCTTGACGATCTTGATATAATAGACATTTCTTGTGCTGAGAGCAATCAATCACTGCGAGATGTGATTGGACAGGGTACTAGATAGTCTCTTCTGGGGTCCTGTTCCCATGAAAGGTTGGAATGAAAGATTTTTTAAGGTCCCTTCAAGCAATAAAGATGGTTGAACTGAGGGATTCAAATGCTAAAAATTTACATCTGTAGATACACTGATATTTTCTCAGCTGTCTCCAAAGCTGGACAGTACCACGTGAGAGGCTGCATCAGCTGAACCTTTCCATCAGCTCTAAACAATTCCGTATTACACCTGAGGTTCAAGCTATGGACGGAAAAATTTCTTCAAGGATGTGAGAGAGATTTGCATAGTGTGCTTCATTACAAAGGAAAGCAGGTTTTTATTTCCATCTTACTATTACCTGGGTTTCATAAATCTGGAGAATATTAGAGTAAAATTATTCCAAGAGTAATGGAATGCCTGGAAAACGATCTCAGATATATTCAGGAGTAATATGTTGTCAGTTTCCTTAAACTTTTAATGTAGAGGACTGTAAATCTCCTGTGCCTGCTAGGGCCAGAAGTGGGTTAGGGATAGCAAGAGACTAGAAAGCAAGGTCACAATTTCTGAGGAGAGCTGAACTGGAGAATGATCAACCTCCCATCTGCAACTTGGCAAAATCAAAATGGGCCTCTAACCCGTGGGGAGAGAACAAGCACAGCAGGTTGACAGCAACAGTCCTTCATACTTCCGTAATTTCTGCTGATGAGATGCACACCTCCTGAAGTACAGGATAATCATTTTCATACAGCTCTCCAAGAAACACAGATAAAGAACTTGAACCCTACAACTTTCAAAAGGTGTAACATGAGAAGAGCTCAGCTGCCATGGCCAGTTCAACACAGAAAAGGCATAGCAAAGGCCCACACACATTGTTCCATGCTATCAGGGGTCCTCAGCACTAAATGCTTTGATCTATGGGATTGGATATGACCAATTGTGTAGTATGGTCCTCCACAACATTTTTCTTTCTGAACTGGAGACATGGATTTGATGGGGAGACTGTTAGATGAATAAGAAAGCAGATGGATGGTCACAACCAGAGGGCAGTGTTCAGTGGCTCAGAATTCCAAGGGGCATCAGTGACGTGTGGGGTCCATATCAAGGACAGTGTTATTTATTATCTTCATTAATGACATAGATGAAGAGGTCAAGGGCATCCTCAGCAGATTTGCTGATGACAGCAAGCTGAGCACGGTGATTGACACACCTAGAAGGATGGGATGCTATCCAGAGGGACCTGGACAAGCTCCAGAAATGGGTCCATGGAATCTCATGAGGTTTAATAAGACTGAGTGCAAGGTGCTGCATCTGGGACAGCCCCCAGGATCAATCCAGGCTGAGGGATGGACAGATGGAGAGCAGCCCTGCTGAGAAGGACTTGGGGGTGCAGGTGGATGAGAGGCTGGACATGATCCAGCCATGGCACTCCCAGCCCAGAAAGCCAAACGTGTCCTGGGCTGCATCCAAAGTGTGGCCAGCAGAGGAGGGAGGGGATTCTGCCCCTCTGCTCTGCACTGCAGCCTGCAGTGCTGCATCCAGCTCTGGGGTCCCAGCACAGGAAGGACATGAAGCTGTTGGGGCTCTTCCATGAGGAAAGACTAAAAGAACTGAGATTGTTCAGCCTGGAGAAAAGAAGGCTTAGGGTGACCCAACTGCAGCCTTCCAGTACCTGAAGGGAGACTACAAGAAAGATGGAGAGGGACTTTTTGTTAAAGAGCATGTAGTGACAGGCCAAGGGGGAATGGCTTCAAACTGAAAGAGAGCAGGCTTAGATCAGAGATTAAGCAATTCTTTACTGTAAGGGAGGTGAGCGACTGGAACAGGTTGTCCAGAGAAGCTGTGGATGCCCCATTCCTGGAAGCATTCAATGCAAGGTTGAGTGGGGCTCTGAGCAACCTGGTTTAGTGGAAGATGTCCCTGTCCATAGAGGTGGCTGGAACTAGATGATCTTTAAGGCCTCTTTCAATCCCAACCATCATCTGATTCTGTGATTCTATGATACAGTCTCCAATTATGGAGCTTGGGTGGACAAAGATCCAAGCAGCTCAGTTAGTGGAATTGAGAAGAACACAGAAATTCAGTGTCAGAGGCAGTTCTTGTTTTTTTTTTTCTGTCTGGTGGTGTACCTCAGATGCTGAGAAAAAAACTACAGAACTCAAGAACTTTAGAGCCCAAGCCTCATCTTGTAGTCTCTTGGTGTTAGGGTGGCCTTGGAACGGCCACTGCAGAGTGGGCTAAGGCCTCCATTTAATCTGATCTTCTGGCTAAGCAATTTCTTGTGCAACCATGTGTTTCTTGATTGGGTCAGGCTCTTCCTCACTCAGTTTTGCCAGAGAAAGAAAGAGGTCATGCTAAATAGAACTCAGCCTTGACTCAACATTCAGAAAATCCTAAATGCTAATGTCTGAAGAAGACCATCACTTTTGCTAGGATACTTCTCTCATTTTAAGCAACAGGAAAAAAAACATGCCAGGGGTGCATAACTTCCTGTTGCAAAAGGAAGCAAGAAGCAAGCACATGTGAGTGTTACTTGTCACGTGAGTCACATCCTCAAGGCAGAAGAGCACTTAAACTCGTCCTTAGATGGAGCTATGGAGTATGATTCAGGCAACATGCACGGAGTATCCAGACCCATTTCTAACGAGGAAAGGAAAAGCAGCAGAGGCTATGCTCCCATACGGAAGGACACTGGATTTGACAAACTCAAATTTGAAAAGTAATCATAGAGGACTGGGTGGAAAAAAGAATTACATACCCAAGGGCTAACCATAAGAAAAAATAAAGACATGGACAAAAGAGGCATCTAGAATGCCTCCATCACTGGGCACTGAGTATGAAAGAGGGAGGGGTAGTGTGAAAAAGCTCTGAGACCAGAAAAAGCAGGAGTATGCTGTCTTTGAATGTCTGCAGTATACACTTCCCTGTTAGTTTTCCACAGTATAAAACAGCTTATGTCCACCACATTATTGTTACAATACAGCATTCTGCTGCATCTGCAAAACAGTCACTACTGACTCTTTGCTGTTTCTCTTTTGATCAGCTGCATCAATGTTAACATCAGAGTATTTTTAAATGTGAATGTCCTCTATTTCCCTGCACTTGGGGTATGGTATCCAGTGTTTAATTCAGCAGGAAACAAACCACTCTTCAAAACAACAGCCAAAACTAAGTTGGGTCTTGTCTGCATGGAAACTGGCCCTTTTGGGATGTTTGATTATGTATTTTCCATTTGACACGTGAAAAATAACTAGCAGCAAAACACTGAAAACAAAACTCAGAGAGGAAAGTTAATTTATTTGTCTAAAACATCAAACTAAGTTGAGATACCTTAGTTCAATCAAAGCTTCTTCAGTTTCCTCATAAGCCTGAGCTTCATAAACAAATATTCCAAGTCCGTCTACCTACAAAAATAGGATGGACAATTCTTGACCTTCTTCAGATATCAAGTTAATTTACAAGTCCTTGAAGACA
This sequence comes from Urocynchramus pylzowi, assembly GCA_013397555.1. Taxonomy (NCBI): domain Eukaryota; kingdom Metazoa; phylum Chordata; class Aves; order Passeriformes; family Fringillidae; genus Urocynchramus; species Urocynchramus pylzowi. The sequence goes on along the minus strand of VZRH01004248.1, from coordinate 18,926 downwards.
GATGAAGAATAGGAAGTGATACTATATCCTAATACACTCCACCATGTTTCCCAAGTGTACTGGAAAGGAGGAATACGAGCCTTCTTTGGAAAGGTGCGTTGGAAGGCTTATGACCATCTCTTGGAGACAGGGTATGCATTTACACCACCATGACTGCCATGGTACAGAATCCTGGACTGCTACTTTTACACACCATGACCTATGATCTGAGAGTTGTAGTCTGCTGTCTCCATTCGCAGAATGTATGGGATGATGCTGTCAATCTGAACATTGCCAATCAGTCCTGCGAAGAACAGCTCTTCAGTGATGGCAGCACTCATCAGCCTAAGAGCAGGCAATCGGAGAAGAAGTCTAGATAGTCTGGAAAATAAATTTGGTGAAAAGTGTTACTTAGCAGATCACAGATTTTGGTGTTGTTCTCCATGATATTATTAGCAATAGAAGAGGAAAAAAAAGACAAGGGACACTACTGGTCAAAGTTTGCTACATCTAGTGCATGAAAAGCATAAATATTTAAATCAGTATAGCATTAAATTTATGCTTAGATACGTCTTGAACGGTATAGAAAATGTGCAAATGCCTCTCAACTACATGTACTGTGTATGTTTAGATTTAAGACTAAATGAGGAAATATTCCAAATAGATGCAATTCAAATTGAATGTTACTAATATTTATTTTGCATATTTAATTTTAGAAATTAATAATGAGATGAAAAATACTACACTGAAAATATACAATACTATACTGAAAAAATATATATAATATATATTATATATATTATATATATTAATATCTATAATACTGTACTGAAAAGATAATGTGTGACCACATGCATAATATTTCAAGTGCTCTAAAGGTAATTCCTTAACTTTAATGAGGTAAGAAGAAAAAATATATATCTATTACATGAAAAACTGTACAAATCAGTGACTCTGAAAAGAGAATCAATCAAGTAAGCATCTAAGTTTACAGACCTGTAAGTATCATCCGGATACGCCTTTGTTACATAGTCTTGGAACTCCATGTAAGCTTTTTCTTGAAATTTCTCAATCTGTACCACATTTTCTAGACCTGGGTGATCTGAAAAAAACCCCTCTTCTTTGTTATACCCATTCTACAGAAAATGAACTAACATCCATACAGACTATCCAGTTGCCAACATACTGAAATAATTATGTGGTAGCTGCAGCAACTTCAGTTTTAGTGGTAGACAGTACTTTACCTCCTTATATTTCTCTTTCTTTACATTTATATTTTACTTAACTTTCCATAAATAAAATCAGACATTTTAAAGGGTTCAAATAAATTCAGCGCTTGCAATGTTTATGTTAATCTTGATGATACAACTCTGTTCTCTGTGTAGCAGTAAAACAGGATTGTTTCAACACACTGACATTTTCTGGACGCACTGAACGCACAAATAATATTTAGGTGAAAAGTGAAGTATAAAATTAAGATCAGTGGAAGAAGCAGAATAAAAAGCTGTGAACTGTTTCCTAAGACATGTACAAAACAGCACTGAATCACAGAACATGCTGAGTTAGAAGGGAACCATCAGTATCAAGTCCAACTCCTGGGCCTGCACAGGACACCCCAACAATCGCACCATGTACCTGAGAGCATTGTCCAAATGCTTTTTGAATTCAGATAGGCTTGTATGTAGCAGACTGTTCTTTCTCAACTATTTGGTGCAAAAATTTCAAATGTGCTAATCATAATTTTTAGCAGTGATTTGAACTTACTCGAAATGTAAGTGTTGCTAAAATGAAAGGACGTCAATCTAACTCCCAAGTCACTCTCAAAATTATTATGCAGTAATTCTGAACGCTCTATATGGTCTGTAATTTTATTATCCATCTATCTGAATGCAAAAATTTTACAGTCATACCAGCATGACAAATTATGTAGATGAAGAGTTAGAGTTGATGTATAAAATGCATCACTTCATGCTGCTGCTTTTAGAGCCATGTCAGGAACACAGCAAGAAGTCAACTTCAGGAAACAGTAGTTTGAAGACCACTGCTTGTACACTTGCAGCCATTTAGAAAGATGTCAAGTCTTCCTGGCACACCCCTTACACTGATCTCTTTGCCCAAGGCTATTTTGTGGCAATCAAACAATTCAGCTTGGCACAGCTGAATCACCAGGACCTACTAAAGCAGAGTTCTTACCTTAGGGCTCTGCTGCATGCACAGCCCAGGCCCATCCTGCAGCACAGCAGTAAAATCCCTGCAATTATAATTTCTGGCCTGTGAATCATTGCCAGGACATCCCTTCTTTTCAAGGTACCAAACATAACTTTCACATGTATGAAGATTTTGTTATATGGCTCAAGGATCAAGAGTCCTGACAACACGTTGCCATTAAAGCAACTATTCATTAGTAATGTGAATTTGAAAACATCAGCTAAAGAAAATGTCTCTCAATCATGTGACTGGACTAGAGTCTTTTCCTGAGGTATTTTTCCTTCTACCTTTTGTGTTGTCAAATATAATTGGAAGGAGACAAACTTCAGACTAAACAAATAAGTAAATACTACTTTGCAAGCGCAAGGTTCCTCAAGAAGTATTTTTTGGTGTCTAACAGGATTGATTTTTCTATGCAGGCCAGAGGATTCTATCATAAATCCTAGTGGACATAATTCTAAAAAAAATGGACTTCAGGTATTCTCCCCATAATTTTGGTTTTTTCCTGAAGTAATCTATACCAGTTATTTGTATAGGAATGCCATGAAAAGGATTCTTTTGGGGTAAGAACACTTGCAGGAAGAATTATATCTCCAGCAAGTATTATTTATTAAAATTAAACCAGGAAACACCCTCCAACCATCCACTAAGAGAAAGTCTTTTCTGTAATAATGGTGTATTTGCAACTATTCAATCCTCATCAGAAAAGGAAAACTGCAAAGATTTTCAAGCATGCTTAATATTGTGTTGAAACTTAGTGGGTTTAATGGTGAGTCCTGCTCATCAGGAAACTGGAATAGTTTCAGTGATACAGTGAACTGTACAAGCAAACACACAAAACCATGCAAGACTCTTCTGGTCATAAGGACTGACAGCAGGATTATGTTTTATAGTAAAAAAAACCCAGGATCTGATTTTCCATAGTGATCCACAATAGAAAAATTATCACAATAGGAATGCCTCTGGAAATTGATCATCTTTCCTGAAGGGGTCTGATTCTACTTATACCACCTTTTATTTGCATGAATGTCTTTCATCTCAGAAGTCTTCCATTACTGCAATATATATAAGCAATGGAAGATATGCAGGGTTTCGTTTGTGCACTTGGATGAATACCATGAATTCCTGCTGATGCTGCCACTTTACTGGTAGATACTACATATAGAAAAGATCATGCAAATCTGAGGGAAACTGCAGAGCAAGAACCTCACAGTATATTAATTCTATATATTAGAAAACCTGCTTAAAATTTACATTTTGGAAGTGTCCAACTTCTACAAGATTTTCTCACCTCCACTAATTTTTCTGTGTAAGGGTGAACTGCAACTGAACGCAAAAAGAAAGTTTTTCTTGGATCTAATAAGTCTACAGAACCAACAAGGACCAAATACCCAGATCTCCTCCATGTCCTACACTACTGACAGGGGTCAGTAAGATTCTGTCAGCATTTTAACATCCATTCCAATCTTTTCTACAGGACATCAGCATCTACAAAAGGCAGAGCAACAAGGATTAAGGAAGCTGCTGGTGCTTTTAACACCTTCCAATGCAAAATGGAGTAACTGAAGACTTACTTTCTAAATGTGGGAGTGAAAATCTCTTGGAGATAGAGGAAGTACTTAAGATTTGTACATTTTTCTTTCAACAAAAGACTTAGTTTGGCGTTGTATTAAATCCCAATTCTGAATGATAAATCTAATGCCCGCAGGATACTGATACAATACTTGAACACCTTTTATGAGAAGTTAATTCTACAACTTCCAAATGAAGAAAATTAATTTTGTAACTTTCTACATCCAGGCATATGGGTTGCACAATGTAATTACTCAGTATCTACCATAACCAGAGGACTGTTTCTTCCCTATTGTAATCTAATCACCCAGAAGGGAAATAAAGTTATATTATCTTCACTATCTATTGTATGTCTAGTAATGCTACTGAGAGTACATTCAGTAAATACTGTTCAGAAGACAGAAATAACAAGTGAGTGTTTGTGGTATTCATTTACCAGAAATGCTATATGCACTGTCTGTGTGGGGGAGAGGTGATGTTTCTGTAATTCTGAATGTGAGAACTAATGCCCAGATAGTCTTTCATATATAAAAATCCCAACTTCAATCCATCTCATCTGGATGTGCAAGAGCAACACTTCAGAAAATTAAACTGCAGGTCTTCAGAAAATGTACCCCAGAAAGGAGGCACAGAATTAAAAGCAATAAATAAATAAATGAAAATAAAAAAACCCCAAAACAACCAAAATCCCAAATCCAAAACAACAAAAAGTGGCACAGCCAATAATAAAGATCTACAAATAAAAAGAATGAAAGTCTCCCCCTGCAAAATGTCCCCAAAGCAACATTCAGTTGTTTACATTAGATTAACCCTCCTCTTCCTGTAGTCCTTACAAACCTTCCAAGATTCCTCAACAAATGAGGCATATAATGAAACAGGTATACAGCAACAAATAGCACAGATTAAAATGTTATATTTGGAATAATTACATACCAGGACTGAAGAGGACGATTGCTTTCAAATATGCATATTCATATCCATCTAGACACAGTTTAACCATGCTGTTACAAAACTCTTGCAATTTGAACACATGCTCCATTACTAGTCTTCCTCTGTCTGTTGGCAGCTTATCTAAATCAAGACACACATAAAAAAATTCTCAAGTTAACACGCATGCAAAAATGCGGTCACACAATAATTTTAAAAATAATTATTTTATTAGAGTCAAACAATGGGAAATCTATGCCATCTATAAATTCCTATTAGGTCTGAATAATCTTGACATCAGCATTTACAGAGTATTAACACTCTTTTTTTCCACCTCTTCTGATTAGGATCTTCCTGCTAATGCTTCCAGTTATCAGGCATGGACTAGAGCTTGAAATGAATAAGAAAGGAAGAGACTACTTATAAGTAAAGCATACACTGCTAGTGCTGACCTGGGCTCTGTGTCTAAGGACCAGGTGCCACATGGTAGGACAGTGTACAGCTTTGTGGGTTATTTTAGTAAGAGACCATGCCACTGCTGGGGAAGGTGTACTGTACACCTTTCCCTGATTTACACTGAGGGGAATGTGGTTCAGAGCTGCTGGTTCAGAGCTGCTCCCCTGGAGTCAGCAATAGCAAAGCAGCCTGAAAACTCCCTTCCCTCCAAAACCCATCAAACTGGAGTCTCCAGACTCCACAAACTTGGTATCTCTTGGACATACTGCAGCTGTCAGACTGCAAAACTGGTTCTTGCAGTCAACCTGGATTCCCAATTAAAACGGTAGAAATATGTATTTGTAATAATAATAAAAACATGACTAATTGCAACAATACCCTTTCTGGTAAACATACTTTAAATATTACATAAGCCAAAATTTCCAGATTCCATTTTTATCTGCTAGAGACAATCACAGATTTGTTAATATCTTTAGCTGACCCAGTACATCTCGCAATTTGGTCAGTTTGTTTTAAGCTATTGTTATTTATAGGAGGATCTTGTGGATGTTTTTAAACCACGAAAACCCCTTGGAAATAATTCTTTAATTAGCTTATCATAAAAGAAGATGAAAAATCTATAGTCTGAAAGGCTGTTTTTTTCCAGTTTACCAATCTGCATTTGCATAACATCAACAACAGTGAATTTTCATACCCTAACAGCGAACAACTCAAAAATTTAGTTAAACCTGAAAATGCGTAGATTTTTCTATGCAGCTCAGAACAGAATTAAAGAGGCCAACTGATATGTCTTTCATTTGAATGAAAAATATGCTAAAGATGCAGGACATAGGATTAACAAGGAACAAAGTGTACTTAGTGGAGATCTGTTGAAGACTTCCATATAGACTAAAACTAATACACGGAAGTCAACAAGCCAAGTTATGTAAAGGACTGTATCACCAAGTTGGCATTCAGCTGCTTTGTGTCACAACTATGAAGAGCAAGGAAATTCTTTACTTTCTATCCTTCATACTAAAGAATCATATTCACAGTACTCAACATTATTGAAATGTGTTCTCAACATTGATGCTGCTGAAAATATTCCTAATTTGGGCTGATGACATTACCAGACAGCAGAACACTATCAGACAATACACCACACAAAAATTACTTTTTTTTTTTTTTAATTTGGAGTTAAATATTATCATAGCTGGCTTTTGCAAAATTGCTAAAAAAAAATCTGTCTTGGGGACTGTAGTTGCTAGTATCATTTTGTTTCAATACTAACATGAAATTCTCTAAACAGTAAATTTACAATAACAACTGAAGGATAAATAAAGAGCTTCTATGCACTTCAAAACTTAAAAAATATCAAGTCTGGCATGTGCACAGTATACACCTTACCTTGTTGTAAACTGCCTTGAAGGTGATTAACAAAAGCAGCTAAGATCGTTGCCACATTCATAACTTGTGAGCATTGTGCTAGACCAAGCGTAAAAAGTTCATTCCAGCAGGCTTTTACTAATGATATGCTGTTATCCTGTCTATTAAAAAGCACAATAATTAAATAAAACCAGCCATTTGCATTCACACTTTTTTTTAATATTTGAGGAACACTTCATAAAACATTAATCTAATTCAATCATTACAACCAACACCAAAATGAAGTACTGCACCATTTTTCTTTGCATGCTAGAATTAAAATACCTGGTTTAAAGTGACTTTTGTAAAGCAAGAAATTTTTGTTTAAATGACCTAAAAGGAGATAGATTTCTATTACAAAAGCAAGATGAAGTTACAGTAAATGACAAGTGTCTCAGTGTACTCCATCATGCTAGTTTTATTAGGATTTGGGACAACATTTATATGCACTGTTCCTGTATTGTGGATGTAGAACAGACTCACGGGTCTTTTTTCTTTCTTTTTTCACTTGAAAACTGACAGGTTGGTATAATCTTTTAATTAAAGAAACAGGTGAAATGGAACATGCGTGAGCAAGCTTCTGAGCTTCCTGACTGCTACTTTCTGCATCCCTTTCAAGTTTGGAATAAGGTTTGAAATACAGACTTCAAAGTACAAATACCAGTCCATAAGGATTTATTTGCTGCAGCTTAAAATAAAATATATCAATTCATATTCAGCCACTTTTGTATTAGTAACCTAACTTTCAGTTATGCCAAGCATCTCTAACTCACAGAGCTTAACAAGAGCTCAGTACCTTAGAAAGCAAATCCCACCAGAGAGGAGTCAAATTCAGGTACAACGTTTCAGAGTTTTAGCCAGTAAATATAAATAATGGAAATTTAAAAGAAGTACAAGATCTAGCAAAGAAGAAAAGCATATTAAAGCTAGGATTTCAACTACAAAAATACAGTGGAATGGATTTTTACAAGAATGCAGATATAATCTTCAAGAAGAGTTCTGATGATTTAGTGCAATACCAAGATGCCAAATGACTGGTGAACACAGACTTGTCCTTAACTGGATTGCAAAGAGCTTACTGAGAACAATATTTTTCATTATGGTCAAGTTCTTGTTATGGTAGACAGGATACTGTACATGCAGCTTCTGCATGTATTTATCACAGATCTTTGTTCATCTCCTTTAACATAAACAAAGGGACTGTGCTGAGCACCATTGAAAATAGGGTGTAGTGGCTACTCCTCTGATACGTGTGTGTAGATAAACACATCACCTATAGCATCTTTATGGCTGATCAAAGTTACACCAGAACCAGTTCTTAAGTCTGCTTAAGCAGCCTCACAAAACTAAGAGGCTGTAACCAGCTTGGTGAAACTTTCAGTAGGAAACTTGTGAACAAAGATGCCCATGCAGAAAGATGAACTAATCAGTATCTGGCATCATTAACTACATCATTAGGTCAAAGGCAACTGTCCTGCTGTGACTAAAGGAGAATGCTGCCTGAGGAGGAAACAACCTAGGTCCAATTATCCATCTTCCCTACAAAACCATTATTCATCATGCTCCATTAATTTCTCTTCAGTTTAAAAGTGAAATGAGTCACCCTTCTGAAAGCCAAAATTACAGGCTATAATGTACTCCAACTATAAAGGCTGCATTAATTTCAAATAAATCTCCACTTGAAAATAGTTTGCATTTTAGGCACTTCAAAGAAAAACTGAATTTATGTTATTTATATACCACTGCCCATGATCTTGACTGGGTCTATAAATGCTATTACAGGTGAATAGTAACACTATCATGGCAGCTTACTCCTCTGTATTTTTTAAGCAGAAAAGTATATTGTGCAATAACAGATAAAAAGAGCATGTGCAGATTTTTCTTGCTAAATCTTTTTGGAGAGAAAGGTCTTCTGTACTACATTTTAGTTTTGAGAAGCAATTCCCATTTTTTGTTAGAATACCATTTTGTACTAATTTGCAATTGTCTCTCTGTAACAAAAACCTTTTTTAAACTTAGAATGACATAATGTACTATGTTTATTTGCTATGCATTTTGTAATTCTGCAGGTCAACAATTTCTACCAGCATAAAACATCATATTTACCTATTTTTTTACCCCTACCATTCTTTAACTTTATACGATATTCCTTTCTCCTTCTCCAACACACAGCCTTAATTACACACAATACAGAATCTTTCCTTAAAAAGTGTAGAATAATTTGCCTGAGTAAACACAAATGGTAATACAGATCATCCTGCTTTTGAAAGCTTTCCTGGAAAAGGGGAAAATCCCTCATTTTAGAAAAGGAATTCTCTTTGCTGCTCTTTGCTATTTTGATATTGAATTAAACAGAAACACTGAGATGAGAACAAACTATCATGATTTATTCACCATTTGTGTCAGAGCTGATACAGTATCTTTATTTGTTTGATGTATCTTCATAAAATTACTTCTGAATATAGGATAAATCAGTTTTTCCCATGCAGTTTGGACATTTTTTTCATGATGATCAGCAATGGACTACAAAATTGAACTGAAGTGATACACTGAATTCTGATAGAGAAGGAGGACATTACACAAACTGTAAAAAGAACAGTTAGAATTACCTTTTGGTTACAGGAGCCAATTATTTTTGGCAAATCTTCTGAAATTAGACAACATTCTGAATGTCTGCTGAATCTAACAAACCATTTTCTTCATGTAGGTTATTAAAGGCAAGATTATTACTAGTAATTCACCTTATAAGGATAAAAATTTTGGGGATTCAGACAGCAGCTTCTTTTTGGTGACTGCCTGATAAGCATCAGAATATAGCATAGAGCTGTAGCTATTAAAAAGCTGATAGAAATTCCTATTTTCTCAAAATATTTTAAGAAGCAGTAGTGTGAGAGCATTTGATTGTTTTAAATCCACTCCTTTTTCTTACAAAACCCAACCAAGTCCTGAATTTGGACTCAAATTGGGAGAATTTTAATTCAGAAAATTTACCTTACAATTAAGATTTATAACAGTTTTAATTAGTAGTTTTATATTTTCACAAGTCCCCGAAGAAGACAGCAAAAACCAAAAATTCAAAAGCACATATGCACAACATAAGCAAATAAACAGAACACTTACCCCAAAGCTTGGAAAGATGGAATGGAACGTGCCCAGTGCATGGACAAGAAAAGCAACCTGGAGGCAGACTCACAGATATAGTGAACATTAAGATAATCAGGCATAGGAGAAGGCATGGTGAGCTAAAAAAGAAAAAAAAAAAAAAAAAAAGACAGTTATTTTACTTTCTTCATAATACGTTTAGGAAGAAATCAGTCTTCTGAGTTTCTTTTAAGTGAAAAAAATAAAATTGTTTTCAATTTTTTTAAAATAAAAAAGGTATAATCCTGACACAAAATTGAATGACTCCTTTTTGCATTATTAGCCACACCATTACACACTGTATGTTAAATAACTACACAGCAACAAAAAAGACAAAAAGTTTGATTCATAGACAGACATTCCTGTCTGGGACAACTGGACATGGAAAAATCTCAAAATTCAACTCATGAGACATTCTCAAAAAAGAAGAGAGAAGAATCATTGGAACTGGAATGAAGCTGCTTACATTAGAGGAGTTACAACTCCCAGAGAGAGAGAGAGAGAGTACGTGTGTGTGTGAGAATTCTACTTCACAAAACGTTTTTTTTTTTTTTACTTTTAATTAATATTTTACAAAGAAATACAAGAAAAATCTTTTGGTGTTTAAGTAAAATACCTAATACACAGCTGCTCCCAAGTCCAAAAAATATAACCAACATATATCAGAAAGGACCCTTCACAATGTAAGTAAAATTAGTGATGTTACCTGCATTTGTGAAGAAAGAGAATCGACCCAAAATAGCTTAGAACATGTAATTCTGTCTTCAGAAATTAATATTATATAATTAATATAATATTCTGGCTAATGCAATTAAAAAAAAAAACCCTGACATTTGCATTAGAGATGTTCATTTGAATGATCAAAACAGATGCTGGTAAGAGGGGCAAAGTTTAACTAAATGCCTGTTACTAAGTTTTCAGATGACCAAGCTTTTTGATTTGTCCATGAAAAAATAAGATGATGAAAAAAATAAAAAAAAGATAGAAGGAATTCCTGCAAGCTTGTAAAATGAGAAATAAATCCAGAAAATATATGGCTAACTAGCACAGCAACTGTATTTAAGTCAATTACTACCATGCTAAATAGGGTATCTACACAAACAAGAAACTGACAAATAAACTTAATAGTCTCAAACTCCAGTTGCAGATTGCATCAGATCCACCCGCTAACAAGTGAGAATGTGGATGCTGACTCTGCTTCATGCAATGAAATGCTGACTCTGCTTCATGCAAATACTTTGTCTATGTAAATCCTTTTGTATGGCTTACCCGGTATTTTTAAGGTAAGAAACTATAAACCAGTGCAGCTAAACCACTGCTGAGTGCAGGACTTTCTCCCAAACAAAGAATTAACCAGTGAACAAAAGCAGTTCATTAATTGGAAATGAATGCTAATGTCAGAACAAATAGTCCTCTAAGAAATTCAAAATAAAGCTTAGTCAGGTCATTACTGTACATCACTATGTCAAAACAGTTATAAACAGTCAACAGTAAGAAAGTATTCAGTACCCTGAATGCTACATGAGCCTCACTGAGTAGCGGCCCCTCTATTTCAACGATGTTCATGCTTGTTTCTCCACCAAGCAGCTGTGCACTGGTGTCAATACTTTCAGAGTTCTGGCATGCAGCACTCTCTCCTGGATTTAATGCTTTTGCAAGAGTATCAAATGCCCTGTAAGATCACAAACAAAAAGAAAATTTCATTTTAGAGATTGTTTCAATTCAAGAGGAACCTGCACAAGTCTGAGATCTGTATATAGATCTCTTTGCTGCAAAGAGATTTGGAAAATAAAAGTCAGTAGCATGCTTTTCCTGACATACCACTTAACTCTGAAACAAAAATTAGTAGCAGATCCTGTTTACACCAGTTGCCAACAAATTCACAGTTTTGACATATTGGTTGTGCTGCTGAATCACAGTTTGCTTTTCAAGATCTCTTAAGTCATGTTCACAGAGTACTGGCATGAGTGTTTTGAGGACATGATCACCAGACTGCTGTTACAGTCACTTAGTGCATGTATAAATTTTACAGGCTTTTACTGGTACGAAGCACAGAGTAAGATTATTTTTTTGTTAATTAATGAGTTGTAGTTAGATTTTTCAACTAAATTTGAAAAGACTGCTTCAAAATATGTAAGAGAAAGCTTTCAATTCAACCCTTAGTACCCTCTGCTGCGTGGCAGTGACTCTTTGCTTTCACAAGCACAAATGCTAGAAGGCAGATGTCAGGACAAGCACAGATGTATTACTCAGTATTTGGCTGCTTGAAAACACATGATGTTTTTTCTGTTCATAAATACACCTAAGAACTACAACTGACATGCCTTCAATCAAATATACACAGACTTGATCATTGCCTACAGACAGATGACCTATCCCGGGAACAGCAACATTTCTATACAGTGTTGCATGAAAAACTTATGTATTGAGGCCTGTAAACCTACAAAAGCTGATTATCAGCTTGTACATAGAGCTCATTCTCAATTTATAGACATGTTTATTACCACATGTTTATTACATCCTATCTCATAAACTGCCAGTAGTAAGCCAGCAGAAGTCAGTAGCAGCTTTGCTTCCTCATGGCTCAGTAATGAGTCCTTTCCTATACAAAGCCCCAACATGAGCAATGTCTGTAAGGTAAAACACCACAGAAAAGAGAATCAAGAACAAAGCTTGCCTGGGAGCTATGAAAATCTAGCCCACAAAGTGAGAAAACAAGGCATAATCAACATTAAAACATAAGGCATTGATATCCTTTGCTACAGATAATTTTGGTTCTCTTTTTGTCACGCTCGGTCATCAGCAGATATATAAGACTGCAGATAAACAGTAAAGAAAGAATATCATGAAGCAGTAGAGGACAAGGCATGTAAAATTACAATATAAAAGCAATGGGGTGCTTGCAGCAAAAACTGTACTCTATGCCAGCAAAACTGAAATCGTAACTACCGCAAACAATGAACACAATAAAATACATGAAAAGCATGGATGGATGAAATGTGCTCTCTGAAGTCCCTTAAACTCTTCTTCCTCAATAAAGATCTACGCCTGTTAGATCATGCTGGCATAGGGCCTGACAGGGAACTCAGTAATTCAGAGAAAATTTTTACTTTGTCTTAGAGTAACAACTTCCCTTTCACAGCAATATTTACCTTGAACCTCCTCGCTGTACAGCTATTAGGTAACCTACTTGACAAGAGTATGTCAAGTCAGAGCTCTTTCAAGTTCTGAGAGAGCGAGATGCCTTTTCATAGACAGACTTTTAAAACTGAGCAGAAATCCTGAAGCTGGTAAAAATAAGCATCTGGAAGTGCCAGCAAATGCAAGATTTCTACATCTCTTTGAACAGCCATAGTATTGAATGATGTCTATCAGCACATGTAACAATACTACTTACATGGCATATTCTAACATTCTTTACCTAGGAGGACACAGCAAAGGCCCAAATCAACATCTATAAAAAGTCAGACTGACTTTCTAAGCAGTAAAAAGAAAGGAGCAGAAAAAATGTAATCTGCTTGCAATTACACAAAGCAGTAGAGACCACAGGGGAAATCAGATATTTCAGCCATTATACGCCCACCTTTTTCCCCTTAACGAATTTACTCCACACACACTTTCAGAACAGAATGTAAAATGTAGGTGGTGTGTAAAAGAATATTGCTGGGACAGCAGTCAGAAGCCTGCATGAGATGACAACCAAGGAAGAACATGATTGTGATTGATGGAATAACTGTCAATGTTCCGTATATTTCTGTATATACATTTTACACATATGCTCACCACAATGGCTCAGTTAAAACCAGTGCAAAACACAAGTTTGTAAAATACTCAGTGAATGCATTAATATTGGTAGTGAGAATTCTGTAACTTCTCTTGTGTAGAAGGAAAATGCTTTCAAAGCTTTTAAGGTGATTGATAGTTACAGGCACTTAATTATCACACAGATGAGATCTCTTAAGAAGAAGTTTTCCAGGATGATGCAAAGTACTAAGACTATAGTCCAAGACCTTAGTACGGTCAACCAAAAGGTAAGAAAATCAGCTGTAACATTTATACCTAAATTAATTTCAATTACAAACAACTAAAAGGATTTATTTCTCTAATGGAACTTTCTTTTGACTTCACTTGGAAGAATCTTAGAATACTTACCTTCAACATGAGTTTACGCTGATATTACTATTACTTTTAAAGCAGATAAATTTCCTACATTGTGATGATTTAATTAATTGCCTGGTCTGAAATGACAGAGACCTTCTCTTGAAAAGAATAGTATTTTTAAGTGTAACATGCCTTACCTTGTAACATCACTACTAGCTTGTTCTTCTTGCTTGAGTTCAGATAATGATGCATCTCCATTACTCAAATTTTCGATCATGGATAGCTCTGTACTGCTTTGTGACATGTCTTTGCATTTACTGAGATTTGCTAATGAAGTCACCACATTGGCCAGTGTACTTAAATCTCCTTGACATGCTTCTACCTAAGGGAAGCGAACAGCTTTTAATTCTCAGTTAATTGGCAGCAGTTAACCTGCAAGAGAAGAGCCTAGCTTTCACATAAATGAAGATCAGAGCATATACAAAGATAAACCTTTAATAAAACTGTTTTCAGTACATGGGTAACCACAATACAACAATCGGATACTGCACTGCATCTAAAATATAGACTATTTTGACATTTACTTGTAGCAGTAATAGCTATCTATTTCTTTCAGAAAGAATACTACTGATGGCAAGCAAGTGGAGAAAGATTTCACACCTCTATGCGCTAGTCCATCACCAGGAATATAAGACTGCTCTAGAGTATATTTTTAGCATCTTATTTCACCATGTAAATGAGTCAATAGTAACAGGGTAGGAGAGTATCTGAAAAGAAGGAATGCATGAAAATTCACCTTTATAAACAAGCAGAAAAATAATTATGCTATAGCCTTTTTGGTGTTTATGTCTTTATTTAACTGCAAAGGAAAAAAGTGATTCAGTAGTGGCTAGCAACTCAGAGAGGCAGTAAGATGTACCCTACTCTGTCCCAGAAAAAAAAAAAAGTATATTATTACAGACAAGTATGCTGCTGCTAACAGCTGACAGAGCAAGCAAAGCAAAATGCATGAAAACAGTATGAGGATGTCGTCAGTCACTCCTCACACAGCGTACCATTTGTCATCCCTCACCCCTAAAACAGGGCACCAATTTGACAATGGTCACATAACTGCCACCAGCGTCAGTCCCTGGTTATTAAAAAACTTCCCTGGATTGACAGAGGACTCAAAAGACTGGCACCAAAGATGGCAGCAAGCATCAGCAGTTTATTAAAGGCTTCATACCTTCTCTCTGTTACAATCCCACAAGCAGCAGCAAGCAATACACGCTCCTTCCTCTCACATCACAACCTGCCAGTTCCAACAACGCCTCTCTCCTCCTAGCTCTTTAGCCCTTTTCTCTCACATGCACAGCACCTGCCTGCCCTTTTACTCTTCTGTGATTGGTCAGTACACATCAGCATTCCATGCATCTTCTCCTTCAATGCTGGTCACCTGTCTGACACAGCTGCAACTCATCAGGGGCAAGACTGCCTGCAGCACTGTCTCTATTCTCTCACAATCCATTCTCCCACATGAGGTGATGTAATATCAACTGGAAAAACACAAATGCTTCCTACTGTGCATCTGTGAAGAAGCTACCACATGGCTTTAGTGGATCAGTAAGGGCAACAAAATGGAAACAAAGGAAAACCAGCTCATAAATAAAATTGTCAATGAGATAGGTCTTATCAGCTTTGCCAAAAATATTCAGGAGAAAAAAATCCAACCATATTTACACATGCACTGTGATAATGCCATGAGAAGTTTTCTGAACACCTCACTTTATTTGTACAAAGGAGCGTGCCAAGTGTCAGGATTATCCCAAAACAAAAATCAAAATAATACTGCCCTTAAGGCTCTCTACAAATGTGAATGAAGGGCATTTACTTTGTTGTGTTTTTACTACTTTTACTGTGTGAGGCTAAGAGGATTCTTGTAAAGAGAAGGCATTTAGAACACTGCTGAATTTTGTAAAGGAGGTGTTTTAAAATTAATTTAACTAAATAGAAGACCCTTCTCTCCTTACATATACAATTACAGCAATTAGCTCTACTTATATCAGTCATATCATCACATACCTTATCTGGAGTCATCAGCACAGTAGGCTCACTTTTTATTGCAGATGGATGAATGTTAACAAACATTCCTGATTCCAGCAAACCCGTTGATCTGACAGAAAACAGTACAAGTTTTAATTTTGATTAATTTTAAAACTGAATTTTCCTTTTTCAGAAGACAGAGATACAATTTACATACCTTGCTGTTTCATTGTCTGTTACAAAAGTTGGGGTTGCAGCTAATGGACTACGAAGATCTTTCCGAATGTAGATCTTTTCTGTAGAAGCTGCACAGTTTGAAGATTTTTCTCTTGACACTTCAATAGGTTTCCTCTCACACTGTACAGCTACAGAAATAATACCCAACTATTAAATCACCCTGAATTACAGAATAAGAAATAATATTTTTTTCTTTATTTAATATTTGATTTTAATAATAATTCTGAAAATAACTAATATATATATAAAATATATCCCATAACCAACAAGCTAACAAGTTGGATAATGCCAGCACACCGACTTGATGAGTTCTAAGTGAAATGATACAGTAGTGGAAGTCTGAGATGGAACATATGCAACATTTTTAAGTTAAAATTAAGGGAGACATCCCCTCATTTTTAATTTGAATCCAAGTGGAAGCTTCAAGCTTGTCATTCTCTCAGCTTCACTATCTCATATTCTCACTTCCTTTGTAAAGGACTCATAGTACATTTTTCCATGGATTGTAGATCTGTGTTGAACCCATGTAACTTCATTCACTTAAAGAAGCTTTTCAAGTTAGGACCTCAGAAAATACAGAGGGAAAGGTACATTCACAAAGTTGAGTTCAGACCATTTAAGATCAATCTGGGCAACACCCTGACCCACAGTCACTGACTTCAGAGAAGAAGTGGATTTTTAATTTGAATGACTCAGTGAAACAAGGTGAAATGAATCCGGGCTTTAGCCTACAGATGCATCACCTTGCTTTGAACATTAAAATGAAACTTACAGTATTACCCCCTATGGGGAAAATGTGAAAAATGTGTAACTTCAGATAAAAAACTAAAAACTTTTCAAGACAGCAGCAGACTGTGATGCTATTCCAATTTTTACACTGGTAAGTACCTTAAACCCCAAATGTTGTAATTTTAAGTACTGACAATGCTATTGAAGTCAGCCTGCAACCAACAAATAGTGCTTTAAAGGGTGGGAGATGGAGGCAAGTATTTCATCTTCCTTTGTAAATGCTGTGCTCAGTAGCAGGGTCTCACTTTGCTGAGAAAAGGCCAAGGTTTCTTCAAGGGACAAATAACCCCCACTGAGGGAGCTACAGTCCAAGACCATGCTAAGTTTTCTTTTCTTTCCTTTCCCCACCCCACTGAGGAATGAGACTTCTTATCACCAAATGATCCTCTCCTCCACTCAGTATTCCCCTGTGACCCAGAGATTATTTTCCTGCCTTCTGATCACTAAGCCCAGTGATTTTGTTCTGCTTTAAAAGTCTTCTGTGGAGGGGCCTTTTCTTACTTACTGCCAGCTGAACTAGAGGGTAAAGATCCACTTTCACTGCCCCAGCTTTTCCTCCCTTTCTGAATTAATTTCCTCTGTGTTACTGATTTCTGCTGACAGAAGCAGGGCTGTAAGGAGGAAAACGTCCACAGAAGTTCAAGAGGGTCAGTAAAGTAAGTGCAGGACGACAGAGAGCAGAGAACAAGACCAATACTGTATGTACTACAACAGTGCCACAGTATTAGGTCTGAACAATCTGTGTTTTGTGTGATTTTCTGTGTATTTAGTATTCTGATACTGCTGTGATATTGCAATACCACTACATCTAGTGTATGGAAAGCTAAAAAGGAACTTGGAATCTGCAGGAATGGGTAAGAACTGAACTTTAGATCACTATGGATCTCTGCCTTGTGAATACTGTCTCTGCAGAGCTTTGCCAAAAGTGAACAGCAATTGCCAGTAATCTCAGTTGTGGAAAAACTGAAAGGAAGGTAGAGTTCAAAAAGTTCAGTAACTTAATTTACACATAAAAAATTGAACTGCACAAAAAAAATGCAGACATGTTTGGTATTTGCCATGTAGGAGTAACAATTCATTCACTTTCATCACACGGGATGGAGCTTATTATGCTTTTAAAGCAAACACCTGAAAGCATTTAATATTTCTGATACACCAAACCTTCTTTAAAGGAAAAAGATACAACGATTTAAAAATATGTAACCAAGATAACGATCTGTATCTATACAAAGCAGATCTTTTGTAGCACCAAGCAGTTGTCAGGTAAAGTAGATTGCTTTTATTCAGACTTACAATCTTGTTTCATGCCAAAGGCAATGCATCTCTGCAGCCTACAGTACTGGCAGCGATTCCGGTGGTGTTTGTTAATGACGCAGTCTTTCGTTCCCCGGCAGGAATAAACTAAATTCTTCCGTATACTCCTTTTAAAGAATCCTTTGCATCCCTCACAGGTTACTGCTCCATAATGACGCCCTAGTTACAAAGTAACAGAAAACATGACATTAATTTTATAGTACATATTAATTTTTTAGACTTTACATCTATCAAAGTATTAGCTATTTTACCCAGAAAAGGAAACGCTTGTTTTTCCTCATGGGTTGCAGATCTTAAAATATATTGGGGCTATAAAACAACATAAAAAAGCAAGCAAACCATTTTTCTAGTTCAAAGCACTTAAACAGGCAAGTTGCTTATTAAATTATTTCCTTATCTGTTGACAGCAGTATTAAAAAAGGCTAAGAAAACAGGTCAGTAAGAACATAGCATTGTAATTCATAGATTTCTCATTACAATTTCAGCTGTTGAAATTGTATGCATTAAATGTAACGCAACCGTGGAAAGTGCAAACATGGCATCTGACAGCATGAGGCAATCACTTCAAAGCTTTATTTTCACCTTTCATTTTCCTAACAGGGTAATGGTATACCCAGAGTTCTTGCAGTAAAACATCAATGAAAAAATAATCTAGAATAAGTACAACTTTTTTTTTCTTGAAGACCAGTTCTGCAATGTAATAATTTACTTCTAAAAATAATTTTAAAACTTATTTTTGTAGTATGTCTTAGAAATTTTTATATTATATATATATA
>VZRH01004247.1:342177-368382 GCA_013397555.1 Urocynchramus pylzowi | reverse complement strand
GCCTTTTAACAAAAGGCAACACTTACCCCAGTCAGCCTTTTCCATGTCAGTGATCTTTTCTAGCACAAATCTCCACCTCTGTGTATGGAACTACAGCATTTAATTCAATGAAAAACACCATTCTATAAGTTTTATTTCCTCTAGTCTGAAGTACCATACAGAAGTTTTTGTGAAATAGAAAATGAGTACTGACCTGACTGAAAATGACAGATTAAAAAGACTTTTTATAAGTTTTATTTTTATGAAAAACTGATCAGAAAGTAGAAGTGTAATTGGTTAAAAAGATATTTATTTTATCAAAATTTCAATTTCTAGTTGTTTGTTTATTTGGGTTTTTTAAAAATAAATTTTGTATTTTTCTTCTGATTAGGGAAATTTCAGTTTCCAGTTTTGGAATATATAGATAGCTTTCAAAAATTGGCTGAAAAACATTTGAAGTACAGTTGGCAGGCAGCCATACTTTGTATCATTGGACACAATAATGCAAATACACTTGTACAGATAAGGCTTGCAGAATCCTACTTTAAACTATGTTGCTGACTTTTTCGTTTGCTCAGATGCATAATTTTATTTTTTCAACAATTTTCAAACCTATTGTGCTTGTTAAGACAATTTAAGTTCAACTGGTTGAATCATCAGTTGATATAACTGAGGTTCTCATAGCAATATTAAGATAAAACAAGTTCATACCAAAATTCTAGCAGTGAAAATAAGGATGTTTGAAATTTCTTACATACTTTATTCTGATCTCAATTTTTAACTAAAATATAGTGCAGAGAAACGGAAAGGCAAGAAAATAATGCATCTACTTGGACAACAAGCTTTACATTAACATACCTATTGGAGCTTACAAGTTTAGCTCAGTAGACATTCTTGTGTGAAGTTTGAGAGATTTATATATCTGTCTGGGATCAGCTCTGACTAAACAGTTGGATGCTGTAGAAACCTAGACATAAGCAGATCTGCCTCTCTTGTCCATACCAAATAGCTGTAGTGTTGCTCAAAATAGTCAGACATTTGCCAGCTTTTATACTTCATACTGGGTAATAAGACTGCAATACCTTTCCTGTAATGCAGCACTGTCCAGAATTATTTTTATGTATGTTGAAATCTTATCTGAAATTAAATTTTACTGTGATAGATGTAGTGACAAAATTACAGTCAGAATAATATGGGCATACATGCTATGGGTTTTGCCCATAGTGTACAAACTAAGAAACACAGAAGCTCCTTGAGGGAACTCAAGTTCCACACCTGATTTCCTCCCCCAGTTTCTCTTGCAAATCCAGTTATTCAAACAAATGCCCTATATCTCTGGACACAAGATAACAGCTAGTTTTGTGGCCCTTGCTATTCTGACTCCGCAGCAGTGAATAGTACGTTCAAAAATCAATTCCAACAGCCTTTACAGATACTTATGCCAAATTTCATTACCTAGGTAAAGATGGCTTATTCATTTTACCTAATTTTCAGCAAAAAATAGAGAAATAAATTAGTAATATGAACTTAGTAGCACTGGAGAAGGCTAATCAAGTAAAAATGATCAATGTTTTCTTAAATCCTTTTGTGTCCAAGTTGCTAACTACCTAAAATATGATTATTGGATGTTGAATGTCAAAGCAAATTTTGTTTGGCTGAAATAAGGCCTTAGTCAGATTGTACTTTTACTAAATGCTATATGACAAAAAGCATAATTTAGTGCAGCATCACCACAGATGCTTTGAAATTATACCATCCCAACTTTATCTTGGAATGAATATGCCAACAATTCAGATGCCTCAAAGGTATTTTTATCAACTGCCAAGATCAGATTTTTTTAAATTCACAGCTAAAGTCTTCTTAATTTTACTAACTGAGGCAGGAAAAACTGCTGTGGCATTGGAGTCCCTGGGTGGGCAAGGATAGGTTGGATTCAATCTGCACAGGGATCCTCAGCCAATGTCATTCCGCTCTAAATGCAGATGTATCATTGGCCAGAGAGCTGGACAGGGCTAAGACCTCAGCAAATCACATGTTTAATTGGAGCTACTATAAAAGGAGCTGGAGAATAAATTCGAGGCTGTTTGTCACAAAAACTGTGGAGTGTGAGTCTCTGTCTCTGACCCACACCCCCCGTTCCTGTTAAACAAAGCACCATTTCAGTATCTCAATGTTACACAGAATAGCTCTTTACTATTGTTTTTTACTATAAAGCTGGAACCACTATGCTTCAAAAAGTAGAGTAATGTTAACTGACTTGGCATACAGACAACTATAGATAGTATCTCTTAGACAGTAGGTCTTAAAAATAATACTACTACCATCCTCTGTTCCCCTGGAAATTCTTATCACTTTGCCTCTTAAGAAATTAACTTTTGATTTGTAACTCTCAATTGAATGTGAGCATGAACACACGTACATGTAATTGGAAAGAGGAAGAGTAGGGCTTACTAATGAAAGCTCCAGCAATGTCTATGTGCATTGAAAATTGATCTCTGTCTCTTTGACACACATATGACTTCCATTCTTTTGATATTTAAGCACTTGAGAAATTTAATTTGTATATGATGGTAGGTAAGCTCTTTATCCCAATGTTACAATTCAAAAGCTAAGGCACAGAGAGGTGAAATTACTTGCAAATACGTTATGGACTTAAATTAATGATGAAATCTTTAAATAAGAGAAAAATGCACAGATAAACACAGTAATAATTTGTTTAATCATGAATACGATAGTGCAATGCAGAGCCCACAAGATAATTTTAGCTGTCTATTCCTGCCTAATTCCATGGAATTTAGCAGTAGACTGTCAATGTGGAAAGCTGATTAAGAGCAGAATAGGAGGTATGGCTGCCACCTAAAAGTGCAGCAGTTTGCCACAGCACAACATGGCATACAGTATTTTTCAGGTTTCCCAAGAAAGCCAGTACTTAAATAATAGTTCAAATGTAAACCTAATAGCTTTTTAAAACTCCTGGTGTGAGGGGGGGAAGGGAGACAGGGAGATTAGGCTTGCACTCAAATAAACAGTTCATCCTTTCTGAATAGGGATAAAAACTACTGCATTAGGCACTTGACTTCTTGTTCTAAAATGTAAAAACATATCTGTGAAAAGAAAATAAAGGCATTTGTACTCAAGTAACCCACCAAAAGGATTGTTTAAGAGGAATTTGCTAGTGTTATTTGTATATTGCCAGCTTTTTACCTCTTAGCACATTTTGATTATTTTTAAAGCAAAACAACATTCAAGAAATAAATTGTCCTTTGATGATCACATCAGGACTTTAATAGTAGGGAAAGACAAAAGCTGAGAGAAGTGGTCACATCCTTCTGTTATGGGGCAGCAACGATAGAAACCAATATGACTTTTGACATTTTTATTATTTTTTTAAATATATTTTTATTATTTTTATATTTTATTATTTCCAGTGCTTGGTGATATCAAAAAAATAAGTTATTTTATATTGAAAGTTAAAGTGCAGTATATAAGCTGAAGTTTAACTGTTCTGCTTAAAATGCACAGAAAATATCCCAGGAGAAAAAGGATTTTTAAAGGCTTAAAAAAACCCAACCAACCAACCAAAAAAAAAAAACAACAAAAAGCTAAGAATAACATCAAACACTNTAAATTCACAGCTAAAGTCTTCTTAATTTTACTAACTGAGGCAGGAAAAACTGCTGTGGCATTGGAGTCCCTGGGTGGGCAAGGATAGGTTGGATTCAATCTGCACAGGGATCCTCAGCCAATGTCATTCCGCTCTAAATGCAGATGTATCATTGGCCAGAGAGCTGGACAGGGCTAAGACCTCAGCAAATCACATGTTTAATTGGAGCTACTATAAAAGGAGCTGGAGAATAAATTCGAGGCTGTTTGTCACAAAAACTCTGGAGTGTGAGTCTCTGTCTCTGACCCACACCCCCCATTCCTGTTAAACAAAGCACCATTTCAGTATCTCAATGTTACACAGAATAGCTCTTTACTATTGTTTTTTACTATAAAGCTGGAACCACTATGCTTCAAAAAGTAGAGTAATGTTAACTGACTTGGCATACAGACAACTATAGATAGTATCTCTTAGACAGTAGGTCTTAAAAATAATACTACTACCATCCTCTGTTCCCCTGGAAATTCTTATCACTTTGCCTCTTAAGAAATTAACTTTTGATTTGTAACTCTCAATTGAATGTGAGCATGAACACACGTACATGTAATTGGAAAGAGGAAGAGTAGGGCTTACTAATGAAAGCTCCAGCAATGTCTATGTGCATTGAAAATTGATCTCTGTCTCTTTGACACACATATGACTTCCATTCTTTTGATATTTAAGCACTTGAGAAATTTAATTTGTATATGATGGTAGGTAAGCTCTTTATCCCAATGTTACAATTCAAAAGCTAAGGCACAGAGAGGTGAAATTACTTGCAAATATGTTATGGACTTAAATTAATGATGAAATCTTTAAATAAGAGAAAAATGCACAGATAAACACAGTAATAATTTGTTTAATCATGAATACGATAGTGCAATGCAGAGCCCACAAGATAATTTTAGCTGTCTATTCCTGCCTAATTCCATGGAATTTAGCAGTAGACTGTCAATGTGGAAAGCTGATTAAGAGCAGAATAGGAGGTATGGCTGCCACCTAAAAGTGCAGCAGTTTGCCACAGCACAACATGGCATACAGTATTTTTCAGGTTTCCCAAGAAAGCCAGTACTTAAATAATAGTTCAAATGTAAACCTAATAGCTTTTTAAAACTCCTGGTGTGAGGGGGGGAAGGGAGACAGGGAGATTAGGCTTGCACTCAAATAAACAGTTCATCCTTTCTGAATAGGGATAAAAACTACTGCATTAGGCACTTGACTTCTTGTTCTAAAATGTAAAAACATATCTGTGAAAAGAAAATAAAGGCATTTGTACTCAAGTAACCCACCAAAAGGATTGTTTAAGAGGAATTTGCTAGTGTTATTTGTATATTGCCAGCTTTTTACCTCTTAGCACATTTTGATTATTTTTAAAGCAAAACAACATTCAAGAAATAAATTGTCCTTTGATGATCACATCAGGACTTTAATAGTAGGGAAAGACAAAAGCTGAGAGAAGTGGTCACATCCTTCTGTTATGGGGCAGCAACGATAGAAACCAATATGACTTTTGACATTTTTATTATTTTTTTAAATATATTTTTATTATTTTTATATTTTATTATTTCCAGTGCTTGGTGATATCAAAAAAATAAGTTATTTTATATTGAAAGTTAAAGTGCAGTATATAAGCTGAAGTTTAACTGTTCTGCTTAAAATGCACAGAAAATATCCCAGGAGAAAAAGGATTTTTAAAGGCTTAAAAAAACCCAACCAACCAAACAAAAAAAAAAAACAACAAAAAGCTAAGAATAACATCAAACACTAAACATTCACAAGTCATATTTGCATAGCTTGTAACACAGTAGTAGCAATAGCTCTTCAAAATCCACTTTAAATGGCAATCCCAAAATGGCAAGCAAATGTTTTAAATAGCAAACAAAAAACATATGCCACTGACTACTCTCTTTCTTTCATGGAGCTTTATATAGTTTATCATATATACATGTTAAAGGATACTTCAGATTTAGTTTAGACTAAACTGATGGCAGCAGGGGAAAAACACATTTCCTTAGAGACCTACTGAACAGTGGAGCTGACGTTTTATGTCAGCCTGTATTCTTAGCAGCTGAAATTGGCTAGAAGTTATTGAATCCTGAGAACTTTCTGAAACATTGTAAATAATCAACATTCTTTCATTAATTACTCTATCCCTCTGTTTTTATAGATGTTTTTCATAATCCATTTTTCTGGGTGCAGTGATTAGAAGATTAGCAAAAGTTTTTGAAGATTGATGAGCTGCAAGCTTTTTATTTTCTTTATTTCTTTTTTGTAAGAGACTGAAAGCTTTGTTTTTTCTTGACAAGATCTTGGAGTCTCACCCCCCTTGGAATAAAAAATCTTTGGGCATACATCATGGAAATTCTTAGGTCTCTCAGTCCAATACTTGTTCTCCATCCTGTATGTGGATGGGTATTTTCCAAATTTCTGCTACATATATAAACTGGATAATTTATGACATACACAGTGACATTTCACTTGTCAGAATTAATGGTGATCAGGAATCTAGTTTATCTCTATGCTTATGGAAATCACTGAATTCCGACTATACCAACACAGATCCTGATTTTCAGAATAACTAGGTCTGGAAATGCAATGAAGAAAAACAGCACATGGAAAGTAAGGAAGAAATAAAAGAGACTTAAAATCTGCACTCAAAATACAATAAGACGAGAGGGGAAAATCAAACACAAAGAATATTTCAATACAATATGAGGTAGTTAGCTTGAAATTTTTACTGGGGATTTGCTGAAAAGTACTGTACAACCAATATAAATTTGCAAAGACTGGTTCAGTTCTGTATGTATTTTGACCAGTGAAGACTGCTTATTCAAAGCATCTAATCTAGTTCCCTGAAAAAAATGTTTCAATGTGATCAGTTTGATGTGATCCTATTTAAGTCCATGGGAAAATTGCTATTGACAGTGTTTTAGACCAGATTCGCATTTTCCTGTATAACCCCGATTAAATCAGAAGACCAGTACCATGAGCCATAAATCCAATAAAAAATTATTTTATGGAAATTCCACTGCATATTTACTGTCTATTTACTAAAAATAAACACACAATGTCACAGGACTTGAGTTTATATGACAAGTCTGTTTCCAGCTCTGTTTCAGAAAAATGTAAGGTCATTAGATATCTTCAATAATGCTTCAAATCATGAGAGTAATAATAAGGAAAAAAAAATAACTTGTTACTTCGTCACAAACTTTTGCCATTCTACCGCCTGAAAATCCAATCAATGGAGCATATGGCCAGTTGATTCTAGTGCACATCACATTTTTAGGTGGGAGACCTTCACATAATTCCAAGATCTGCCTAGAATGCATATAATCATAGAATGGTATGACTTGGAAGGGACCTTAAAGATCATCTAGTTCCAAACCCCCTGCCATGGGCAGGCACATGTTCCACCAGATCTGGTTGCTCAAAATCCTATCCAACCTGGCAATGAACACTGATAGGGACCATAACTTCTCTGGACAACCTGTTTCAGTGCCTCACCACACTCACAGTAAAGAATTTCTAGCTAATATCTCATATAAATTTACCCTCTTTCGGTATGAAGCCATTGCCTCATGCCTTATCACTACATAACCTTGTAAAAATTCCCTTTTCAGCTTTCTTGTAGGGCGCCTTTAGGCACTGGAAAATCCTGTGAGGTCTCCCTGGCACTTCCTCTTCTCCTGGCTGAACAACTCCACTGTCTCAGCCTGTCTTCACAGGTACTCCAGCCCTCTGATCATCTTTCTGGCCTCCTGAGGACTCGCTCCAGCAGGTCCACATTCTTCTTATTTTGAAGGTCCCAGAATTGAACACATTGCTCCAGGTGCAGTCTCATTTATAGCAGCCAAGGATATGACTCTTACATAATTTTATTCAAAGTTTTAAAAAAAATTATTTTATTTCAGCTTAGCGTATCACTGAATTCTAAATTATGACTGACTGATTTTGCCTGGATGCATACTTCTTCATGCTGGCTGCTACTGTCACTTGCTGGAAAAGAGTGCTCCTGATCCATCAGTGTAGATAATCATGCTTCTTAAAATCAAGACTCTTGTAGCTTTTACAATTTTAACACCCTGTCATTCCATTTCTGTGCAGTTATGAATCTTTCATAGGGGAAAAACCCCCATCTGTAATCACAAGGGTGTCATTACCTCATCTTTCTTCAAATTTCTAGTATTCAATCAAAATAAATGTGAAATCCTCAGCTCTTACTATGTTGTGTTGCATTAAATAGTTATTTTGCTGTTTTCCACTGGGTGTTTGGTGGTTTGCATTGTTCACATGGTTTGTATCCTATGATATGGCCTTCCCTTTCCCCCTGCTAAGCCTCAGTGTTGGTGGTCTCTTCCTTGTTTGCCCCTCCTGTCGCCCCTCCTCACTTGTATCCCACTGTCTATGGTCCCCTTCCTCTGCTCTGCTTTAAAATCCCCTTGGGAGGAGGCCAAGGACTCTTTCCCCACCTGGAAGGTCACCAGAACCACCTGGTGTCTCCTACTTAGGAAATAAAGTAGGACATGGCTTCCTAGAGGATAAGAGCATCTCTCCATCTTTTGCTCCTGTCTATGTGGGATTGAGCCAGGGGCTCTGGGTTTGGAGCTAGCTAGCCTAAAGTCCCCAGTTAATCACCACATTACTATAGGCTTCTTATCAGATCTTTGGATTTTCTGAACATTTACATTGACAGGATTAACTCTTTCATGATTTTAAAATACTAATGCTACTTTTAAAAAATGTTGTGTAAGACCATTTTGAACACCATGCATTTACTGCATAGACAGTCTTCTGTAATATAGTACTTATGGGTAGTGAAACAGTCCTAAGTTCCTCAGGTACAGGTTTGTCCATGCATTTGGTAATATGGTGTATCAGAGTTGTTGAGCTCTGTATATCTTGCTGCACCCATAAACCTGATGATTTTCAAAATCAATGAAGCTATCTTCTGTGCAAGTCAAGTAAGGTGTAGTATGATTTTAAAGTATGTGTTGCTGAAAAATCTCTATTTTGTTGTTTGGAATAGGATCCTGTTATTTTGTGGCACTCATCTTCTGACATTGCTAAATCTAAAGTAATCTACAGTTGAGAATTATGCCACGAAAGAGGGTAAAAAAAAATTATATTATATATATATTTCAGCTGACTTTGGCTGAGCCTTTTTGAACATTAAAAATTAGGTGTCTGCAATTGTCTTTGAAAAATGCAACAGAACCCTTGGATATTTGTGTTCTTGTGCAATGCTGTTTGTTGAAACTATTTGGAAAACACTGTAATTGGTAAGTTTACTTTCTAACATGACATGACATGACATGCATAACCGTTTTAAAGTTACTGTAATTCAATGCTTTCAGTTGTCTGAAATTACTGACCCATGAAGAAAAGAGGAAATTTCTATAGCAAAGTAGTTGGCATTTACAAATAATATCCTATTTGTGTTCAGTGTTTCTCTCCATACAGGCAAGGTGAATGAGATGTTCAAAGATATTCTTTGGTGTTCAAAAAGAAAACAGAAAAAGTGAATTGATCAGTTCTAGAGTGTACGTTACTACTTGAACTACATTGAACTTGACACATTCAATGTCTCCTGAACCACATATTTATGCTTGACAATCTGATTCTTCATTAACTGTGTCTCTTACAGTGAATTAATTCCAAATGTACTGTTTTAATATGCAGCTGTGTAAATGAAGAATATAGTATTTCTTTTATGGAGACAGATGTAGACTAGGCTTAATAAAGTTAGGCTAAATTTATTCTCAGAGACAGAATATTTTACACAGACTTTTCATCTACTCCCTCATTGGTAAGAGATCAAGCCTGCAATTCTCATTGAAATCAAAATTCATTCAAATTCAGTATGAAGGTGGCTTTCCTCTTTAACAATTGAAGAGTTGCCATTGGCATTCAGTTTCTGGTAGGGCAAAATCTTAAATGGTGATTCAAGCACAATAAAGCCCAAGAGAATTATTTCTCCTATATTGCACATGACAGTTATAAGATACCATGACTACACAATATGAAAGGAACATTAAGGGGCCTAGAAATATGTTTCATGGAGACTAAGACACTGAACAGGAGACATGAAGGAGGAGGAAGAGAGAAAAGGCAGGCATCCAAGTTGTATTCATCAAATATAGTAGCAATAAAACCATATGAAGATTGTACTCTGGTCTCTCAGGTGTAATTGCATGAATATATTCTTTTCAATATTTTAGTCCTGTCCTTCTTTAAACCCTCCACTAATACCAGTATTAAAACCCATATTAATAATCTAAACTTTAGCATATCTATCATGCTTCCCATTTCAACCCAAATACTTGCTGAAGCAGATTAGTGTTAAAACAAAACTTAAATTTATTAGATTTAAATTGATCTGCTCTCTCTATTTATTTCTGAAAGCTTCACAGTCACAGAATTGAAAGCAGTTGGCAAACATTATAATAGAACCCAAAGAAACAAAGGAAACTTGCCCAAATATCCTTTACCAACAAATCAAAATTAGGATTGCAGCCCACTGTCAGATCCATAGGATCTGAACTCATCTCATGGCCCTTTTTCCTTTCCTCCCTATGAATATACACAGGCAACTAATCCACAGATGAAATACAGCTTGCTAGGGAAAATGCATGTATCTATTCCCCTTTTTACCACCGGCACTCTGTGTCACTTGAAATTCCTGTTGCTGAGCAGACTATTATTTTAAAAGCAGGCCTTTTAAAAACATTGCTGTTAGTAATCAAATAGGTGCAGGGGGATTAAATCCTCTGTTCTTTTGATTATCAGCATGGCCTTTGTCTTTGGAGAGACCATTACTGTTAGCAAAACACCTTATCTACGAAAATCATTAGTTCAACCTAATATTATCTCTATTTGTAAAACTGCCAACAGTTTTCTTGACATTATGCAAAAGACAACGTAGAAGACACATAGTGCCTGGGACAACTCACAGAATAAACAAGATAAGATTTCTATCTATTCATGACATAAGTAGTTCTTTTACTTTCAGGTTTCCTCTTGAGCTCAGTAAAATGTTTATTAGTTATGTGGAAGTTGCCTTGCTTTCGATTATGATTGCCTAGTTTATTATTACCACTGTTAATCACCAAACATCAGCTAAAGCAAACTGCCAAACATTTGTGGGTTACAGCTGACATAAAGGCCCACTCTGAGGCATTCTTTGGAAGTCCTTCCCTTAGTTTCAGAGTGCCATTTTATCAATCTTGCTTTTTTATCTCTCCTGATAAAGATTGTGCTAGAAAAACCATCAGTGTATTTCTTTTTGCACAGAGTATGGTGGACTAAGTCTTTTTTTCTAAGTAAAATAAAGAAAGTATGTGGTTTTCTTCTTTCTTTCCCTTTTTATCTTGCTTTCTTAAACCTGTGTTTTTCTCTTTTCGGACACAGGTTAGTGTTTCCTGTCCTTTTCTCTAGCACTTGGCACTAGCTTTTGGTTGGGCAAAGGGCACAATGTCCCTTTGAAGAATAAGACTGGGCACTCATTCCAAAACCTACCAATGTCTGAGTTTGCACATTCACTTTAAAAGCTGTTTTACACCATCAGTTCCTTGTAGTCTCTCTCCCTTTCAGTTTCCCTGGTGATTTTGCATGTTGTGTTACATATTAGTGCATGGAAATGTCATTAAAATAAAGTCAATTTCCCTAAACAGAAGGGAGAAAAGATGGATGAGATGCCAAATTCCAATTGAAGTCATTACTACCTCAGCATTTACAGAAACATATTAACTTAATTCGTATAAAAGACCTGTAAACTATGTCATTCTCCTGTTTTCTTCCAGTGCTAATAAGTAAACACTTTATAGGGAACACAATGTCAGGAATGAAATAAGATTCAAACAGAAAAAAAAAGTTCTTGATCATGAAGCTTCAATGAGTGTTCTGGAGCTTTTTTTTTTTTTTTTTTCCCTTCAATTATTTTGTGTGTGTGCATGTAGGTTTTTATTATTCTTCTGAAAACTCCAGCACACAAAGAAAGACCCTTTTAATAACCTCACAACAAGCATTTTCTACTGAGGTTTCACAAGACAATAAGAGAAATCAAAGAGAAAATTGAAATCTGTCAGGTATAAAAATTCTAATTGGAATGTTTCCATTTTTACATGGACAGGCACATATTTCAAAGCAGGGACACATTTACAGCCAGTAAAAACAGGTATTCTATTATCTTGTTTACAGATACCAATAAACTCTGATAACTAATTGTTAAGTACATACAGGATATAAAGTTGTTGGAGGATGGAGATACTTTATGAGTAAAATGGACTCTTTCAAAACTTCAGGCTCTGGTCACCTGTAATAGATGTATTGAACAAGACACTTAGATGTTCATTTTTTATACAGAAATATAAGCAAATATACTAATTACCTGTAAATTGCTAGATGACTAGGATTGAATAACTCTGTGATTCTAAAAGAAGGCAGTATGTTTAGTTGTCTTCAACTTTTATTTAAAGAACCTATGTTTAGGTTGCAAGCTTGAAAATTCTTAGTATGAACAAAGTAAGAGTAAGGTCTGCGATGAGGTTATACGCTGAACTCAATGGATTACAAAAGGAAAAACACTACTTATATCAAAAAGGTTATTAGGGAGCCAGCACATTATCATTTTAAAAAACAGAGGCAAGACTGATTTGAGCCTGCAATATGTAAATACATAATGGAGGGATTAGTAGACTTAACCTATGGTTCAATGTAGGGCATGCACTGGATTAAATCTAAGAGATTTTAGACTGTGATAAACAGTATTTGAAGATGAATGTATCAAGTTTATTTTATGCTAAATTTTACTGTATTTTAGCTGGAAGAAACACTCCTGGCTGCACATGTTTCCTGGCAAAGCTGACATGTTGCATGATCTGTGCCTTCCATTTTTGCCAAGTACACAGAACATCACCACTGGGGAGAACCAGCAAAATATATGTTGGCTATTGGGTCATCTGGTCCTGTCACTGAGAAAAAGCTCTGAAGCTGTGTTAGAGTGGGATTGGAAGGATGCAAGGGGAGGACAGAATCTCATAGTCAACTTTCTCTCCCTTTCTGTGATGGCAGCATGAAGAATGTCTGTCTCCCTAAAAGCACTGCAGTTTGCATACTGGAAAGCTCCCTGCAGGCAACAGCTTCACCAAAGAACACTTCAGTAAAAACGAGTTCTGCAGCCCATGAAAGATGTCTTTTCAGTAGGCTCTGTTATAATAGCTCACTTGTTTTGAAAAATTGGAAGAGAGGTAAAAAGACAGGATAGAAAGCAAAAAGCAAATCTCCACATGAAAAATCCAAGCAAACAAATTCATAAATAAATATGAATCATTTAGTAAAAGTGGTTTGGGTTTGTTTGGATTTTTTGCAAATGCCTGCCTTTAACAAACTCAGAGTATCTTCTTGGACATTGGGTGTTCTGGTCCTCCAGCACAGCAAAAGTGAATCTAGAAATGGTTCAAAAAGTTTGCATCCTGGAGATTGAGCACTCTGGCTGAAAGTGCAACACAGATATTGAATATCTTCTCACGTCTTACTAGTTTCTCAGGAAGGACCACTTTTGCCTTCCTGACCCATGACTGAAAGGTGAAAGCAAGTATCACCACCAATTTAAGAACTGGAAAAAACAAAAAAAACCCAGTTAATTCTTTGACTTCAATTACCTTATTTTGAACATTTTTTCTTATTCTTTTTTCATTAATTTTCCAATGCATTAAAAATATTATTTGGCTTCCAGTAATGTACCCTGTGTCAGGAACAGCTCCTAAACCACTTGTAGGGCTAGGCACCTGTATCTATGAAATGCTTCTTTCTTATCTCAGCAAGCATATATTGCAGACTTGAATATAATGTTGCCTAGGTACATGGAGAAACATAAAATTACTTTTATGTTAGCTAAAGACTATGTTAAAGCTACTGTTAAAGGCTGTGTTAAAGCTACTGTGTCGCTGAATAAATAAAATAAGCAATTCTGTCACATGTATCTTGGATTCTAAACAAAAAATTACACTATAGAATAGTCATAAATAAAATTGGAATCAATTATAGCAGGTATATAAAAATCAAAATCCATCTTTACAAAATGAAGGAGTAACCTGAAAAACTAATTAATATTAATAAAATTAATATTATTATTAAGAAAAGCACAGTGTCCATACAACCTCCCTTTCATTCCTTTCAATTTCTAACTTTGTTCTTTCTTTATACTGCATTTAGTTCTGGTTTTATGTAATTTTGCATAGTGAAGTCTGTTTGCTGTGATCATAATTATTTTCTAGCACGCAGAGGTGCTTTTGTGTTTATATTTTGTGACCATAGCTGGGACGGCAACTTTAGAAAATTCAGCTCAATGTCTGATTGACAGCATTAAAGAAAATGCTGCCAGCTAGCCTTTGTGAATCAGTAACAATGTGAGTAAAATTACTTTTTCTATTTCAACTTCTCTCTCATCCTGCTTTTTCATAGAATGGATAAAGACTCTTCACATCAGGTTTTATGCCAAAATAAACTAAATAAAATTAATTTGATAATTGATTACTATAATTATTGCAGCTAACCAGTTCAAAAACTAAAATAAATGGGAGAATTTTTTTACTGACTATAATCAGCTACCACACATAATATATGTTATGCCACATATCGTTCTTCATATTGCCAGATATTGAAGTTCTAGTATATTACTGTGCTTTTATAATTGCATTCTCTGCAACTTTCAACATAATAAATCCTCATTGATGTAAATTTGATCAGTGAATGTATTCCATGACCCCACCTTGGTGCAGGGGTTGGACTAAGTGATCCCCAAGGTTTCTTCCAACACTAACTATTCTGTGATTCCTCTTCTGTAATGCACACCAGTCTTAATGACACTCCGATGTAACCATTTTATCATATCATATTCAAGAATGTAAGTGCTTCAAAAAGAACTTTCAAAGTTTCTGCATGTGTTAGGATTTCTGGTAGCAAACAACAGTTTATTGTACCATAAAAAGACATAACAAGACCAGTGTTTGGAGACACATTCAGACAAGATATGAAAGATTGATTTTAAATAGTGTGAGCAATTTAAATATGGAAATATGAGGATTTGAATTTATACCCTTCTAAAAGGATACTA
This sequence comes from Urocynchramus pylzowi, assembly GCA_013397555.1. Classification (NCBI taxonomy): domain Eukaryota; kingdom Metazoa; phylum Chordata; class Aves; order Passeriformes; family Fringillidae; genus Urocynchramus; species Urocynchramus pylzowi. Next base: position 353,644 of record VZRH01004247.1, on the reverse strand, counting down.
ATTTCCTCCTATTCAGAGAAACAATGAATAAATTACTGATCTGTGTGTACCATGACACAGAAAGCTCTAATTACTTTTTGGACTCAAAATTTATCAGGCATTCTGTTTTCTATCTATAGTATTTTCCAGCAATGTAACCTCCCCAACCTGACTGGACTTTATGCTTGCTGTATTGATTTACTTTCAGTAAATTCAGTGAATTTCAGCCAAGGGCTGACTCCTGATGGTTCTTTTTTACATGCACTGTATATAACCAATCAACAACATCAAACAGAGTTGAAATGGACATTGAACTTAATCCTGCCAAATTTTAACATGAACGGTCAGCCATGTGTAGAGAAAATAAAAATATTTGATCTACTTTAAAATATTTTTGGATTACTAAATATAGACTTATAAGGAGGAATTGTATTATTTTATAGGGTTGTTTAAAATATCTTGAGTAGCACTAAATGAACTTTTTTTCCTACTTGCTCAGCTGTCTTAATGGATATAAGCCAGAAAAGCTGATGCAATCTAGTAGGAGAAGAAAAGTAGATTTTTTTCTGGCTGCAGGTTTGCCTGCTGCAGTGGAAACATTACCAACTCTGGAATGAGAGCATGAACAGTTAACCTGCAACTAAATGGGTGGGAAAGGGAAATACAGAAAGAAGGAGAAAGGGCTGAATTCCAGCACATGTGAAAGGGCTGCAGGGAGTCAGCAGGTCAGACCAAAGGAGGGTTGGTGGCCCATAATATTTATTAGAAATGTTATGTTAATGTTATTTTCTGTTAACAGAAAATGTGTTAACATTTGTTAACACAAACATTTGTTTGTGTTTCCTATTGGTGGTGTTAGGGGGTAGTGTTAATCCGTTTCACTCTTTGAAAGATTTTTTCCTCTCTTTGTACACTTTTCATCTCAGCACAAATGGAATAGACTATGTTTTATGGTGCCTTCTCTAAGGGGATGGAAAAATGCCCAACAGCTATTAATTAATTTGAGCTGACAACAACCCTGTGAGAAAGAGAAGCATTTATAGGTGAAGCTGAGAGAGGTTTTTTCTCAAGGTCACCAGGACATTTGCGGCAGAGCTGAGAATTGTATCCAAGGCTCCTGGCTCTTAATGCTATGTTAAGAGGCATCACACTATCTTCTCATCTACTTCCCACTGACAGATGCATGAACAGCTGCATGATTTGATGTTTATAGATGCTTCTGTGTGACTTTTAATTCAGAGTAATCTATGAAGAAACATAGAAATTTGTAGAGTTAAGTAGATTAAACTGACCCCCTGAAAAGGTGCACATTCTTTAACCATTTTTATTAATGAATCCAAAGTGCATTGCTACACATACCAAAATCACATAAATTCCGAAGTCTGCATTTTTTTAACCACCTCACTTACGCTCCCAAGGAATGTGCTGGCTGAAATACAGGAATGTGAAATTCTTCCTTCTTTCCCTCTCCCTCTCTTTTTCTGCTGGTTATGTATATGCTAGAAAGACATTAAAAGCAAAAAAGGAAGGGTGAAGAGGTTAAATCCAGCCCTCCAAAATCTATATGTTCATATTTCTTCATATTTTATTTCCAAGTTAGCCAAACTTCCTGTTGCTTAAAAATAGCTGTATTGGAAATCCCTTGAGGAAAAAAGGTACATGTAAAAACATTCATGCAATCATCTTCCATTCCCACTGAAAATATTAATGTTGTCTTAGTCAGTTTTGCACCATCTCTTCAGCCCCAGATTCAGGAATTAGTTCATATATGCATGAAACTGTAGAAAACCCTAAAATTAACAGTATACATTCAATTATCACAAATTTCCATCTGTTTTTTTAGTAAAGGTTTGGGCTGATCTCTGTGTTGTCTTAACTATTTCATCCATCTCTAATATTTGTCCACGTTGTCAAGATCTGTCTCTCTCATTTGGATGCTGGTAAAACTTGAGGCTTTAAATTCTTTGTGGATTAAGGAAAATAAAGAAAAACCCTGTAAAACAGGGTTGACTGATTGACTAGACTTGATTTTGGCTTCTGCATCAAACTAGAATTTTCACATAAATGGATTTAAATGTCTTTTACATTTTTGTAATTTGGTGTACCTTAAACACTAGGCTCTCCCCAGCATTTTTTTAACATACTTTTCTTAATCTTTTGATGTATATGATACATTTCCTAGTGTTCTTCTCTGTAGATTTTAATGGGATTTAATCTTGCATAAAAAATCTTACATGAAAAGGCCCCAAACACAGTAATTCAGAAGGTCTTTTAGTTTGCTCTAGATTGTGTCTTAGTCTTAGCAGAATGTGATTTTACTGGCCTATGTGCCATGGCCAAAGCAGAATGGTCAAGGGAGAGTCACTAAACATCACAGTTGTTTTGCTCCACTTCTGGCCATCGCCCTCTAAGAATCTCAGTGGTGTTGCTCAGTCAGCCTCAGGAGTCCAGGGTGTAAGTCTTTCTTGTTCAATTACTTATGGTCCTGTCATGAATTTCATAGGCAGAAAGCTGCAAACAAATAATTCAATTATTTAGTCCTGACTATTTTTGGAATATGCATTTATGTCCATTTTCTGGACCACCTAAGAAAATCTAAGCAATGGGATTAGTTATATTAGTGAAGAAAATATGACTATACTAAAATCCTTAAGAGTGAAACCTGGGAAAGCTTGGATCAGCAATATTTTTATGTAAACTGTTTCTCAATGGACCAGTTTTTTACTCAGGCTGTATCACTGCGTTTTATTCTTTTCTGACATCTCACTCTTTTTTAAAATCTTTTTTTCAAATCTTTACAAAGCCTTCTTGGCTCCTAAGTTTATCTGCATGGGCTTAGAATGTCCTCAACTCTGCCTATTCTGGTCTCTTTGTGGAGAGAGTTACTCTTTATCACATATCTAATTTCTTAAATGTGTCGTTTCTTCTTCACATGGATTCTATGAGCAGGAGTTAGAAAAGATTTTTTTTTTTTGCATATTTTCTTAATTCAAATGCCTTTTTCAGGAATATTCTGTTATTGAAGTTTAAATGCTCTCTTTTGAACTATCTATATTCTTCTCTAATTTCACACATTTTTGAAGTGCTGCTGTGATATTCATGTCCGCATACTCTGAAACCCCAGATCAAAGACCCAAAGCTCACCTTAATCACAAAGAAAGGTGGCCATGAATTTAAATTTTCCTTAAGATAGTATCAGAGTATGGGCTTCTTGGTTTCAGTCTGTAAAATACTACAGAATTTTCATGTTTATGTTATTCTTTTTATAGAGCTGAGGAACAGAATTATATTTGTCACTGAAATCAACCTAGTTAGGCAACTGTTACTTGTTCTACCGACTCACAATTATTAATGACATACAAAGATATAAAACAGCAGTTAACTTATATCCATAAAATATACTTCAGTATATCTTTAATTTGAAGGTAGTTCATTATATGAGGACAAACAAAAAAAAAAAAAGGCAAGACAAGCAGTTAATCAAGTGACTTATCAGTCACTTTGTATAATTGTGTACTGTGATCCTGTTGCTGCATATGGTTTGACTTATACTGACTGTTAGGAAGCCTTTGCATCTACCTCAAGAGGCTATGACTGAGCTGAAACTTTAAATTCTTAATCCATTTGTTATTGAGTGAAGCATTGACTCAGGCTAAAAAGTCATGTAAATTCTCAGTTTTAATGGCCTACGCAAGAATATGTGCCATTTCACTATTTCAATTGACATACTTTTTTCCCTTATTTGGATTTTTGTATGACAGGATAGGTGCATTGGCTTCATAGTTTTCACCTAAGTCCAAAATGTGCAGCTGTTCACTAGGATCAAGTCAAGCTCTTGTGAGAAATAAAACCCTGGAGATGGGAGTTCCTTCTTTAGAGTGGTGGTTACTGGTTGATGTTAATGGGGTTAACAGAGACTTGAAGCATTGGTCTATGGTTAAATGTTACAAGCTAAGAGTTGCCAAACTTGTCTTTTGTTGCCACTGTTACTGTCTGGCCCGGTGTTTGTATCCAGTTCCCTCAGGAACTGCTTCCCCTGCTCCCGGAAGGACTCACACTCGGACTGAATATAAAATGAAGAGCTGTCGGTGCTGTGTGGACCCCCTTGGGAGCAGCAGATCAGCACAGGGACTGTGGTTTTGGCCTGGCAGAACTACAGGAAACCGCTCACCACCAGCTGGAACTGGGCTTCATCCTGTCACCATAACCTAAGTGGTACTGAGTCTGGATGACACCCCTAGATTGCAAACCAACTTTGTTCTCCTAGGAATGGCCGTGAGGATGGAAGCCGCAATGCTGCTGTGCAGCAAAACTGATCTCTTCCTGTTCTGTGTCACCCGAGGGAGCAGCGGCGGTGTGTGTGACCCCCTCCAGCCCCCACTCAGAGCTGATCACCTAAATAAAGGCATCCAAAAGGAGTAGGTCCCCTTGCCCTTTTCATTCACTTCACCCTCACACTGTACTTGACTATGGATTTGAAATGTGACTGGGTGCCCAGGATATTTTTAACCATGTAGGTGAATGGCAAAAACCATAGCATAGCCTTGACATTTTCACCTCAAGTCATCCACCATGAAACAGCTGAAGCAGGTAGTTCCATTGTTCTAGTTACAAACCTGCCTGAAAACTCTGTTTTAGCTTGTGGGAGACAATAAATCCTATTGAATCCTATTCTTGCTCAAAAGAAAGCACTCCGGGAAAGGTTCAGCTAACAGGGAGGTAAGAAACAGATCATGTAACCAGCGAACGGGTTGTACAGCTGGCATGTGCTTACCTTGTGCATGAAGCAGTGATTGGTTGAGGAAATACATGGACACCACATGATCAGGGATCTGATTGGGTAAAGGGATGCCTGAACAGAGACACTGCAGTGGCAGGCAGCCAATGAGTACTTGTTTTGGTTCAAGTTTAGAACATAAAAGTTCTTGGTTCATTACAATAAACAATCTTCTTTGGGAGAAGGAAGGAGGTCCATGTGTCTCTGTTCCTCATTGCTACAAATGGCTGCCCAAACTGGGATATTTCAAAGGTGGTGAAAGATGTGGACCGCACCAGTAGCAACTTTCATTGGACCAGTAATCGGGGTAGACCAGGAAAAGTTTGATAAAGGAGCCCAAATACATGCCTATTACCTATCAGGTGAGCAGTGGAAGAATTATGGGAGGAAAAATATCCCTGGAACAAAGACAGAGCCTAGCCCTGTTATGGTAGCTCCTGCATTGGCAAAGCACAGACATCTTCAATGCTAAGCTAAGCACCTTGCTGGATTGGGTGTCCACACATATAAAAGATTTCCTTTCTACTGGGACTTACCAATTATAAGCCTGGCAGGCAGTAGGACAGAAACCTTTTAATATTGGCAGGAACAATGATACCAATACTTATAGGCACCTTGCTACATGGGTGTCAATTATGGCGGCTCTTAAAGAAACTCGTGCAGAGGTTCCATGTGTCTTTGTTCCCCATTGTTATGTTAGCTGTTATTAAACCCACTGTTTCTGATATCTGTTATGCTGCTTAGTGAACTGTAACTTATTAGCCATGCTCACTTTCCCACCTTCAGCTTCATAAGCAAAAGGTGGGGAACTTTGTCCTCAGTTAGTCAACTTATTGATGGTGTAGACCCTTAAATAGTGAAAATTTTCTTTAAAGAAAAGGGGCTAACATTTTAGTTTATGGCAAACTGACAAAAGTGACATGAAATCTGAAAGCACATTTCAGTTCATTCAGTCTGTATGACATGGTGGTCTTAAAAAAAATAGAACAAGATGGAAATAAATGATGGTGAAAATTAGATATGTACTTTAGACTGGTGAAAGGATTCAAAGACTTCTCAGCTTTGGTGAGACATTTGTGTCATTATGTTGACATAGTCAATATACCATGACATGACCCAGTGCCTATTGAAGCCAGAGACAGCACTCTCTGCAGAGCATTTTATTGAGGCAGCAGAATTCTCTCTCAAAAACCTTTGGTGAAGTAAAATTGCAGCTACACTAGTTACCCTCTCTTCCTTCTTTTTTTTTTTTTTTTTTTGAGGAGACAGCTTTGGGAGGTGGACACCTATATTCACAGGTTCAGTGGTCAGCTCTGTTAGGGTACTGGTTTTGTTAACCTTCTGTTCATGCTGTAATGAATGAAGATCTGTCATATCCCTAATCCAAGAGGTGCATTTTACTTTCTGTAACACAGCATTCATGATCTTCTCAGTTTTGGCTTGAATCAGATGTTCTGGTGAATTGATAAAGCAGAGTGATATTTTCAAAATTGAAACTTGACTGGTTGAGAACAAGTACATTCCTGAATGCAAATAAGAGGCAACCCTCCAACTAAATGTCAACAATAATGTTTCTGCATGAAGTGATTTACTCACAAAGTGTTGAAACAGAGAAGTTAAGCAATCCAAGCTTATCCTTTAAAATAAAATAATAAAAAATATTAAACCCCCACTCCCAACCCCAAATGAATCTGGGCACAATCAAATTTACTTAAAGATGCAGCCTGACAATCAGCTTATACTGAAAGGAAAGTATCTTCAAGACCCATGTTTTGATGAAAAATTAATGAGATAATTATGAAGGCCTAACAGGTGATTTTAGAACTGTTGCCCATGGTACACAGGAACTTTACAGGACAGCCATGCAATGAAGGTTAATGGAGAAATAACCATAAGTATGGTGAAAGATACTGAAACATGATATTCTTATTCCCACTGGCTGCTTTAATAGAACAAAAATGATCATTCAGTTTAAATTTAAACAAGAGTCACATAGCTAAAAGAAAATAATTTTGTGGAAATTTAATTAAAGGCAAAAGTGAAGCAAAGTAAATTGTTAGGAAGCTTTGAAGGAGGCTAAGACTCTATAACAAGATGGTGTCCTAGACATAGTCTTCCCAAGCTTCCAGCCTTGGGAAGTCAGTGGTAGGGTAGGAAGGTGTACTGGTAGATAAAATAAAGGGAAATCTCTCCTGCCTTAGTTTCTTAGCACATAAAGAGCTGCTATTAAGTTGTAGTGAAAGGACCTCCAGCTGTTGGTAAAAGGAATTAACTTGGTGCTTTTTCAAAGTTGTGTCCAAGATAAAATACAATTATCATGTAGGAATGAAAACTGAATGTTCATGAGATGCCCATACAACATGGTAACTAGTCATTTACTAAACATGTCATTATGGCTTTGAGAAATTACCTAAAATACAAGGCAGCTGCAGTGCTCATTGTGACCCCGGGAATTAACAGGGCATAAGTATCTCCTAAGTGTTGTTGTTCTGTAAATATTGTATATTATTAGCTGCGGATTGATCTACTTTTTTCTACATTACGCACATTTTAAAGGATGACTCAGATTATTCACACTCTGTTTGCTTTGTTTAGTATTAATCCTTCCTTTTCTTACCTATCAGCTTCCTTACTGTTCTTATAATTGAGGACACTTCATAGCAAAGCTGAGGTAGCCTGAGCAAGACTGGGGCTTTAATATGATGACCACAAGCACAATTTAAGAATGGATTCCTCCCTGAAGAGCTAAGGTGATAAATACCCTAAAGTGGACAATAGCGGGAAGGGAAGGGAAGGGAAGGGAAGGGAAGGGAAGGGAAGGGAAGGGAAGGGAAGGGAAGGGAAGGGAAGGGAAGGGAAGGGAAGGGAAGGGAAGGGAAGGGAAGGATTGGTATTTTTCCCTCCTTAATTTTCTGTATCACAAATGCCATAAAACTCTACTCAATTGTCAGGACTATTTTTCCTAGAACTCGGAGCAGAAATTAATATGATCTAAACTGTTATTTCTGGAACAAATTTCAACCCAAAGAGAATTCAAATAATATATTATTAATCTGAAGACCATGCTGCAAGTAGTATTTGAAAAACACAGAATTGCCAGTGGTGCAGAACCAGGTAATGTTGTCCTTTGCACACTGAAGTCATTGTTGTTGCTAGGATTTTTGGGTCTGTCTTGCTGATGAGTAGGGGCTTTTTTTCCTTTTCTGCCTATCTGATTTCAAAAAATGCTTTCAATGAACTCTTATTGGTTGTAGCATATTTTTTTCTGTTGGTATGTGTGTCAATGTGTCTCTGTATCTAGCATTTTGGGATTGTTTTCTTGATGATTTTTTTCCATTCATTTCTTGGTTTGTTTCTTCTTTCTATAATAATGGTGTAACCAGGCTCTTTTGAATTCAAAGGTCAGTTGGTAAAGTCTGAGTAAAGAGGTGCTTTGACAGCATTTCAGAAACATCATGATCAACTGCAAAACCAATGAGCAGTGTTGGACAAATGGGTGCAAATCATCAGTAGTACTGAGATTCCCAAGCTTGCTCTTTCTCACTCAGTGCTGAGAGTAGTAGTTTATTTGTTCTTTAACCCACTCAGGAAACCAGTCTGAATTGTGTGAAAGCCCAGCTAGACTGAGAAGTTCTTGCACAGGATCTCACATGCTGTGGAAAGGAGGCAACGTAGATATGCATATTAAACAAGATATGCCTGGGCAGTGTGTACAATAGAAGTGGAAAGGAAGGTGATAATTCTTGCTTATATATTTACTCTGCTTTGTTTCTGAATTACCTACTTTAAAAGGTGAAGAGGCTATATAAAAGCCTATGGATCTTTCATGCATTCTTCTATAATCTGGTCTCAAAGCTTTAAATGGTCACCTGTTTTTTTCACTCTCAATACTATATGACTGTTTCTGTGAAAAGAAACAGTCTTGTCTATAAGAAACATGCTGTACATACTCTTAAAAACTGCTATGTATTTCAATCTGAGGACCATATAGCCAAGACCAGCCCGTAAGAGATGAGTAGGTGTCCTGGTTTAGGGCAAATTTGGGAGAAAACCTCCAACAGGGGCCCCCCAGAAAGCCAACCCACACGACCCCTCCCCCCAAGCCAGTTTCGGAAAGAATTTCCTCAGAGAGAGGTGGAAAAAACCTGTTTATTTAACAGGCAAAGCACTCCCCAGCACACAAAATGAACAATACCAGATGACAAAGCTCATTCATCACTCTGAAGAGATGACAAATTCTGAAAATCTCTGCAGTGGGTGATTGCTCTGTTATCAGTCCCTCCGGCGCTGGGAAAGGCTGCCGAGTAGGCCCCCATAGGCTACAAAGTGCGAGCTCTTGGTGTTTCCCTGGGTCCCAGTCCGGAGCAAGTTTGAACAGTTCCAAAAAAAGGGAAAGAAAACCAGTCCAGGGAAACTTCTCTGCCTCAGGGAGCTAAACTAACTAAAAAGCAGAGGAGCACTGTATTCTGCCCCATCAGTGCCCAGACAACACAGTCCAGCCAAATGTGGAGGAGGAGTGAGTGAGGCTGATAACAAAAAACTCTGTGTTTCTTCTCCCCACCTTTGCTCTGAGAGCCAGTCTTGAAGGCACAGAATAGAATATCCAGCATTAACAGAACACATGACTGGGGATGCAAGCATCATAAAGTCACCCTAGGACAGTGGATATATACATGTACCAGAGATATATGTACCAGACTGGAAGACCACTTACACAAGAGGATTTCACTGAAAGACAGTATAGAGAATGTAGTATGGGAAAATACTCTGGAAGAATTTGGAACTTATGATTGCTCTTTGCAAGATCAGAACAACCTGAAAATTTAAAAAAATTGTAAATTTAGCTTTTTCTTTACTTATGTTTTGGCTTTTCAAGGAAGAAGCCAGAAACTGTAATAGACTGTTGTTGACATAATTATATCGATGAAGAAGGCTGGAATATTGTAGTCAAGTTGTACAGGGAATCGCACTCCCTGTTCAAGTTGTAGATGAATGTGCAGCATTCACTGAGACAATTAACTGGGGTGAATATAAGAAAAGATGCATCAGCTCTCAGCATGTATTCTGTTAAGGGCCAGAAAAAATATGTTCATGCCAGTGTGAACCATAGTTCAAAGAACTAGAAAATTCAAGAGACTTTGCCTGAAAGTTTCCACTATTATTTTTGCTAAAAATACTTTCATTTAAGCTAGCAGTGTACCTTATTCTAAGGTACACCATTTATTTTCTCTTTCTTTTGATTTAAGAAAAACAGACTTAAACATCATATTCTTCTGTGCAACATTAACATGCAGTAAAATAGCCAGTTAAACAAAAAAGCATAATTAGCATCAATCTTTTTTCTTGAGTTTACTAGTTACCTTTAAATCGTAAATAAGTATTTCCTTTCTTTATTTTAAACACTCAACTATGAAAGTTAAATAGAAGAGCGTCATGATTTTTAAATTAGCAAAAGCTTAAAAAACCTGCTTTTAGGGAGCCTATAAAAGAGCTAGAACTGATTCCCTCTACTCCCATAATGGAAGAGATAATGCTGAAAATTTGTGTTAAATTGCATGGCTCTTGCTAAAAGCTCTTAGTATCATAGTGGTAAAAAAGGCTGATTTTTTTTTTTAATGTTTTCTTCAGATTATTCTCCACTTGTACTACACGTGCTATAAGAATAACTGAAAGAGAAGAACTTTCAGGTCTTGTTCTTTTTTTCCACAGTTCTCTGCTGAGGGCTGTATTTTTTTTAAACACCCACATCTTGAAAGGAATAATCAAGGTATGTGATATACTCTGTGTGTTTTCAAATCCAGTCTTCCACAGGCATCAGAAGTTGAACAGTTTATTATTCAGTGCAGTCCACATGATTTCAATGGATTTAAAGGACATAATTCCCAATGAAGATAGAGATACTCACTTCTACTGGTAGAAACTTTTTTTTTTTTCTTTTTTTTGTATGGTTTTGGCCCTAATATCCCTTATTCTACCCTTCATGTTTTTAATGTCAATTTTGGAAATTTTTCATCCCACATTAGTAGTTTGCGGTAAGGGAATAATCCTGGAAAAGGCAGCTCCTGAGATGAAAATATATATAAGACAGGGAAGAAAAAATCTGTGTAAAGATGACAGATCTCATTTATTGTGATTTAAGCTCCTTGCAAGGGTACAAAACAAATGTACTGTAAGGAATTTACGGGGAGCTTAGGAAGCTAGTGAAACTTGAAGGAAAATACCTTAATAGCAACTAAAATAAAAAATATATCTGAATCTGTGAGTCTTTGCATGACTGCATATGCATGTCCATTCTTGTTTGCACACACATATCTTTATGTATGGGTGAAAAAGAAGTCTAGCTCTCTATAAAAAGTGTGCTATGGAATGAAAAATTATTGTGCAACATTTTTCAAATTCTATATTTTTAAAGAACTTGTTTACTTCATTTCATCATGAAATAGTCAGTGACCCAAACCCATTGTTGGGAAATTAATTTAAGTATTCATCCAGAGTAACTGATTCAATCACTTAGGAAATGTCAAAAAGGCCATTTTCTTTTAACTTTTCTTTTAGGATAAAGGTAGAAATAAACATTTATCTGTGAAAAATAAAAAGTTTAGAATAAATCCAAATGCAATTAGTTCTTGTAAGCACTATAAGACAGGGTTCAAACTCTAAATGGTTAAATAAATAATAAGGATTGTGCTGAGCTGGGTAAAAAAAAAAAAA
>VZRH01004247.1:278782-342141 GCA_013397555.1 Urocynchramus pylzowi | reverse complement strand
TCCTGGGTAAAAAAAAAAAAAAAAAAATTTCATTCTTTCCAAATTCCTTTGACTCTAAGCTCCAAAACAAAAACTATTTTGCAGGATTTTGTTGTTGGAAATAGATCAAGAGGATGTAGCCTAGCATTAACAGGCTACAACTGGCACCTGAAGTTAGACCTTCAAAGAATAAGCTATTGACAATGACAGTAAGAATGCAAAAGCAAATTGTCTAGTGCACAGGCTTTGGATTATAATTATTTTGAAGTATTTTACTTAAAAGAAAAGAGAAGAAAAATAATTTTTAAAAATGTACTTTGTGGACATTTTCACATGTATGGCATTTCCACTCAAAAACTATATTTGTTTTCTCTTATTATTTTTTTTAACTTAAAAGATTAGAGATGTTTTCAAACTTGGAAGTTAAGGGAAAAAAATATGCTGTTGTCATTTGTTTGCTTTCATTACTAGCTTATGATGTCAGAAAAGGTAAATTGTATGTTTCCTTAATTTTGCCTGTTTACTGAAGTTTATTTGCTTTTCTTCTACATAAAACTCTACTTTCAGGCACTTACAAATTCAAAGACAGATGGTCTTGTTTTACGTAACTAGAATATGTGTTCAGCAATGTTCTAACTGTACTAACTGTAGCCTGCCTATCATCTGAAGGTATTAAAGGACACTCTTAACTATTGGTGAGTTATTTGTGATTCCCATACAATTTCACAGAATCATAGAATAGTTTGGGTTGGAAGGGATCTTAAAGAACATTCAGTTCCAAACCCCCTGCCATGGGCTGGGACACCTTCCACCACACCAGATTGTCCACCCTGGCCTGGAACACTTTTAAGCTTGGGGCATTCACAGCTTCTCTAGGCAGCCTGTGCCAGTGTCTCATCACTGTCATAGTGTTATATCTCATCTAATTCCCTAGCTTCTCCCCATCTTCCTCATAGGTCCCCTTTAGGTACTTGAAAGCTCCTGCGAAGTCTACTGTGGGGTCTTCTCTTCTCCAGGCTGAACACCAAATGTCTCAGCCTGTCTTTGCGGGAGAGGTGCTCCAGTCCCCTGAGCATCTTCATGGCCCTCCTCTGGACCTGCTTCAGCAGATTCACATCCTTATATTGCGGACCACGGAGTTGGACACAGTACTTCAGACAGGTTCTCACAAAATCAGAGCAGAGAGGGAGAATCGCCACCTTCAACCCACTGGTCATGCTGGTTTTGATGCAGCCCAGAATATGTTTGGCTTTCTGGGCTGTCAGCGCACATTGCTGGCTCAGGTTGAGTTTCTGCTGAACCAACACCCTGAAGTCTTTCTCCTCAGAGCTTCTCTCCATATATTCCCTGACCAGCCTGTATTTGACCAGTTTGAGATTGCCTGACCCAGATGCAGGACCTTATAACTGGCCTTGCTGAACTTCACGAGATTGGCACAGACCCACCACTCAAGCCTGTCAAGGTCCCTCTGGATGACATCAAGTCATTGACCATAACTCTTAAGTGTGATGATCCAGCCAATTCCTTATTCAATGGGTGTTTCATCCATTAGATCCTTGTCTCTCCAGTGTAGAGACAAAGATGTCATGCAGAACAATGTCAGATTTCAGGAATGTGCCAAGATATACATCTACTGTGTGTTGCATCACATTAATTTTGGTAATTTTTCTGTTCTTCATCTTTTCTTTGTCATTTATGGAGTGCTTTTAGTGCAAGGATGACATGTGGAATTTTGTAGCTGAGAATGCTCCAGAAGCAGCATGCTCCCAGAACAGCAGGGATCCTATTCAAGGTGGAAAGCAGTAATAATCCAAAATATAGCAGCTTCTTCAGTCTGAAAGTAGGAAGCACTTTTTGTGCTCTATTTCATTAAGAGATAGAGATGGGAACAGTATTGCATCAAAAAGGTAAATTACAGTAGATTTAGACAGGGGATTTGCTCTGTGCCTTAGCAGTCACTTTTTTTTCCAGCATCTCAGCGGGACAGCTTAGAGGGTGGAGTGTGGATGACTGATGTTTTTTGATTGTAAGGGCTCAACGTGCAGAAATAAGGACACCTTTACTTTTTGTTTCCATAAGTAAGTATTTGAAAATGGCAGCATATAAAAGTAACGTGAAGACTCAGTTTTTTCAGGCTTAAAATATGTTCATCTGCATGTCTTTCCACATGAACATACTGCCAAGTAGTGATGAAGGTTCTCCTGGGATCTTTGAATCCAGTGATCCCTGGATTGATAAGGCTGCAGCCCATTTGAGTAGTAGTTTGAGGAGCTACTTTAACTGCGGGTGATGTTGGTGTATTTTCAAAGAGCGGAGGGAGATATGAATCTTATGTTTCCCACAGGACGTATTCCTGAACAACATCTAGAATCTAGAGTCTACTCTATTTAACATGTACTGACAATGGCCAGGAGCTTTGCTTTGAGCTTTTGTGTGCTTGAGCCATAATTTATCAGACACTTGTAATACAGAGCAGTATAACATCCTTTGAGCTTACTAAGAGACACCAGTGACACTGCAGATAGAACTTCAGTTTCTTCTCTTCTGATACTTTCTGTCACGGACTGAAAGCTCCAGCCACAGTGCAGTAAATAATAGCTGAAAGGCAGGAATATCTGAAACCACTCCAGCTGATTTCAAAATGATTGTATGACTATGCCCTGAGAGAGCTGAACACATGATGGCAGTAGGATGTTGCAGTTGAGTGTGGATAGTGAAAATCTTGGACCATAACAATATGACTATTTCTGGTAGTTTAGTTAACTTATAAAAAGGGGATATTTGTGGAGGTCCACCATCTTCTAGGAACTGCTTCTTGTTCTAGGTCACAAGAGTAAAAATTCACATTAAGTTCATTGCATCCATGGAGACTTATTTGTATGCTTGCCACCTTGTCCAATTTCCTTTTAGGACAGGAAGGAGAAACTCCTTCTATAATAACTAATGTGAGGAATCTGATTTTAAATATTACCTGTGGAATTTTACAGGAATCTCACTTCAGGAAAATGTTACAAGAAATGAGAAATCACCATTTAAATCACCTCTTCCATCAAGCACTAACGTATTTTCTTTGACAGTCCTAAGGAGTCCTAGGCAATTTAGTTGCATGTTATGCAGCGTCTGAGGTTCTTTATACCTCAGAATAATTTTCATATCTTTCTCTCTATCCTTTTTCCTATAATTCTACTTTACAGAAAATTCACCTCTTTAAAGTAGAGTAAGCAGCACTGCAAGGAACTTTCCACTAAAATTTAAAATTTAAAATACTTTTAAAATTTAAAAAATTTAAAATATCAAAACTTTAAATATAAAGTGATGGCTCACCATTCTAAGTCATCACAACTGTAAACCAGGATTTCTTAATCTGTAAACCTCTTATGTGCTTGCTTAAGTGTTTGCTGGAAAAGGAGGCATGTTTGCTGCATGCCTCCAGATTCAAAATATTCAACATGAGGTAATTTTCAAAAACCAATTAATTCCTTGCAACTAATCTGTGGGCTTCTTAACCACAGATTTTCTGCCAGATGCAAGCATATTTGTATTATCTAAATACAAAGACATGGTCAAATTTTCTCATATTGTAAACTTTTTAGATTTTTATAAGAAAAAAGTTTAAAATTTCTACCTACCTAGAAATAGGCTGCAGAGTTTTAATTAACCAAATGATTCCATGATATCTTTAATTGCAGACCGCACAGAAGTATAAACTCTGAGGTAACAAAAAGAAAATATAAAGAAACACAGAATCACAGCGTCACTAAGGTTGGAAAAGACTTCAAGATTGAGTACCACCATCAATCTAACACTGCCAGATCCATCACTGAACCATGTCCCTAAGCACCACATTTTCATGATTTTTTGCTCTACAGAAGAATCTGAGGATCTTGAAAGACTTTAGGATTTGTAATTCTGAGTAAGATGTAGCAGGCAGATACTAACAGATAAGGCGGCTGATCTGTGAGGTGCCAATCTGTTGCTACTTTCAAACTATTGCTTCCATCATACTCAAATAAGCTCTAGCCGCCTAGTTTTTGATCTGAGACTTGGCATCCCACAAACCAGTCTATTTCAGCAATAAAGCCAAATGAGCACTGCAGCACCCACTATAAGGAACTGTTTGATTTCCTTCTAATGAACTCTGTAATATTATCAGTTCATGTAAATGCCTGCTCAAGAGGTTGTCACTCTGAATGGAGCAATAGGAGCTCCTGGTTAGAATTTTTTTAGCTATCAAGCAGACACATATATCATCTGGATGATTACACATATATCCGGGTTTAAGGAACAAGTAGGTCCTTGAGGACTGACGCTAAGGATACTTTTTCCGATTAAACAAAAGCCTGAGTAATGCTTTCCGCATTTACAGGGTTTGTCTCAAGTGTGTATTCTTTAGTGCCTAGAATAGACAATGGTCCTATATTTGCAGGATATGTAAGATTCTCCTCCTGGTGCCTTATTGCAGTATTTCCCACAGTTACAGAGTAACCAGTCTTGCTCCTCTCTTCCAGTTTATTTATGGACCAGTAAGAGTTTCATTTTCTTCAAAATTTCCACTGTTACCATTCTAATTTGGTTCAAAATTTACCAATTTTGTTTTGAATTCCTCTCTTAAAAAAGTTTTTGAAGGCAAGCTGAGTGGTCCTACAGAACCTCTTTCCACAAAATAGCAGAATAAAAAATAGCTTTCCTTTAATTGATGTCTTATGAAAGCAAGACCATAGTCACACAAAATAATTTTATAACAAGTACAAGCACTCTGTTAAAGATTTGTACATAGATTTCCAAAACTTTTGGAAAAGGTCCTTCTCTAAATTTTCTTGAAAGGAGCCAAATCACCACAGAAAGGTTTTTGTGTGTGTGTGTGTGTGTGTGTGTAATTACAAAGGAAGAGTTAGGAAATAAAAGATAGTATTTAAAATATCTGGTTTTAAAGTGAAAAGTTATCCCCAATATACCCCAGGAATCACTGCTGAGACCCAGATACTTGAATTGCACATACAGAATCTGAAGCAATAACAAATTTTTCAAGTCATGAAAGTTACTTAGACTTGTCAAACAAACTGATCAAGAACTATCTGGCAATAATGAATGACAATGAAATGGCAGGTACAACCAGATGGTGATAAATATAAAAGAGAGTCATAATCCCACTTATATAGTCCCAACAATGGGCTCTATATTGCTTAATTACCAATCAGGAAAGAGGCCTTGTAACAACAATATGCCCACTTATTAACCTTTACGTGCAATGTTGCCCACTTTATCCCAAAGAGAGGAAGTTTCCTTTGTAGAAAAAGGACAAAAAATACAGAGAAAAGATGATTTGACAACTTGCATTCAAGAGAAATACAGAGATATTAATATTATACTTTGCTTTTACTTTTTAATGTATTGCTTTTTATGTCACTAAGACTTCTTAGAACATTTGCTCAATTTCTAATGCAAGCTCATATTCATTTTTTAAAGCCAGATTAATGTTTGTCTCTTTTCTTGGTATCTTCTGAATTCTAATCTCTTCTCACCACACCAAAACTCACATTGGGCTCAGAGAGTATTCTCAACATTATATAAATACTATGCTTCATTACTCTCAAATCTAAAACAGGAGGTTTTCTCAAGAGAAGATATTTTGCACTTTGCTTTAATATATTTTACAATACTTGACTATGGAATGGATTACAAATGTGAGTTGCATGCTTGGTATTAAAGTGAATTGTTTTTGGAATGACAGATTTGGCTGCACTGGAAAGGTGTAAGTAATGTATTTAGTCCCTTTGGTTTTTTTAGGAAAATGAGGCAGGGCATAATGCAAGAGTGCGGAAGAATCTTGTCAATAAACTACTTAAAATTCCAGATGACTTATACAGTTCTTCCAGACAAGTAAGACAGATTTTGTTCTTAGGATCAACAGGGCAGAATATGAATGTGTAGTTTCAAATCCTGCCTTTCCCCACCATAGTTATTGAGACTTTTGCACAGAAATAGAGAGATAATACATTCCTTAATCACGTGTTACTGTTTACTTTGGTCTTTATAGATAGGCTTCTCACACTATTTTATGATGGTGAATATGATATATTCAATTGTCAAAAGTTAGACACAAATTTACACACATTGGAAAATTCTGTATTTGACCTATTTCAGTTGTCTACTTTTGTAGGATATATATTGCTTCCTAGAAGTATATATTTCTTTCCAGTGATTACAAAGGAATTGTAATTCATCATTTACAATACTCAGTGCTGTTTTCTACATTTGGTCAGAAGAATACCACCTCTGCTGTCACAATCCCAGTTACTGAGTGAGAATAAGCAATTCGCTTTTAAGTTCCTAGTCGTTCTTAACTTTGTTTCTTCTTTCTTTCTTTTTCTATTCTTCTTCTCCATTTTGCTAGGGTTTTTTTGTCTCATTTCTGGCATATCATGTTACCAGGGAATACTGTAATGCTATTAAATAATAATTACAAGTGTTTTCAATCCCCTTCAATGTATGTGGTGGTCTGGAGGCAACTGGCTTTCTAAATCAAAGTAATATTCTCAAAGAAGACACTAAACTGAGTTTCATTACTGGAGTATACTGAAGCTTTTCCTAAGTTCAGTCAGAGGGTCAAGTCTATTATATCTTCAAACACTTAAATAGTTAAGTGAGTATAACTCAGTGGACTTTGGGAGTATGGGACTATGAACCCTTTCCCTTCTGATTAAGTAGTGTCCTATCCTCTCTCCACTCTAAGGTGGAAACAACATCCCTGACCTTTAATTTTTTCATTGAAGTATTCCAAAATAACAAAAATGCTACCTAGTCCTTTCTCTAGTGTACATTGTGTAAAAGTTCACAATGTGATTTACTCTTGAGAAATAATTCAATTGTGTTGACTCATTGGCCAAAAACTAACCTATTAAATCTTGAACATTGTGCTTTCCTAAAGTAAGCATGCTTAGTCTGACCATCCTTTAGGGAGATTTACCAGAATGCAAGGACAAGAATTATTGCTTTGGAATACACAATACAGAAGTATTTGATGTGCCTCACCTGAAAACACAAAAATGTAATGACTTCTATTTTCCTAATTAAAATTATTTCCTTGCTAATTTGCTGTTCACTGTTTCACTTACTATTTGCCTAAATCCTTTCCCCTATAATTTAAAGGGAGCATTACATCTAAGGGAGCAAACATCTAAGTTTCAATGTAATTTTTGGAGCAAGACTCTTATTACTCAATATTTCCTGTCATTAGTGCGGAAACGAGCTCTTGGCTCTAAGTATAGTACAAACACAAGGGCCTTCCTGTTTTCTGTACTATGCTCATTGATCACAGACAATGTCCTTATTCCCAAGACTGGTGTATAGTACTCAGTACCTTAAGAGGAAGTAGCAAACATCTTATTGAGGCATGTACTCACAGAATGTAAGAACCTACATCCTGGCAGCTCCATATCCTTTGGAGTAAAGCTGTTACATAATTCTTACAATTTCTTTATATCCATTTGCTCTGGGGGTATTAAAGAAGATTGCTGAGGAACAATATGAGCATATTGAATATGGACATAAGCTATAGCTTCGGAGGTACTAAGACAGCTGTATGTTAGGGAAGTTACATATACCTCTCAGAATGACTAGGTAGTGAGGTTCAGAGACAGAAGAGTATGTCAGAATTCCTACCCTTACCAGCAGGGCCTTGCTTTACAGAACAAGATTTAAGATACTATAGGAAGAACATTAACAGATTACTGAGGCTTATTTAAGTTACTAATAGCAACCACAGAATTATTGTTTTTTTCCTTACCAGCTTACTAAAAAATATACAGCTCTCGCTCCCATTTGAATTGTGCATGACATTTTATTTAGAATTTGCAGACTTGCTCAGTTGAAGAGGCTATCACAATTCAAAAATAATTTGGGCAAAATTGAGGTGTAAAGGAATTTTTAAAAAAAATACTATAGGGTTTACCTACAACATTCAAATGCTTTAAATTTTGCAAGAATGTTTTCAGGCAAGGCCTAGGAACTTAGTATCAGCAATATGAAATGAAACCTAAATATTCAGTCATGAAGAACTGTTTAAATTACCCAATGACCTCTAAGCAGTAGGGGTCTTTTTTCCCCCACAAGGCCACATAGAAGGTTGGAGGGGGCCTCATTGGATTTTTTCCAGCTTGAAGGAAGTAGGGTGGGGTGAGGGGATTTTTTCAGACAAAAGACTGATTATCTGGGTTATATACTGCAATTAAAAGAAGAGATTCTTGGGAAGTTTGAGCTTTTCCACCCTCACGAAGAGACAGCCTATTCTCAAGGTTCCCATTCAGCCTGGCTGTTATGTGGCAAGCAGTTAACCTGGCAGACTGCCCAAGATTTTGTTCATTATGCAAATACCAGGCAGGAAATTGAGATTTTCAGAAGGATTTGAAAAAGAAAATGGGTATTGTTAATTCTCATCTGAAGCCAGGTATCATTCTGTGGGACAAAAAAGGAGGAACACCTCTGAATATTGGCTTTCTATCTGCCAGATTCTAAAGCTTCTTTACACATGAGTGATAGGGTTTATTAAATAAGGTTCACTGGGGTACTTACACTGGTTTATCCTAGAAAAAAACAAAAAATAATTATCATCTCTTTGTGTATATATAATATAAGAGGCTGTGTTCAAATGGATCAAATCAGCAAGAGCTTTGGACAGCTCAGAAGCATTGCCAACTGTTGTGATAAAATTCTTGTGATATATATTGCTTTTTCTTATACCTCATTACATGAACTCATTCTATTATGCAAAAATGTCGGATTTTGTTGAAAAACAAATAGGTCTTGTCATTGTAGTTAAAGCGATTAAGTATAAAATATAACATTCAAAAGGTCAACATTAAAAAAGGGCAAATTAAAGAAACTTTTTTTTTAAATTTACTGTAACCCTATAGGTTGTGAAGAAAGAGGCTGACTCACAATTTTTCTGTACTTAAGAGTTGACTATTCTGTTCTGACAGAATACATTACACATTGTGGTGGTTTGACAAGGAAGGAAGTTTTTGGGAAGTGGTGGTCAAACCAATCAGTGGCCAGAGGTGAATACTGGCACCTGGTGTGGCCACTAGGAACCTGGACACGCCTCTGAAAACACACAGGGGTTAAAAAGCAGAGCATTACCAGGGGAACTTCCTCTTTGGGTCCACGGGGGGATAAGATCTGACCTCCCTTGCCCAGCTACGTCTGGGTGGGGGAGGGGGGTGAGCCATGCGGCCGGCCGGGGGTGAGGTAGGCCAGGCCGGAGCCCTGAGGGACCCTGGGATGCTTTGGGCAGCCCCCCCAGAGAGAGAAACTGAGACAGTCTGTGCCAGCTCCAAGTGTGCTATCTGTGCTGGCACCTCGGGCTGAGGAGGAGAAGGGGGAGGGCAAGGAGTGAAGCAGGTGCCCAGCTGCCGGTCAGCCAGCTGTGGGAGTTAGATGTTCTGGCAGACAGCGGCTGAGATTTTTAACCCCTTCCTGGACAATGGAAGCCACAGAAGCACTAATCCTCCCTAATCTGAAGAAGAGAGAGAGCTAGATGGAAATGAGCAAGTGGAGAGAAAGTTCGAGTAAGTAAGAAAATGTCAGCAGAGGATGGGAAGCGTCCTGGATGGAGGAGATGATTGGAGTGGCTTTTGGCTGGACTTTTCTCTTGCATAGCCACGGGACAGAGCCTATTTCTTTCTATAATTCAGAGACTGTTTCCGGGGGGAGGCGATGGCTGGGAGCCACGAGGAGTGCAGTGTGTCAGAGGAAGATGTGGAAGGAACAGAGATGGATGAGGAGATCTCTGTTCCTGAGAGCCCCAGGCCCCAGGGGAAAGAATATGGGGGGGACTGCTGTCCCAAATGTGAGACTGTCACTCTTCTGGAACTGGGCAAAGCATCCTTAAAAAAGGACACCCAAGAAGCAGTTTGGATCCATGGTCAGTGGTGAGAGCACTGAACATGGAAGGAAGATTTGCACCCTGGCAGATTTTCCCTGGATGGCTGCCAGGTGTGCCGATGGAAGCGCAGGAGGGTTCGACCGTGCTTCCGGGGGGAGGCCTGTGGTGCAAGAGGGAGACTCCTCTCTCCTGATGAACTGGGAGGTGGTAGAGTGAGAGATGCTACTGGACAGAGAATTGAGTGTTTGAGGGGTGGTTGCTGGATTGGGAAGGTAAAGCCTTGACTCATGGTGTGATGGGAGAAAAGGGGGGGGAGGAGAAGTGGTTTTGAAAACTTCCATTGTAGACATTGTGTGTGTGTGTGTGTATGTTTCTTTCTTTTCCTTTCGTGTTTGTAGTAAATGTAATAAAGCTGTATTCCTTTACCACTGAGATGATGGAGCCTGCTTTGCTGTATTTTGGGTCACATCTCACAGTAGCCATTCTGGGAAATGTGTTTTCATGGGGGCACTGGCATTGGGCCAGGGTCAACCCATGACACACATATACAAATACAGTGCACATGGTGGAAATTTCAGAACCTTTGTCTATCACTGGTAGGCAATGTTATGGATCAGAAAATTGTGCCTGCTTTGTTTTGAAGCTCTAGTTGCATTCACTTGGAATCCTAGGTTTGAGACTTGGCTTACTTTATACTTCATGAAAGCATTACAATTATTTTTTAAAACTCTGGCTGAAATTTACCCCTATACAGATGGCAAAAGAAAGGCCTGTGAGTCTCTTTGCAGGTGATATGCTAATGAAAATGTTCCAAAGGAAAGGAGTGGTAAAAGCTTCCTATGTTTAATGTAATTCAAAATGCTCACAAGTTTGTTTCTTAGTCATATTTGAAGAGGCAGTTTTCAGGGAAGCATTGGTACAAAAAATTCTGCTACATATTATAATGTGAAGTAAGTGAGAGATTTGCCATTGATTTTGAAAGGACTGTGCTTTCCCTACGTATGCCAATGGAAAACCCTTTCTTGTTGCACCTGGCAGTATGAAACAGGTGGTGTTTTTTTCCTCTTTACACAATGGAAAGAGTACATAGTACAATTAGTTCAGAAGTTGGGTCCCCAGTAATCCACTCCCTTTAAATTAGGAGCTTCCAAATTTAAAAACAAAACAAAACAAAAAACCAAAAAAACACACCCAAAAACTAATAGTGACAATCGCTGTCAAAGATATCAGGAATACTGAAAGGGTTACAGGTTTGTTCTTTTGCACCAATAATAGATTCAAGTCTAAAAGGGAAGGTTAAGAACAAGCTGGTGTTCATTTCATACTAGCTCTTTTAATCCATCAATTACCCAGTTCAGAAACAGTGGTAAAATATGTACTTTATATATTGCCATTGGGCATCTGCCAGTTAACATGGACTGTCTGAGTAATAGTTCTAAGAATCACATGAAAGAAATCAGTAGGGGCCAAAATGTTGAAACTTTAATAATACCTTGGGATCAGAACTGCTTTTGGCCTAACCCCATGTACTGTATGTCTTGAGAAGTCATTGCATTTTGAGTTTAATGATCAAATGCATATTGATTTTTCTTGTTGTACTGGAAGAGCATGGGGACATTCTTCTCCCAAGCTGAGCAGGCAGGTTGTTCATTTTCCAACAGTGTCCTATTATAGTCACAGGGCTAGATTTTGAGGAGTTATTACAGTCAGACTCCTAAGCTGCTTGAGTGGAAGTACAGCAGTCTGTGTTAAGCCTGTTTGCCATACTGCAGCAGCTGAATTAGACATTTTAAAATGGGGGCCAAAATTTCCTAGGAGTCTGCCAGGAGGAATCAGAACTTTGAGCCACTGATACTAAGCCAGTAAGAAATACTGAAGACAGGTAAAGAGGCAGCTAAGAATCCTCAGCCTGGAGTCGGCAAGATCCCAGTTTTGTGGTTTCCAGTACTCACCTGGGAAGAGGGAATCTCAGATTGCAGTCCCAGCTCCAAGTAATGCTCAAGTATTTTATTCAATGTCTGTTTTATTCAAAGTACATAAAGAATGATAGATTCCTCCGTCACCAGACACCTCACTGACTCAAGCTACCTTAACCTAATTTTGCAAAGCAGAGAAGCTTCCAAAGAAAATGGAACAGTGTGCTATATATTTTACCTCCCTTCTCTTCTCAGGATCACACCAAGCACACACATGGTTAGGTACAACTCCAGAGTGTCGTACAGGAGCAATGACTCAGTCAGCAGTGTTGTGACCTCATATCCTGCTTGTTACAGTCTTCTTCTAGTGTCCTGTTTGACGTCTGCAGGCAGGCTCAGTGCTGCAAAGTATCTCAGATACTTTGCTGTATCTTTGTTGCTGTGCTCTTTTTGAAGTAATTGTCCCTGTTTCAAGACTCTTTGCTGACACTGCATGTAGGTCTGATTTTTGGAAAGAAGTGGTAAAGGAACAGCTAGCAAAAAAATTAATTCAAAAAGTCTTTGCATCTTCCCAGTTTCTTCTGACCACTTGGTGAACATATCTGCCTTTCAAACTCCTTCATTTATAAATATTGTGGCATATGGTTCCCCATCTTCATTCAGCTTGTCTCAGGGTATCATTCCTGTATATTCTTGGTTCCCATCCTTCAGGAATTCTTTCTTACCTATTCTTCTGTCCCCTTTACAAATTATGTCACATTATGAAGTCCTTTTTAAATACACTTGCCAGGGGTGTGTTCTCACAAGAGAACACCCTTACTGGTAAACCATTTGCTGCCCTATAGATCAGGAACCAGCTTTAAGGATCATAGAGCTAGCAGTGCTTCAGGTCTGCAAGCATCTCCATCTGAAGGTTTATGACCAGGGAGTGATTATAAAGAAAATCTACAAAAGTTTATTTGAAATTATTTTGCCTTCTCAAAGCTGAGCCAAAATGATCCTCAGAAGTTTAACTCATGTCCAGCTAATACTGAGAAAAAGAAATACAAAATATCATTGGTAGCTTACAGCCAATATACGTCCTAGAGGTCCAACCTCTCATGTTAAGAAATTAAATTTGAATCTGTGCCGATACATACCTGCAGCATCACCTTCCTTTGCCACATTAACCACCAGCTTAGTCTTTTGCACAGAGGTATCCATAAAGCAGCTGTTCTGGCATCTCAAGCAGCCTCTGGATGCTATTTGTGCAAGCTGATGCATAGTTTAGATTTGCTAGCAGTAATAAATCATACAGGCCTTCTATCACTGCCATAGGAAAAGAAAAAGTTTAGTTGTTCAACATCTACAACTTTTCTTCCCTACTTTTGCATTCTACCCAATTTTAATACTAGGCAATAGACTGATCAGGGAATTTTAGCAGCACTTGGGGCCAAATCACATCATGTCCACTAATCACAATGAACTTTTAACAATCTCAGCTTTTATTTCTAGTAAAGTTCATTTACTGATTCCTAAGCTGAAATGTTCGGAATGCAAAAGCTGAAAGAGAATGCTCAAATTCAAAGAAAACCTGTTTTTCTTGGATTAATAGCCATTATACAATATTAAACTTTCCTACTGAAGCAGTGACAAGATGCCATTAAACATAAGCCCTGAGATACCTGACAACTGCCTTTGAAGTAAAATATTTCCTGTATAGACAAAACAACAATGGCATAAAAAATTCTCTCTGAATTTCCATAACTGTGCATTCCTTTCTGTTTTTAATAAATTATTCCATGTATCTTGTTACAGAAAATTTGAACCTGCATTATAGTTATCAAAAGACATCTGACTTGGGAGTCTTTGGTGCATTTTTTCCAGCATGCCATGTCTTCAGCATATCTGTGATTAAACAAGAATATTTCACTAAAATTTAGCTGAAACTTAAGATGATTAATAGCTGCAAATAAAAATTTAACAGCTCTTTTGAACCTGGTAGATAAATAACAGGCCCCTCCTGAATTGAGAAGCTGCTGGATGATAGATGGTGAAGCGACCCTTCTCCAGGAACCAGTTTTGCCCACTAGATACTTTCAAAGTCTTGTAGGTAGACTACATAATTAGGCAAAATTGGCAGCCATCACTGAGGAAAAGGCAATACTGGAATAGCAAAGCCGTTGTGAAGGAAGTGCAATGACAGAAGATGTGTGAAGAGCATGGAATAATGGCAGGCTATGCTATAACCAACTTTAACTAATACACCATCTTTTGCTATGAACTTGAAGGTGCTGAAGTTGAAAGGGAGGTCAGGTATCGGAACAAGTTGCCCAGGGGAGTGGTGGAATCACCATCCCTAGAAGTGTTAAAACAAGGTATGGCTATGGCACTGAGGCACATAAATTAGAAGTGGACTTGGCAGTGCTCTATTAACAGTTGGGCTTGAAGCACTAAGAGGTGTTTTTCAACCTTAATGATTCCCTGATTCTGTGGACTTTCTTTTTTTTAACTGCTTTATTTACACCAATAAAAAGCTTCTGTGCACAAGGCTGTACAAAAGGTATTTTTAATCTAATATCCCTCAAGAAAATTCAATGACGAAATATTTTTACATGTACTTACTAGACTTCTAAGACTTTCCCAAAAGCAAACAGTTTGGATTATTCATTAAAGTACTTTTAATAAATTGCAAAATTATTTTTTGTTTGCCTAGTTAAATATTAAGGTTCTCTGGTACTTTTTACCTGATCCTAATACAGAGACATTCTAATTTATCCAGGTGATAGGCAAAACTTCTATTTCTCTTAGAGTTAACCTGAATAGTTAAGCACCTGAATAGGGCTAGTCTGTGCCTTTGAGAAAGAAAAGCTATATTGTGTTTCTAGAGTTCCTGTCTGTGGCAGATACTTTCTGAGGGTCACTACTGCTGAGGGTCAGAGGTTCCATGAGCCTTTCTGCTTGGCTTCAGCATAGGGGGAGTGTGAAGGAAACGTCTGTGATATTGCCCAAGGAGTACTGACTAACTCCCAAAGACTGACAGCAGACAGTACATAACCATGTGCCAGCAAATGAAGCCCTGGTACCCAGCTTTAAGCTCTCTGACTTGTATTTTTGGGCCACAGAAAAAAGGAGTTGGTGATCAACATACTTTCAGTGCTTCCTTTGTAGTCACCATCATATATCTATACACACATGTGTACATGCTCACATAAATGTATATGCATAAGTGTATCAATGTGTATCCATGTGTGTGTGTGTGTGTACATATACATATACATGTATATATATACATATATATAGATAGATACACACACACACACACACGCACACACATATACCTTTTTCTTTCAAAAAAACAACCTGAAAAGACAAGGCATTTTAGGATTATAATTGCTGTAACACATATTCTGAAGGACCTCATGAGTCAGATCTCATCCTCTGCTTCATACTAAAATCACACACTTTTTCCAATAGACTGTACTCCCTGGTGCAGCTGTAGTTTGGAGCTTTTTGATCAAGCTGAAGCAGTGCAAAGTATGTAAAACAACTGAGAGAAATCTGGAGTGAAATCTTTATATTTCCATTGAACTCTAGCAATTTTGAGTTTTCACTCCCATTGTTGGTAAGCTGATTTGTTTCTTGGTCTTCAAAGATCTTTAAAGCAGAACTGATTGGGGACTTTTTTCAGGAGGATACCTTTATAAATAATCAGCTATTGTAGCTAAACTGTTTTAATAATTCAAGTCTATAGACAACAAAAATGTTGTAGTCCTTTTGTCCTGCTAAAGTGCTTCATCCTGCTGAAACCACACCCCTGCCATGATGTGGGTGGTATGGAATAAAACAGTGATAGAAACCCCACCCCTTGTCTCCATAACCATGACAACCATAAAGTTAGAAGATTGAATAGACCTACACCATTTCTGCAACTTTAACAAACTGAATCTACTATTTGATTTTGAGAAAGCATTATTGGGTGAGGGAGGAAGGCGAGGAAAATAAAGAATGAAAAAGGCTGTTATTGTATTTACGGGTGCCCTCATGGCAGGGACGAATGATGAATCTGACTCCATGTTCTCAGAAGGCTAATTTATTATTTTATAATACTATATTATATTAAAGAATACAGAAAATATACTTACTGAATGCTAAAGAGATACTAATGAAAACTCGTGACTCTTTCCAGAGTCCCGACACAGATTTGCACCAACTGGCCAATGAGTCAAAACAACTCACACCAGAATCCAAACAGGCAATCACCTTCAGGGAAACAATCTTCCATGATACATTCCACTTGTGCACAAACACAGGAAAAGCAAATTAGGTAAGTATTGTTTTCCTTTTTTCTCTGGGGCCTCTTGCTGCCTTTTCAGCTTCCCAGGAGAAAAATCTTGGGGAAAGAATCATGCCCAGAGAATGTGAATGCCACAGGCTATTTTCTGTTTGCTTTTAAAGAAGCCTCACTATTAAATATTGTAATATCCAAATTCCCAGATGACTATCCCTCTGAACTCAATCATGCTCCCAGGAGCACAGTGGGGTTGGAAGAAGCTCAGGGTGCTAGAACTACAGCTGTAGTGCAATGCCTGCCTTGTACAGGAGCATCAGACCAGGCAGAATGGACCACTTGCAGGAGTTGTTGAAACCCTGATACCATCTCTGTGGCCTTCAAAAGCAGCTTTCAGGCTTAAATTTTGGCTACAATGCAATAGCAACTTTTCTACAACCATTTCCATAGAAAGATGAAACAAATTCTTTCCGTGTGTGCTGGTTTTGATTGGGTGAAATTACTTTTCTTCACAATGTCTAATATGGACCTATGTTGTGGATTTGTGCTGAATACAATGTTCATAATATAGAAATGTTTTTGGTCTTGCTGAATTGCTTGCAAAGAGCCAAGGTGTTTTCTGCGTTTTGTACTGCCATGCTAGTGAAGAAACTGGAGGTGCATGGGAGGCTGGGAGGAGACAGAGGTGGGACAGGTGACCTTAAATGACCAAACTGATATTCCAGTCCATGTGATAGCATGCTCAGTATATAAAGTGGGGGAAAGAAAGGAGGAAGAGGAGGTTATTTGGACTGGTGGTACTATTACACATAGTGGAGTCCAGCTTTTCTGGAGATGGGTGAAGACTGGCCTGCCCATGGGAAGCAGTAATTTAATTCCTTGATCTGCTCTGCTTGCATGTGCAGCTTTTGCTTTACCTATTAAACTGTTTTATGTCAATACACCAGTTTTCTAGATTTTAGTCTTTCAGTTCTCTCCTCCATCCTGTTGGTGGGGTAGTGAGTGGGCAGCTGCAAGGGACTTGGTTGCTGGCTAGTTAAACTATGACATATGTCATAGTTAAACTATGACACCCTGTCCAAATAACTTCTGTCAACCCATTAGTTGCAATTCAGACTCTTTTCCAAGTCTTCTGAATTTTTTGCTGAAAGATTTGCCTCAGTTTGCACTGGGAATTCTTCCTTTCCTTAGGCATTGGCACTGTCTGTGGGGCCATTCAGCATGATTTGGGGTGCTCTTGGCAATGCTGGCTTCGTAGGGTTTATTTTTTTCATCCAAAGACCCAGAGACCTAGGAGAAATCCACATTGCAGGACATCAAAAATGTCCTTTCAGTTTCAGACAAATTCCCATTTTGATTTTTTTTTTTTTTACAATGGGTTTGTCAAACAAATGAAAATTTAAAATAAATACTAAATTAAATTTTAGATTTAAGTGGAAAATTTAACATATGTTATCACTGACATAAATACAATAATGTCCCCAAAAATTGTCTTCTTATTTACATTGTGGTCAACCTTTTCCCTCTATCAAAAAGAGTACTTCTATTATTTAAAAAATACCCAAACCAAACAAAACTACATGTGCTTACAAAACAACCATGCACAAAACCATGAGTTTGACTGCAACAACAAAAATCTGTTTGACAATAAGCAATGTCAGTAAACCACAGTGCTAGTCACATCACATTAAATTTGTCCTCCTTTTAAAAAGACACAAATCTTTCAATTTTACTCTTGATCTGGAAAACTAGAATGCTGAAAAGACACAAAGGTCAGCAGCTGGAGGTGGTTATAAAATATTTATGAAAATTTTCTACCAGCCAGGACCTTTAGAAAAGATATTTTTCAAAGGGCATTCATGACTATTTTGATGAAATATGTACATTTTGTAAAAAATGTTAAATCACTTTTTCTATGATACTGTGTTGCAAAATCGATTTTACTTTGACTTTATTTTTCTCCTGTGTTTACACAGTGATAATGTATGGTAATATAACAAGCCTTGTGGCTATTATTGTTAATTTAAATTACACATTAACTGTTATTATTATTTTTAATTTAAATTACACATTAATTAACTGTTTAGTTACAACACAAATAACAAAAAAACTCATTTATCAAAATAAGCAAGGCATTTTAATATTATGTAGACAGTTCTTACCACTTTCCAAGGTAAAAGTACTATAAAATAAATAGAATCAAATAGAATCAATTGAATATTAAAACATACTGCTTGACATCTGTAATATGCCATATCTTAACACACAGGATATATAGTCAACACATTAATAGAAATGACAATTGCATTTTTGTATTTTAAAGATCTTTTCTAAACTGAAACATTGCAAATGACACAATTTTTTTTCTTTTTTTTTCTTTTTTTTCTTTTTTTTTTCCCAAGCTCCTCTTTGCAAGAAATATTCAAATTGGAACTTAGATGACAGTTTCTAAATGTTTGCATTCCATGAAACAGAAATTCCAAGTTTGATTTCTTCTATAAAGAGACAATAAGTAATTTTGTACAGTCCAAATTTATGGTGAGTGCAGTGGATGGTAATTGCCTCCTTGTGCAGAGAAACACTTTCCAAAAGATTATTTCAGGGTTGACTTTGAAACTTCCTGCTGGACAAAGAAATTTTAATTCAAATGTGCCTTCAGAACTAAGCACTGATTAATAACTAGCAATGATTAGCAAGAGGCATGCTTTCAGAGAGAATATCAAGAGTAAGAAGGGTCAAAGGCAAAATGTAGAGACATAGGATCCTTCTCCACAGACCTGTCCTGAGTTTTTTCTGCTGGTTTGTGTACAGCCAGAACTACTCATTACAAAAGCAGATATTCTAAGACAATGTAATTATCTCTAGCTTTTCTGGATCATCAAAGTGACTACCAAGACTGCAGTAAGTCTTTTATTTGCAACAACTTTAAGATAATTCCACTGAATTTGATGCTTTTGTAATGCTTTGAAAAAGCAAAATCAGGCTTCCTGAATAATGTCAAATTTAACTTTTGGTAAAGATTTAGCATTTAGAAGAAACTGAATTTTGACTGACGTGCAAGACAATCTGACTATAAGGCTGTGCATAAAAGCCTAATAGTTTGATTGTGACGTTTATGTTTCCAGTTTGTTGTTCCGTTCTTAAATGCCCATGTCTCACTGTAGTTCTGAATTTCAGGCAAAATTCACTAATTAAGCCTTGCTGAGGTCTCGATCAACCTCAGATTATTTTGTTATCAAATACTACATTATTTCACTGCCTTTGGCTGAAGTTTATCTTATAATTTCCAGCAATGTCCAAGAATTTGGGAACCATGAGACTTTTCTTATACAAGAAATCAAGTTAATTTAATGCTTGTCACAAAGGAAATCCAAATGTTCTGTGGGATCTGTTTCCTAACTTACCTTGTATGTCCACAGGTTTATACTAGAAACATCAGTATTTCCCTAAATCTTACACTCTGCATGTTATTGAAAATTTTACCTGTATTCATTCTATTTTATTTTTTCATTTCATGTCTGTGAACTCATTTGCTTTCATAGCATTGCACTGTTTTGTGTACGTATGACAAAGTATGAACTACAATTAGGTTGATTTCCCTGGAGGTTTTAGAATATCCTTATCAAAACAGAGAAGCCTCATCCCATCCTTTTGTCTATAACTAGGTTACAGTTCTCACCCCTTGAGTCACCCTCAGAACCACCTAACTTTTGTTTCCAGCAACTCCCTTTTACTCCTCAGTCCATACATGTAACTGAGCTGATGATCCACTTTGCACTCCTCAGGGACTTGTTTTATGTTTGTTTTTTTTTTCTCTTTTGTTTCTTCTCAAAGTAAAATTTAATTGTAGAAGACACTAATTGGTGTCTCTCTTTTGTTCTTCGTACACTTCTATGACAACCTTGGAGTCACAGGTTCTTATTCTTTTACCAATTTTTACACAACTTGTCTTTGGTTTATTTGCTGTGTCTTTCTCAAGGTTTGTTTACTTTGGTCTAGGCTTCCCAATAGAACAGCAAATATATGCTCTGCCCATTGAATTTTTCCTCAAATTTTTCAGAAATAACAGCCACTGACGGATTTGGATTTCTGATAATCCTGGAGTTTACAGAGAGTTCTCAATTACTGAGCTCTTAAAGATTTTTCCCTAAAGGTGAAAATACTTAATTTTTGTTTGTATCTTAATAAATGAAACCCTTCCAAAAACATATACATCCTGCCAACTTCTCTTCCAGAGGCTCATTTGTACTAGTTCAAAATATCACATGGGCAAGCAAAATGTAACTAAAATGCATTTTTTTGTTCCTTGGGGACCTACCTTTTTGAATGAATGTGTAGCCTACAAACATTAAGAACTAATGGCTCTTAAAAAGAAGCTTCCAGAAAGTTCTGCACTGACAGGATATCTCCCTCTTAGATGCAAATATAAATTTGTGGCTGCTTTCAACGTTTCTCAATGTTTCTACTTTGTGCTGGAACAGAAACAAAATATTTGAAAAGTTTGGCAAGAATTATATAGCAAGCTGGCCATTTTTAAAAAGAAAACTGTAATTTTGTACATTTTGAAAATTTGTCATTCTGAATTTGCAAATCAGAAACCTTGAGAGGTCCATAGGAAGATAAAAAGAGGATGAATTCTTTTGTATCATAGATCTTTTTAAACAGAGCTAAAGTAACATTCTGGCATAACATATAACTAAATTAAATATTGGTGTGTGGATTAAATGCATTTGTAAATCTTCCTCCAAAAATTGACATTATTATGAAACAATGTTGCCTTTATTTGGAAAACAGAATGACAAATCTGTAATGATTTCTGATGGAAAGTAATTGAACTAATAGTTTTACAGCTCTGGTCCTTAGACCCTGACAATTATAGACCAATTTTCAGGTTCTTCTAAATATTGATTAAGCAATTCTGGTTCATGTGTGACATTTTAAAATTCCTGCTTGTATTATTCTATGCAAATTTATATCCAAGCAAGTTTTAGATAAGAAAAAGATATTAACTTGCTAGATTCTGAATGCTATGACTGAAACTGATGGTAATAAGTGAATTACAAATATTGGCAACTCTTGGTTCAAGTTTTTTTTTAACTGTGGATCTTCACAGACTCAGGTATTGCCCCAGCCAAATACTGAAGGAAAACAGATAACTATGACTTTCTTGCTTGAAGTGGTTCTGTTTATAATAAAAGGCGGTGTTTCAAATTACTTGTTTTTATAAATATCCGACATCAAATGTAAGTGCTTTATTGATCTAACTAGATGTCATCTATCTTTTTTATATTCCTAAAATGACAGTAGTAAGTAGTCTTCTGCAATAGCATCTAATAGAAATGGCTTTATTCCTGATTATTATTTTGCAGAAATAGAGTTACAAAAATATTTTGCACAAATCTGTGCTACAGGCTATGCTTTTTTCAATTAGAAATTAAGTTACTAGGAAAATATCAAAGCAGTCTCTAGAAGTCTAGAATCTTTCTCTTTGCCATGTTTTTGAAGATCAAAAGAAATTTACCTCTGGCCTCTGATTCAAGCCTACAGCTACAAGTGCAGTGCACAGAAGACTGGGAAATGTATTCCTCTTTCATATTATTCAGTACTAGTGACATGTAGCAATTATGAGTTATTTTCCTTTAAAGTCTTTGGGAATCTACTTCCCCAGAAAAATTATTTGGGATTTTTATTGTAGCTTAAGATATAATCATCAGGTTATTCACAACTATAGGATTAAATGCAGTGAATTCATATTTAAATGTACATGAAGAATGTACATTTGCATGTACAAGGAATTGGAAACTATATTCTGCCTTGAAGCAACAAAAAAAAAATAATGCATGTTTGCCACAGCTTTTTATTTATAGTTCTAAAAAAACCCGTGACTTCAAAATTTTTACTGTAGAATACATTTTTTTTCTTCTTTTTACTCAGATTATTTTCAAATATGGAAGCTTATTTCCTTAACTATTCCCCATAAAACAATGTTTCATTTGTCTTTAGCCCATTTATTAATGTACAGTAGGTCTGTTGAATTTTGCAAGAAATTACTTAGCTTAGACTTTTTGGGGTTTTTTATGACTGTCATTTGTTCTACTGAAATAAAATTAAATGAATTTTTTTTAAAAAATTACTCATTTTTAAATGAGTGGCACTTGCGTTATCTAAATGGATTGGAATAAGCTATATTTAGAGTAAATGATGGCTTTTTAGCTGTAGAAGGTAATGTTATTGCCAAATTAGGTGTGGAATCCACCGATGAGTTTTGGAAGAGGGTAATTCTTTGTGACATTTTCTGAAGGTTATTTTCAGCATTCCCTAAAAGATAAAATTTCAATTAAAAACATGAGAATGAAAGGAATTGCTGCTTATTAAGCTTTAACTACAGTTACATAGAAAACATTGAATAATCATTGGCTGTTTGAAGAACTCATCATTAAAGTAGCCAAGAACAAAAAAGCAGACTTCATGCCAGACAGTAAATTACTTAAAGGTAGTATTTAACAAGCTTGTAGTTTTGTTGGCATATTTTTCAAAAGGACTCTGTTGCTAAGAACTATAGATAGTAATTTTGGAGAAATATGCTCCTTTTGTGATATAACACAATGCGAAAAACTTTGTCCTCCTTCTAGCTGTCAAGCCCACCCATGCTTGCTGAGTTAATAACGAGCACAGTTCTCTAACACGGAATTTGTGAGTGAGCAGTTATTTGCATATATAGATGCTCATTATATAGATTATTCCATATACATTAATGGGCTTCCTGGAAGTAAAAGGGCACAGTGTCTATCTAGACATGACTGTAAGACAGGGCCAGCATGCATAGCATGAGGAAAGCGTTATTGCACTAAGAACTTGAACAGATTTTCACTTACCTGAGGCATCAAAGACGGGCTACATGCTTGTTTCAGCTCCAAGGCTTTGCACAGATGTGCCTTTTGTTTACATTTCATCTCTCATATTCCCTAGGGCACCAACATCTTTTCTACCTGAGGCAGAAGCCCATTCTTTATCTGCTCCTTTTTCACCCTTTACACACACTCCCAGCTTTGCATCTTTCTCTGAGTTGTCCAGTTGCCTTGGAGGAGGGCAAATAAACAAAAAAAGAGAAAACCTAACATAAAACCAAATCAAAACAAAACCACCACCAAAAAAAAAAAAAAAAAAAAAAAAAAAACAAAAAAAAAAAACCCCCAAAAAACACAAAAAAAAAAAGCAAAAAAAAAAAGTGCAAAAAAAAAAACTTCCCAAAAATCATCTGTTAGTCCCTTCCTCCTTACTTTTAAGGTCCATGAAGCCCACCTGCTCCATGGAACATTCCAGCTTTCAGTGTCCATATCCAAGCCTGCCTCTGCTCTGCTCTGCACCATAAACATTGTGCTGATTTGCAGGCTACACTTCTCATATTGGGGATACAGTTATCTCTTTGACTGAGATCCCTGTCTAATGATTTCAAACCAGCAGATTACTGATATTAGGAGGATCAGATGGAGAGTAAATTCTCTGACATAATATTATGCTTTCCAGGGAAGGAAAAGAATGCCACATTTTCTCAATTCTCCTTGGCTAAAGACAAAGCAGTTTTGAGGAGTGCCTATTAGAGCACATTACTATCTCCCCAACTTGCCATGGCATGCATGAAAGTGCATAGTGGAAGTTGTATATCTTTTTTGCAAGGTGAAGATTTTATTTTGGCACAAAGGCCTAAATTTGGACATGCTGCTTTATAGGCTCTTGTGGTACAGGTATGGGAGAGAACACATGGCACTAGATTGCCTAACTTGAGACTGGGTGTTCATAGTAATCCAACCTTTTACTAGTCTTTTCCAATGTGCTCTATAAAGACCACAGAGACTGTATTAAAATTCTTTCAAAGGATTATTTTGGAGACCTACACTGCTTTGAATTGCATAGAAAACATCAGGAACAAGGACACAGACTCACTTTTCTGCTTCTCAGCTTCTGATAAAAATGTACCGAAAATTAGCAGATTCTTGCCCCTCAATGCTTCTTACCTGTCCAGGTACAGAATTCCTACAACTCGAGGAACCTTACCATGAAGGAAGATCTGTTCTCAAATAGCCATTCTCTTATTGAAAACAGATTGAGTCTGTCCTAGAAAGTTGCTATTTTTACCCATACAATTTAAAAGTACTTAGGTTCATGAGTTCCTAAACTATGTTGATAGGACCCTGTTGATAGAAATCTCAAGAGAATATTGTCAGCACACCTCTCTCATGGTGTGCTTAGGGATCTTACAGAGCCTCCTTTGACTGTGTCTGTGTCATATCTAGGCAGTTACCTCTTGCTCAAGCTCTTTGATGCTGTTTGCTCTACTTAAGTTCAAAGAGAATGAGAAAGGCAAGATGGTATAGGAGGGAGTGGGAGAGACTGCTGTGGAAAGAAGAGAATTGCCATAAAGCAAGAATTTTAAAGTCTGGATATTTTATTTGGTCTGGTACCAAACAGGCCTTGAAGATTTGTCCATATATACTTGAATATTACTGACTTACTTAGGTTCCCAACTTTTATTGCTCTTTCACATTACTTTCCTTTTCATCTGTTGGAGAGTATCATAATTTTGCCTTTTTGAAAATGGTGAATTTGAAATGCCAGATTAAAAGCTACCCATTCAGCTTTTGCATAGTTTTGAATAAAGTATTCCTACAGAACAAATGTATGTAACACTTTCCTATCATACATCTAATTATCTTGCTACAATACTCTGTCTAGGTATACTGCCTTAGCACATTATACATTTAACAATTTGGTTAATTTAATTACATATTGGGAACTCTGAAGAACAGCATTGCCACAGACTTAGAACTTTTATTTGCCTATTTGTCTGGAAGAGAGGAACACTTTTTACATTTTGTTTAGTCTTGGAAAGTGTATTATTTATACACCAGGTGAGTTCTATTGGCCCAGGTTCAGATGCCAGATATCTTCTAAATGCTGCAGAACCTTCCAGACAGTATCTTAATGATATCTGTGTTAGCAATGATGAGCATGTGAAGACATGCTCATGTGTGCAGATTTGTCTGCATATGTTGTATATGTGAACTCACAGTCATTCTTTTTAAAAAATCAGACTGTTAAAACATATTTTTTTTTGTTTGCAACATGAAGATATCAGTTTAGTTTAGTTTCTGTTCTGTTTAGTTTCCTTCTCCAGGATTTCTGTATTTCTAAAGAAGAACTGTCAATGAGACTGTGGCTCCATGGTCTTTAGTACTGGATGTAAGTACTTCTAAAATCTGTAGCAGTGCAAATTTGACCTCAACTTCATGGAAGCCCCCAGTCATACCCTTTCCAAATTAGCATGACAATTTGTGTGCAAAACAGCATTCATCAAGGGACTAACGTCTCGTATCCTAGAGAATTTTTTGTCCACTTTAGTTAACTAATTTTGTTGGCTGCTTATGTTTATGCATAGGAATCTAAGTCTGTTGCCTTGTGATAATTTCCAAGGTGGATGGACTTTTGGTTTTAAAAGATTACTGGGATCTGTGCCTGCCAAATAAGAATTTACAATGCGGAGAAGACAGGTGACCGGAGATGACAAGATGTGTAGACATGCTCCTTGAAAGGGTGAGTTGATCAAGTGAAGATGATCATTCTTTGCAGATCAGTATTATACTGGGTAGTGAGAAACCAATGCACCCCATTTCCACTCAAAGAAATTTCCCCTTCAAGCCAAGGGATCCCCAAACAAGCACAGTTCAATGGTTTTATTGCACATGATATCTGTTGATACAGTGGAATCATGGACTTGTGCTGTTACAACCTAAATGAAGCACTGTTTTCCTTGTCCATGCTTAGTTCTTTAATCCCTAATGCAACAGATGAGATTAGAAGCATGATTCATGCTTACCTGTTTTCTGGAAGTTGCCAGGGAAATGGACAAAGGTCATTGACATTCTCATTAAAATCTTTTTGGAGTAGCAAATGTCAGATTCATCATCAGTGCCATCATCTGTATTCTGAAAATTGCTACCATCCAGTCCAAATATAAGTTTGGAAGATGCATCACATTCCAGGGAATAGAGGTTATGTGGAGACAGGCCTACTGGCATGATGAGTTGGGCCATGTGTGTCAGCCTTTCAGTGTTAAGTGCTGTACCAAATGGAGCACTTTCCAGCAATTCAAGAATTGTGTGTTCCCATAAAATTACTTGTCACACACCTACTTTCTGACATTGGCCCACTCAGATGCAGTGTACTCATGCTTTCCACATTTTTAGGAGGAATGTATTGTCATTACACAATCCCAGGTACTACCTAGAAATCTATCTGCTATCTGTAATCTCCCAGCTCAGGCTGCAGCTAGGCTCCCTGAGAGGCAGAGGGCACTGCCCACTACACTCTAGACAGATCTCAGATTCTTACTCTTTTCTCTGTGCTTGGTAATGAGTTTGTAATAGATGGAACTGCTGCTTTTCACTGAGGCCCTATGCATGGATGCTTTCTGTAGAATCTGAATAGGCCCAGTGCCTTTGTGCAGGCCAGTGGAGATCATGCAAACAGTGTCTGAAGAAAATGGCAAAAAAATCACTATGGGGCCATTTCTGACTGATCAGTGATGTTGTGCTAACTTAAGTGCAATAATTTTTCAGCTTTTTTAGAAGATCTGCATATTGAGAAAGAAAGATTCAATATGAGTGATCAGACAAAAAGTATATTGTGCCAAGCCTGTACGTCAGGAAAGACAGTGACATCTAAGGAGAGTGGTTTTAGTAGCAATAACATTTAAAAGACTAGACCATCTTGAAGATTATGAGATAAATGCTGACTCATAGAGCAATGAAGAAATGGCATGCCTACTTGGAAATCAATTCTGATGGACTCTGAGTAGCAGATTCAGAATTTTAAAATAACCATGATGGCTCTGTAATTAATTTTCAGTTTGCAGTTCATGTAACAGAATCCAACTTAAGGATCTCTACTAATTACTTCATCAGTAATTCAGCATAGTCTAAAAAGTTGACCTTACTTATACCAGTAGCAAAGTGGGTGAAGCTGTTACAAACTGCTAAAATCATTGCATTTTTCTTAAAGCCACCACAGAAAATGTTTTGCAGCTGAAGGACTTCAAGTGAGATATTTTACACCATTGTTTAGAAATCAGTGTCTAAAAGTGTGATT
The DNA here is from genome assembly GCA_013397555.1 of Urocynchramus pylzowi. Taxonomy (NCBI): domain Eukaryota; kingdom Metazoa; phylum Chordata; class Aves; order Passeriformes; family Fringillidae; genus Urocynchramus; species Urocynchramus pylzowi. Next base: position 314,948 of record VZRH01004247.1, on the reverse strand, counting down.
TCTTTTAGACTCATCCTCTATCACTGAAATGTAGGTTTTCACATGAAGTCTTCAATATGTAAAATGCATGAGTGTGGGGAACTTCAAGATAAGCAAGGCCACTATGTTTTAGCTACACTTGATGATAATGGCTTGTCATTGTTTGCTTCAGATGTATGTAGTCTATGCTTGGTCTTCCAAATTAAGAACATATTAATTGTGCCCTAAAGCAACCACAACCCTATCACTTTTTAATTTAAAATCACTACTATGAATGTTTGGGTCACTGTTTTAGTTGAGAACTGGTATCAGTGAAGCATGAATTGAAGAGCAATTGAAGTCTTAGCAAGGGAAGATATTAAGATATGTACAGTACCACCATATTTCCTTGTCAGCCAGGTCACAGAAGGTACACTATGACATAAGGAATCAGGGGAAGCATCCCAAGCTGTGTTTATTGATAGTTTCTCTACCAAATCTATTTTGCCCTCCAACCAACTAAAAACATTTGTTAAGTAGTTAGAAAGGTGGCTTTAAGCAACCTAAGTCCATCCCTCTAATCCCAAGCCAGCTGGGGATTGTTTAGTCATCCCTATAATTCAAAGAAGCCTAAGGCTGTGCTTTCTGCTCTGTGCTGACTTGTCTTCTTCAGAGAAGGTGAAGAGAGCAGGTAGTAGGGAGTAGGCATAGCTGTGTTTGAGTTCTCCTCTGTCTGGAAGAGCAGAGCTGAAGGGCAGCTCTCTGCCTGTTTTTCTGCTGTTCAGGCAAATATTACACTAAGTGTTGAGTCTGCTCTGCATGGAGCAATCAGTTAACTTCAGAGATCTATTTATTTATTTAGCATAAAACATTCTTGAGGGCTTCTGATCTAGATGGGTTATGAGTCAACAAATGCTTTATTTGTTCTAGTACCATATTGTGTTGCTGCCCTGGGCTTGTTTCTGATCTTAGGCACTTTAAGTGGAGTTTTGATAACTGGGCAGCATTCAAAATTTGCAGCTTTGACAAAAGAAGAAAACTGATGAGTGTGTAGTACACTCATTCAGCATAATTGTCTGACATCTGTAGCTGTTAATTGTTGGAGAGGTAAATCTGTTTTATGACTACACAGAAATCAGCAGAATTACAAGGTAAGGTCTGTTTCCCATAATGGCATGGAACAGGCTCAAATGGTTTTTCATTTACACTGTAAATAATCTTTCACTTCTTTCTATAGCTCTTGTAACACAAGAAGTTGGGCTCAGCCCAAGATACTTTCAGCTTTTCTTTCTCCAACTACATGGTTCAAAGTGGAAAGAATGAATAACCCTTCAAAAGAACTTTGCTTTAGTCTCTGACCAGACACTCAAATCTGACCAACCATAGTAACAAAGTTTATTTACAAAGTAAATTTTGTAGAAAAAGATCAGTGATCTTAGTAAGTCAAGCAGGAAAAGCTAACAAATGTGTTAACAGGCCCTTGTAGGAAGAGAAGTGTTGAGACAGTTGCTCTTCTCTCTGGAATTTTAAAAACATCAGTTGCACGCAGAAGAAAACTGTGTGCTTTTTACTTTGGCTAAGCTTCCCTTAGTATTGTGAAGTCAGCTATGCTACTGGGACTGAAATGGTGGAATCTTATCTGTTGAAATCAATGGGACTCTGTTCATGTACGCAAGTAGACTTGAGTTTGAAGAAGAATCAGGCACCATGTCTTGGCTAGTATCCTCCTTCTCCAAATATAGAACCTCCTGCTGCTCAGAACCTATGTGATGGGCTCACACAAGCTGGACAACATTCCATCTGATGCCAGCTGGCCCTTCAATTCCCCTGTGTATACCCTCCTGGAAGTAGGGAGCAGCTTTTGCTATCATATTCAGGATCTCTTCTCATGGCTTTGCTTTCCCTTCCTGAAACAAGAGTATTCTAAGGGACGTTGGATTGCACTGGAAACCACTGGAACTACTAAGAACAAAGGCGGTCTGTTAGCGTCCCCAGCTCAGATCTCAGGGCATGTTCATTATAAACTCTCTACCCCCCTCATAGAAATTCCTGTCAGGAAGAGAAGTTGGAAAGGGGCCCAAGCAATTCCTCCAAAGACTATTCACAGATTGGTGGTCCCAAGTGTTCACTACTTATAAATTAAGCAAATGAAACCATGCAGTCACTAAAAATAACCTGTCTGAGCATCTATTTGTTTTTCATTTGGGGGGCCATGGCAGGTATGTGTCAAATAACAATTTTTTTTGGATAAGCAGTCTTTTCTTCAAAAGAAAATAATATGAGTTCCTCACCTAATAACTTGACTCCAGAAGCTGAGATGCTAAAAAAGCAACACTGTTCCAGTTAGGTTTCTCACAGGGCTGTAAAAATTGATTACTGTAGCCATGGCTAGTGCTTCAGTACAGTCTCCCTTTGCCAGGCAACATATTTTGCTAATCAGAAGAACAGTAACAGGAAATAATTGACTGCTTTTTTTTTAGCTAAGGTCTTGCATGTATGAGAGTAGACATACTTAAATCAGCAATAAATAGTTCAGTTTATGGAGCAGCTACTCTTTAACCCAATGAAAAGCCTACAATATAAAATTCAAAATGTTATCCAGAGAAGTATCATGTGCCTGACATGGGGCACAATTTCATGCATACAGTATGTGTATCTGTTCTTAAAAAAATTAATCTACCTCACACTTCTTTTAAAAATTTGGATTTGCCTTTTTTTCTTTTTCTGGCAATGTTCTTATAACATGCATTTTAAAACAAGGCAACCAACTATTCTTAAGCTAGAAGCTTTCCTGTCTGACAAAGTGTAAATAGACCCTAAAGATGAAATCCTTGATCCTGCATTTATCCTCAATTTTCTGTATCCCAGATATCCTGTATGTATCATAGGTGCCCTTTTATGCACTAGAACAGGATCTTTTCTTGTGCCTTTTGTTAACAGCCAAGGAGATAGAGAACTCAGAGAATTAATTATCTTGTGCTACTTTAGGTATGAGAGTAGGAGGAATTTTCCTTTCATTACTTCATTTCAGTAAGATCTATCATGTTTCACTTGAGAAAACTCAATGAACAAACACAGACTTTAGCAGCCTCTAGTGTTTCAAATGCAATGCTGTGATCTCAGTTTACTCCAGAAGGATGCTGTGACTGTGGTGAGTCCCTGTGGGCAACCAGAAGAACTACCAAAAAATGCAGAAAAGTGAAAATGGAATAGAAAAACTGTGGGGAAGATGTCCATGCATCATGGAGAAATTTGTGTAATTTATATTGAAATAAGCAAAACATGGAAGGAATTGGAGGTGGCATGTTTTCAGATGTGAAGACTTGCAAAATCAAGCAATTCTTACTAATATGTGGTTAGAGATGAGCATATTTAGAGGATTGATATGTTTAAAATAAGCCTTTAAAGTTCTTCCCATTGAGCATTGCTAAGAGAGAAAAAATCAGGGTTACATGTGGCCTAGGAAGAGAGAAGAAAAAAACCCCAAACAACAAAATGTTAGAAATTAATTTATGTGTTTACCACTTTCATCCAGAAGAAGCCATCCATATTGAAAATATCCTTAGGGATAATGGGGTTTGGCCAGCAATCAGGCCACTGGCGGAGTGCCACTGAGCAAACGATTGAGAAATTACTCTCCTACTGGTAGACTCTATTTTTCTGCATCATCAGTATAACATATGCAATATGTTATGTGATTTTAATGTGTGTACACCATCAGTACTGAGAGCTCAGCATCAAGTGATATGGGGAATGCTCTACTTTTACATATACTTTGATAGTCTTATCTGCTCCCCCTAAGATCACCTTCTATTCCATGAGCATTACCCCTTCACAACATAGCATTTTTGCCATCCTCTTGCATTTTCATAGGTGCAATAAAGGGTAAAAATATTTTTCATGCAGAGTACAAGTCAGGTTCCAGAGTTTTTCATTCTCACTTTTGTTTCTGCCAGTACTTTTCTTCATTATTTTCCCTATTCCTTTCCTGCCATGCCTTTTTTTTTTTTTTTTTTTTTCCGCACAGCCTGCACATTAATCATTGTACCCAGGAGGTCTGAGAGAGTACAAGTGGAACACTCAAGGTGAGCAAGGCCAGTTTTACCTGTGCACTTTGTCTACAAGTGTCTTGACATCCTTGTAAATTAAAAGCAGCTTTTAACCCTTAACAAGTTGAACAGTTATGGCTGAAAATAATCACTAAGCTGGAGGTACACATGCAATCAATCAATCAATTAATTCTTCAGCTTGCTGACAAAAATGGTAAGTATGGTAATTTACCGTTTAAATATTGTGAAATGAGGTGGTGGTTTCAGCCACTCCTAGTCAGCAGGTCTTGTATCACACACATGAACAAAATGTCACAATTACTTCTAATTGGCAACTTTGCTGAAAATCTTAGGATCCGCTCCAGAGGAATATTGGCAGAGGAATTTGCCTGTTATCACAACAATGTGATATCTTGGTAGAGACATGTGGAAAGCTGTAAGTTCTGTCATCCATGCTAATCTTCACTTGTACTTAAAAATCTTCAGCCTCCAAAACAAATAGAGCCACAGTGAGACAAACTTGCAAAAAGAGAAGAGAAAAAATTTTGAATGGGTTATTTTGTGTAAAATTCATTCACATACTTGAGCATTGGTTTTTTTTAGCAGAACATAGTCTGCAGTGTGAGTGATATTTTAAAGCTTGAGTGCTGAGTTGGAACAGCATGCATATATATATATATTTGTTTATATTAGTATTTATATTTATTTATATATATTTATTTATATTTATATTCACTAAGATTTTAGGGGCAGCAAGTACTGAACGCTTCTGGAAATTAAGCTATTTACTTGACCACATCTTAAAATCTCACCCAGCAATGACAGTATACCAGCTTTGGCAGTTAACCACATCACTAGATTCAGGTGGGAATCCAAGATCTGCTTCAAAGCCTTTGAATTTTGGATCAGGCTTCAGTTAATCCCAGGGAATCTTACCTGATATAGCACCTTCTTCTGCCACACTCGGCATTTAAATTAAACTAGCTTAAACTTGCTTGGGATGGGTAAGTACCCTAAGCCTTGCATGTGCTCACTGATACAGATCTTCCATCCACTTATATGTTGTCTCTCAATTTGGCCATTGAGTCAAAAGTAGATGCTATCTGCTCTACTCTCCTGCCTTCTGGGATATAGAAGATACCCTAAAAGAAAAGCAACATAAGGAAGTATGTAAGTTAACCTAATGGGGAACTCTCAGAGAACCAAACCAGACAAACCTGTCTTTCTGGAAAGTGCAGTCCATTTTTTTTTTCCCCAAGCCTAGCCTAATGTCTCCTCAGATTGAAAGTGGGGAAGATAGGTGATAATTTTTGAATAGTTCAGAAAATGTCTGGTGATGCTATCAATAAACTTTCATGGCTGATATACAGCAAGACTGAAATAATCACATAAATTCTACACATTTTGTATAATATGCTGAAATTGTTTTCATTTCCTGCCAGCGTGAGCAAGGGAGGGGAGGTGGGGGAAAAGGAGAGGAGGGAATGCTGACTCAGGGCTGTTTTCTCAAGCAGTAGGACATGACTCTCTGAGGTTTTACTTTGATATGTTCCTGTGGAAGACAAGGTTGTTTATTGTTTCATTTGCGTATGGATTACCCTAGAAGCAGAGTATTAATAAATGACAACACAAAATCATAGCTAGGAAACTCTAATGGAGTTATAATTTCTTTTCAGAATACATGGCTGCATGATGAATTATTTATTCAGCCAGATTGTCTGGGATTTTATTGCGTGTTATGCTCTTTGAAGTGAGGAGATAAATAATGACATAAAGAGCATTAAGTCATCATAATTCTACATCTGACCTGGCTGCAAAACAAGCGTGATATCTTGACCTTAGAAAATTCTCTCACTGAGAATTACATTAAGTCATCTGGCCTCATCTGTTTTTGAAATCAGTTTTCCAGATACTGAAAAAAATCGTGAAATTATTAGCTTTGCAGAATCTTAAGCACTTTTAAGAAAAATATCAGTGTTTTCATTTATTTCAGCATTTAGGCTTACTTCTAAAATTAGAGAAATTTGATTTGAAACAAATGCCTGTCATCTATGATGGATTATACCTTCTTTTCATTGTTCTTGTAAATTAAATGAGGCTGGCATGAAGTTCAAAAGAAAAAAATTCATGTGGCAAGCTACAATTATGAGACTAGAGTCCATTAGAATATCTCTTTCTTCTCATATATACAGTACTGATTTTCACATAATATATTTATTGGAGAGGTCTACTTCAAAATCAGTGTCAGGACAGGACTTGCTATCTCTGTGGAGTAGGAAAGAACACCAATCCTTTTATATTTAAACTCAGATTCTGGTTCTGACTAGTAGATAAGAGGTTGCCAAAGCAGGTAAATGTAATACTATACATTAAGAATGTATAGCTCATTGATTCAAATCAATCTTTATTTTTCCACTACTTCCACAGCATGAATGGCTTTGCTAGTGGATATTATCAAATTAATATGGTCAAAATTAATATTATAAAGAAATGAAATTATTACTATGAAATGAAATAGTCTTGGTGTAAATTTAGAAAAGGATATCCATAACTATCATTCAAAATGCATGCTTGTAACTAAATGGTTATTTAATTACAGCAAAATTGTGATACTCTTTATACTAAATAGTAATGAATCCCAAAGCAGTCTTGTTGAAATTAGTGGGGTGATTTGGAGTAAAAAGAAATGTGATTAAGCTCTCAAGTGTCATTAAGACTCCATGCAATCAAGGACAACAGAGCACAGAACTCCCATCATATGTCTTAAGGTTCATATTTTTTTGTTTCTCACAAGCTCATGCCAGCTTTCCACCATTTGCCTTTCTACCATATTCATTTGCTGTTCTGAGCTCCATATCTATTCTTTATAATTATTTATTCTACAGAAACAGCTAGAAAAACCAGGATAAGCACCACTGCTATTTAGGTTTAGTGCTGCTGAGGATATTTGAAACATGAATAAGTCTGTGTGCATGTGTGAGCACAGGTGATGGACACAAAAGGATGCCATAAAGATCTGGAAAATTTCCACATTATTATCACTAAGATCTGTAAAATTCCTAAGAATTTCAACTTTACAAATAATGATAGAATTTAATGATAATTTAAAGGTCAAAAAGGCTCCTGGCTGGGGGTCGTCCTCTTATCCCAGGCAACTAGTGACAGGTCAAGAGGAAATGGCCTCAAAATGCACCAGGGACTTTCAGATTAGACATTGCAAAGAACTTCTTTAGTGAAAGGGTTGCCAAGCATTGAAACAGGCTGACCAGGGAAGTAGTGGAGTCACCATCTCTGCAAGCGCTCAAGAAACAATTGGACATGGCACTTAGTTCTATGGTTTAACTGACACTGACATTTAGTGTTTTGCCAAAGGTTGGAATAGATGATCTTGAATGTCTTTTCCAACATAAATAATTCATTAATATAAATATAACAAAGGTATCTCTTTGACCATTACAGAAATGGTTCAGGTAGAAAAACGATAGTGAATTTTCTTCGTCCTACACAATTCAGGAGCATGTGCAGGGCCCTGAACATCAGAGAACAGAAATTTACTGATAATTCTGATCATCCAGATGGCACAGATAGCCTTGGCCTTCAAGGTATGAGTAATGTCCTTGAAAAAAGAAGGACAACATTATATAGCACAAAGGGAAATCAAGATAAAAACTCATAACACAGAGGAAACTTTTATGAATCAGCATATACAATGCTGAGTTAGTGGGATACAAAGGAAAAGAAAAGATTTTTAAATTATGGTGCAAAACGAGTGACATGCCCTGTCCTTTTTAGTTGGAACAAGATGCATTTCTTAACATAGTTGTCACAGCCAAGTTTGTTATTATAGATAGGTTTCCTCCTTATTCTTTTTACTACCAAAATAATACTGACAACCTGTTGGTCTAATGCTTAAATATTCATCTGAGGGAACTCTTTAGCTCTTAGCGTAATGTTGCAAAGCACACAGTTATGTCCAATCCTATACTACCTGCTTTTGTTGAAGAATCAAAAGAAGTTGTTGTCCAACAGAATAGTCTTGTACAGATTGCAGTAAAAGAAAATAAAACATGAAAGGATGTGGGGCTAAACTGACCCCCGTGCAAAGTCATATGCCTAAAATTCAAGGACCGACAACATGAGATGGGTTAGAAAACTGATATATTAAAAACTCTCCAGATAATAATTTTTAACATTTGCCTTAGGATTTGGGGCATTTAGGATTTTACTTCTTTCTGTTCTTCTTCATTATCCATACAGAATGTATAACTTACATAAACAGAGGTCATGAGTATCACATAACAGATAGATCTGGGATATGGAAATTCTAAAACATCATGAACATGCTATGATCACAAATTTTGAATGTGACGGCTGATTGATTTCTCTGTTACTGAATTAATATAATGGTTCTAGCTGGGATAGAGTTAATTTTCTTCATAAGAGCCCATGTGGTGCTGTTTTGGCTTTGTGTCTAAACCAACATAACACACCAGTGTTTTGTCTGTTGCTGAGCAGCCCTTGCATAATGTCAAGGGTTTTTTTTTTCATGCTCTGCATGCACAAGTGAGTAGGGGAAGAGATAGTCAAGAAGTTGGGAGTGGATACAGCCAACACATCTGACAAAAAATGGACAAAGGCATATTCTGTACCATGCAAAATGGTGAGGGCGTGGATGCTTAGCTGCTGGCTGAAGTCAACCCACCACAGTGAGCTAATACGATTTCATACTGAACTTTATTTTGGAAAGCAATATGTACCTTATAAATGACCTTTTTCTAACAGATGGACAGAAGCAACTGAATCAAATCACTTTGGGTTATATATGACATACAAAACTGAGTTTACAGCAGGGAGAAGTTTTGAGAATCTGGCTACAAAGTGGTAGATTTACTAGGAAGAACAGCTTATGGTTTTTAGTAGAATCAGAAGTACACGAGCACCACTGCTAGCCAGAGACAAACTTACAAGTAAGAAGAAAAAGATTGTTAGGAATGGGCTACAGACCTACTAAAATAAATGAAAACCTCTGACAGGATGTTAAAAGGACAAATAGAATTGGACCACAGAGAGAATGATAAAACAAGAGGGCTCTAACTTGTATATTAGGAAAAAAAAAAATCAGTTAGTATAACTAAGCTTTACCTTGGAAGGAAATCACAAACACAAATGCTAATGATGTGCTCATCTGCTATAGAAGAGAGGGACAAGGTAAAAAAGACAGGCTGAGAAGAGAAGAATGATTAAAGGTGAAAAAGGGGATCTCCTACATACTAAATTGATGCTATAGTTCCCAGTAGAAATTAAGATAATGAGGGTAATAATAGGGTATCTAATCAGGAATGAAAGTAGGAATGGTATTTCCATTACCATATTCAAAGTAACAGCAGAGTTTGGGCTGTGGACTGTGTGAAAGAAATGAAGAAGGAGTCAGAGGGAAAAAGGGACCAGCTAAAACAGTAGAAGAATTAAACATTAAAATGCAAGTTCAGTAGCAGACATTTTTAATGATTTTATCAGTTTGGAAATATGTGGTGGCAAGATGAGAGAACCTGGCCTTGGACTAGAGATAGCATATCTAATTACAGAAAGTTTTTTGGGGAGGAATTGGTGATGTGATCTAGGGGGCTGCATTCCCATCGGTTTGCTCACTCCTACAGGAGCCCTTAGCATGTATTTTCAAAGTCAAACAACAAAAAGCTGTGAAGGCCAATGGAAAGAGAGTTAAACTGTAATGGGATTTTCTTTAACAGAGGAGCATACTAGGTTAGACTGATGCAATTTATATTCAACAAGATAACTTTCTTGTAAGATAAGAGTAAATGTCATGTTTCCAATAGTAGAGATTATGGTAAGCCATTCAGTACTTTACCACACAGGAATTTATTGTTTAAGGAACTCAGGAAGGGTGTTAATATATGAACTGGAAGTTTGGTAAATCAAAAACTAAGCAGAAAGCTAAAATGTGCACATACTGAAAAGGAAGTTCCCAAGATGCAATTATCATCAGTGACGTTTCTTACCCATCAGTCTTAGGAACTGATACTGCCACACAAGGGGAGCAGGGGCTGTGGAGACCCTAATTTTAAACTTGCACACTGTAAAGTTTTCCTCATCTGTGATTTCAATCACTGCTTCTGTGGGTTGGCATTGATATGCACAAGTTGTGCACATTTCCATTTAACAGCAGTTTTTTGTAAAGGCCAGGTAAAGAGGGAAAATTGACATTTATTTTCTTCTGAGTAGGCAAAGCTTTTTTTTTTTTTTTTTCTGATAGAAATTTCTCCCCTTTTCAAAGTATTTATGGTGTTTGAAGTATATTGGGGATGTTATTACAGCATAAATGACATGTCTCACAATAACTTTTACTCCAGTCTTGGAAGTAGGCTTCCCATCAGACTAATGTACTATTATTCAAAACTAGTCTCTAAAAGTCTTGACATTTGCCATTACTTTTATCTTTCCCCAGGGAACTGAAGCAGGTTTTCTTTTAAAACTGTAAAATCAATAAACTGGGTATTCAATTTTTTATGAAAAATGGGAGGGAAAATGAAAATTCTTCTATCAGCTGAATATGGAGTTACAAATATGAAGTTACACTTCTTCCATTAAAACACTTGCCTTTTACACTCACACATTTCTATTGCCTACTGATTTTTTTTCAGAAGATATATAAAATATGCCAACAACAGATTAGTATAAAACTATATTAATACGAATGAATGATCTTTGCTTAGACAGCTATGTAGTCTAACACTTTTTTTCATACACTGCCACTGAGAATCAAGTACACTATCACCAGGTCTTCAGTTTTTCTACTACAAATGATCAAAATCTTATCCCATTTTTTTTTTCTGCAGAATGATTTCAAGTGATCATGTTATCCAAGTAGTTTCAGTTGTCTTGAGAATCAATAGGCTGTAAGATTGATCTTTGTTAGATCACTAATAGATTTTTAACTATATAACTGAATTACCTTGATATTGTATTCAGCTGACTTTCTGGACTTACATATATTTCAATTTCATCCAGCAAGGGAACAGAAATACAGTTTCACATTTTTTAGGCATCCTTATGCAAGTGTCCTTCATTATCTCAGTGTCATACTCTTAATGATTTTAAGATAATTAAAATGATTCTTTTAATGATTAATTCTTCAGAATTAGGAGCAAGGGTTAATTGAAAGAAATCTGTAATGCCAGGAGTGGAATGAGGGGAGGCAAAAATATTAACAAATTTCAGAAATGTAGATTTCATTTGGATAACTTCAGCAAATAAACTATTATGAATTTAAAAGTAAGGTTTCACAAAGTTATGTTAATCCATGCTATATGTCTAGTGAGCTGTTTTATTTCCCTTGGAAAACAAAGATAGTGTTCTAAGTACTTATAACTGTTAAGTTTAATTTACATACATCTCTAAATTTTGGATTTCTGAATTGCAATGATTTTGGGGACTTGTAAGAACAGGAAATAGACTGTACAACCTGCTGCTTCACAGATTAAGATGGGAGGGATATAATGCTTGCCATTCAATGTCTCTGGATAGGGAAATTATGACTGTTACTCACCAACCACTGATTGGCAGGTTTAGCGTTGCATGGACAGGTATTCGCTGGATGCTCATCAGCATGTGGGAGGCTAGGCAACCTCCAGGCAAAAGCAGAAGGTACACATTCATGTTTGCAGAAAATTAATTAGAAAACATATAATGTCTGAAAGAGATTGATAAAAATTAACTAGGGACAGCTACACATTGTCTCTTGTTGCTTTACCCACCAAAAAGGCTATATATGGTATACTGTCCATTTTCAACACAATAAACATTTGGTGAAGACAAAAGAAATACCTGTTCTAGTCCCCCCAGTTTGACTCTAAATGTTTCCTAAGTTCATGTCCAAGTAACATATTTTTAAAAAGCTTCTTATGTTTATGTGTGGTTTACATTATCATTTGTAAAAAATATCACAACAGGCTATTTGCTTTATTTTGAAATTTCAAGACTTTTCTGTGCTTTCTCTACACCCTGTAAATTTCACATACAAATCACAGGAAAAAAAGCCCAATCCTTCTGGTTTTCCTGTTCAGTGTTCCAAAAAAAACTGTTAGGAAGAAAGTTACCAATCACTGGGGTAAATTTCGATGCCAGCTCATTCCAATCATGTCAGCTGGTAGACCTAAATCTAAAAATTGCAAATACTTGCTGATAGAAAATACAGTTTAACTAAAATGTTCTTATTTGTGTAGATTAAGTTTAGGTGCGAAGGGGAAGAGTATAAACCTGAAGAGAAACATATAAACTTATTCAAATTCCAGTAAGGTCCCTGTTCCCAGTTTTTCCTATTAGCTAGATTGCTGTAGCTCTGAACTTAGACTCTACATTCATCACTGAAAGTTTTCAAGAAGAGTGAGCATGTACATTTTCTGTCTTTGTTTCTCTTTCTTGAGGAAGCAAAGGCAATGTGCCTCATCATTTGATCTGATAATATGGCACACATAAAATCAGGAACCTGTAATTTGAAGAGGGAACAGGAAACCCAGATGAAAATGTGGAGTGATCTTGCACTTCATGAGAGTGCAAGTTGCTACATTGCTATTTAAGAATTTGTAATCCACCTAGGATGCAGGATCATCTTGCTCCTGAGGAAACTTACTCCATCAAGTGATTAAGTGGAGGACTTAACTGCATGTCTGGCATGAGATTATGATCAAAATCAGATTTTTAAAATAAACCTTTAGATTTAAAAAATCCACAAGAAAAATTCACAAACTGCATATTTGCACCTTTACCTGCCTGAATATGCTCAAAATTCTGAATCTGAACATGAGATTCAGTTACCTACATGACTTAAATGCCCAACTTTCATATTTGTCAAGGAATAGGAGGTAGGCAGTTTTAAAAATGTTGCTTCTTTCTCATGAGCTTAAATTTAAGTTTAAATATCCAAGTTTGCAAATATTGCCATCTGATCTATAGACATGCACACATATTCACACAAGCTTGTCAGGGAGAATACTTTTGTTTAGGGTATCCTTATTGTGCTCTCTTACATTATGTGAAAGTTGCCTTACTGGCTTGTCTAAACAAAGTTTGTGATAATTATACAAATCTTTTTCTAATCCTGGTACACTGAAGGCAGTATTAAAAGTGCAGCACAATAAAAATGAAAGGAGATTACAGTGTACAATCTTAACATAATACTTCAGTTTTACTGGTATAACTAAAATCCTTTAAGATCATTCCAGTTCCTTAAGCACTTCAATTTCTATTCTCTCTTCATTAGTACAATATTATGGAGAGATGTCACCTCCACTGTGAAGCTGAGCATGGTGAGCAGTTATTGTTGAAGAATAATCAAGGGACTGAATGGGGCAGCAGATGGCCAGCTCACTTCTGCTTCTTTGAAAAGTCTCACTTAAGGCTATAGGCATCTGCACAGGATGCTACGGTGGTAGTAGTAGATGAGATTACTTCCAATAATTTCTCTCCCTCTGCTTTTATAAGTGTTTTTTTCAAGTAATTAACTGATTCCTCAGTTCCTGGGGGAGGAACACTAAGTGTTCCTTAATTCACTTTTGCCAAAATGAGCCTGGTTAGTTCAAATAACCTGTATGTTATACATCTTTGCTCTGGCTCATGTTAACTAAAGTGAATTGCTCTTAGTAAGTGTGGTTTCCCTACCAGATGTAAAAGTTAGTGTTTTCAGTAAAATGCAACTTACTACTGCATGTAGGAGCTATGTCCAGAAGGATATCTATTGAGAGCCAAAGTGTCAAAAAATGCCATTAGTTTAGAATTTAGAGAGAAAAAGGCAAATGAGTACCACATTTACTGTTATAAATTAAATACTCTTGACTGAATTTGGGATCATATTTAGTATATCTTTTATCTCCAAGAAAAACACCTTTGAATCTATCCTCTCTAAATACGACAGTTGAGTTAGTAGAGTCATTGCCATGTAAAAGTGGTGCAAAATTAGAACACTGGTATGTAATCCCCCTTATTACTACAGGAATGTTTCAGCTAGTGCTTAAAAACCTATTGGAGATCTAAAGCATTGCAATTTATTTAAAAACTGCTTATAACAAGTGCTTTAGTATTATCTGCCAGTCTGCCAGTTGGATTGGAAATGTAACTAATGGAGCTGAGCAAAGAGAATTTTTTTTTTCTGTTTTGATTGCAATCAATAAGTCTACATTCTTCTGCCAGCTAAAGCGTGGATAAAAATTAGATATTCCTGTCTCCCCAGTTCCATTCCTCAAAGAGATGGAAATGTTCCTCCTCTTTCACTAAATTTAAATTCAACTCAAATTTCAATTCAATTTCAAAACCTTCACATAAAGAAGGCAGAATGTAAGTTGTATATAGAAATATATGCACTTATGCACTTTTCAATCAGATTATCTTGGCATATTCTCCTTTAATTTTTTTGGCTGTCTCCTTGAGTACCCCTCTGCTATGCATATCTCCTGGGCTGTAAGAGCTAGGATATATCAACTATACTTTACCTGTTTTCATTTTTCACTCTGACTTACTGTTAGGAAATCAGTAAATTAGCTGCTGAGATTTTGTATGTTTTTAGTTTTATTTAGTATCTTGAAAACCATAAATATCAGATGTGACTCAAAAATGAATTAAATGTCTTGCCTTCAAAATTATTAAAGGTGTTTTTATTTACTGTTTTCTGGACTGATTGAATAGTGTTCTGGCTCATAAAAGTACAATCCATTATTTCATTAACTGTGGCAAATGAGAAGTGTTGCTTGCAGTTGACAGTCTTTAGTTTTTATGAAAGTCTAATGCAAGGATTAAAGTTATGCTGAAATCAATTTACTCAGACTTAACAAAAGAAATAGGTAGGATATGCAGTAAAGCATGCACCTTTAATACACAGGCAGAAGAGTTCTGTGCAGGATTAGAAAGGAATTGTGTGAATAATTTGGTTCAGATGGCACTAGAGTTAAGGAGGTGTGTAAAGGGAAAATATTTTGACTATTTGTCATAGAAGAAAAGTTCAGAAGAAGCAAAAAGAAATGATTCTGACCATTACTAGACATGAAAAATAAAACAGGATTTTGTTTTCATAGACTATAAAGGCCAAGAGCTCATATGGAAAAAGTCTCTTGCTTCCAGAAGAAATCTGTCTCTAGTGTTGACTAGGAAGTTCACAGGGCTCACACAGAATCACAGAATGGTTGAAGTTGGAATAGACTTCTGGAGGTCATCTGGTCCAAACCTCCTGCTCAAGCAGGACCACCTAGTGGTCCTGCTGGTTGTCCAGGACCAAGTCTATGTGACTTTTAAATATCTCCAGGAACAGAGACTCCACATTCTCCCTGAGCAGCCTGCGGCCATGCTCACAGTCAAAAAGTGCTTCCTGATGTTCAGAGGGAACTTCTTGTGTTCCACTTTGTGCTCATTGCCTATGGTCCTGTCAGTGGGCACAACTGAGCCTGGTTCCTGTAAGCCTGGCTCTGACATCTTTGCACTCTCCCTTCAGGTATTTATATATATTAATAAAATTCTCTCTGAGCCTTCTTTTCTCCAGGCTGAACAGTTCCATCTCTTTCAACCTTTTCTTCATAGGAGAGATTCTTCAGCCCCTTAATCATATCTGTGGCCCTTTACTGCAGTCTTTGCAGTCTGGAGTCCAGAACTGAACACAGTAATCCAGATGTGGTCTTACCACTGCTCAGTAAAGGGGAAGGAGCACCTCCATCAACCTGCTGGCATTTCTTGGCCTAAGTAAGATAAGGATACCATTAGCCTTCTTTGCCACAAGGGTATATCATTGTGTACCAATATGGTGTCCATCAGGACCCCTAAGTTGTTTTTTGTCAATTCCTTTCCATCTGGATGGCCCCATCATGTACTGCTGTGAGGGGTTGTTTTCTGCCAGATGCAGGACTTTTTACTTCCTATTGTTGAATTTCATGAGGTCACCCATTTCATGAGGTCAAGGTCCCTGTACACAGCAGCAAAACCCTCTAGTCTATCAGCTATTTCTCCCACTTTTGTGTCACCAGCAAACTTGCTGAGACTAGGCTCTGCCCCGTCACAGAGGTCATTAATGAAGATGTTAAACAGGATTTGATCCAGTATAGATGTCTGAGGTAAACTGCTAGTTACTGGCCTCCAACTCAGGCTCATGACACTAATTACCATGCTCAGGGCACAGACATTCAGCCGGTTTCCAATCTACCTCACCATCTCCCTATCCAACCCTTACTTAACATCTTCTGTATAAGGATCTTATGGGAGACATTTAGCCAGAAGTCTTGCTGAATCCAGGTAAGAAACATCCACTGCTTTCTCCTCACCCACAAGACCACTCATTTTGATGTAGAAGGTTTTCAGGTTGACCAAGCATGACTTTTCTTTGGTGAAGCCATACTGACTACTCCTGACAACTATCTTGTCCTTCACGGGCCTAGAAATTGTTTTCAGGATTAGTTGCTCAATAACTGTTCCAAGGCTCAAAGTAAGAGTGGCCTGCAGTTCCCTGGGTCCTCTTGCTTACTCTTGAAGATGGTTGTGATATTTGCTGTTTTCCTCAGTGCTCAGAGTTACCAAAATCAATCAAAGATTATTGAGAGTGGCCTCACAATGACAGCCAGCTCCCTCAGTGCTTGTAGGTGCATCCCATCACAATCCATGAACTTTTGTATGTCTCGTTCTATTCTCTGATGTGATACTCTTTCACTAAAAGTACATTTTTCTTGTTCCAGTCTTCTTTGTTCTCTGGAGCCTGGGGTCCCTGAAGATCGATCTTCCTCATAAAGATGGAGACAAAGAACACATGGAGTATCTGTGTAATCAGGACCTCTGTCCCATTCATCAATGTGCCCACATTTTCCCAAATCTTCATTTCGTCATCTACGTGCTTACAAAATCCCTTATTGCTGCCTTTGACATCCCTGGCCAAATCCGATCTCACTTTGGCTTTGACTTTTCTAGTCACATTTTTGTACGCTTAGAAAATATCTCTGTATTATTTCCAGGCTACCTGCCCCTGCTTTCACCTTCTGAGGTTTTCCATAATTCTTTTTCAGTTTTGTTTTGTCAGAAGCATGTTGTTCATCACTAAGATGGACTACTATTGAACTTGGACAAGGAGACTCTTGACTATAAAGCAGCCTTCTTGGTCCCCTTCTCTCCCCAAGCCCTTATCCGGCAGGACTATACCAAGTAGATTCTTAAAGAGGCCAAAGTCTGCTCTCTTGAAATCCAGCACTAGGATCTTGCTTTTTTCCCAGTTTCCTTTTCTCAGGGTCTGATCTCCAACATCTCATGGTCACTGCATTCAACACTCCTGTCAACCTTCACATCCACAGGGAACCTCTCCTTTCCCATTAGTATGTCTGCCCATAGCAGATACCCACTACAATGCCATTAATGCCAGTCTGTTTTTAAATCCTTACTCAGAAGCTTTTACTTTGTTCAGCATCCATCTCCAGGAAAAGCTCTATACTCTCCAGATGCTCTCTCACATGAAGGGAAATCTCCTCATCTTCCTGGCCTCCAGGAAGTCTGTATTCCTCCACTGCAACACTTCAGTCATGGGAGCCATCCTACTACATCTCCATGATCCCAAGAATATTAAGGTCCTGCAGCAGCACAGAGATCTAGAATTCATTTTGTTTATTACCCATGCTATGTATATGAGTGCATAGATGCTTTAGAGAGGAACTCCAGCATAAGCCCTCCAGCATAAGTTGATTTCCCAGAAAGAATTTTAGGAACTTCCCCAAAATGGTGCCTTTTAGACACTTCCTTGCTTCTATGCAAGCGCTAGAGGTGGTCTTCCTTCAGCCCTGTTTTCCTGATTCTGTGATCTCTTTCTGTCACATCACTCCAGGTCCTTTCACATCACTCCAGTCCTTTCCATCACTTCCACTAGGGCTTCTGGTAATTTTCTCCCTCCACATCACTGCTAGTTTAAAGCCCTCCTTACCACCTCAGCAAGCTGGGTGGCAAGGATGCTCAGAAAACAGCTTGAGAGCTGGCTGCTGGGCAGTTTTTTGTGGCTTTGAAATTGTTCTTTCACTGAAGAGTAAGAATATAGTTCACATGAAAGGGATGTACGTGGACTTTAAACAAAACAAAACAATTTCTGCAAATACTGCAAAAGCTGTTACTTAAGAGTGCACATGTTAAAATATAAGACTGAATGTGAACCTTTGTCAACTACAATCTAATAAAATAAAAGAATGATAGATCTAACTTCTGAAAGATAGATATTAATATTTTTGTATCTTGCAAGTCTTTAACATGTTTCAGTTTTTTTAATGAACATATTGCTATTATGAAAGTTATTTGTTATTTTTTTTTATCTTGTTCAATTTCTTTCTCCACACCATAACAGACAAATATCTATGGTTATTATTTTATTGTTGCTACCTGGTTGTCAGCATCACAAAAAGTTTGAGAAGATGAAGGCCATCTGCATTCTTCTCCTGCCACTGAGAAGTATAGTCAGGTCAGGGAGGCAGCAACATAAAAAATTGGTTGGGGACATTGTGCTAATCAAATAATGAAGGGAATGATTATGAGGGATGATAATGCCCATCTACATAAAGCAGAAGTCAGGCTCCATCTCAGTATCTCAGAAGAAGCTTGGGAACTACAGTTTCATTTTATAGTCGATGTAACTATTTCATTTAAATAATTTTTACTTTATCTTTCACAAAGTTCTTTCGTAGCTAATGGCAAATAGAGCTCTGTGAGGGCATTCCTCCCCCATGTATGTTAATTGTATTAAGCCCTAGCATCATTAAAAAATCTCTAGCCGCCACAGCAATTTTTCAAAGGCAGAAATTAAATAATTAATAATTAATTTAATTAGAATGTAATAATTAAAATAATTAAATTAATTAAATAATAATTAAACTACATCACATTTTTTTCTAGATCCTTCATTAATGTCATTCTCAGAAACCTGATTAATAGTCCCAGACAAGTTTCCAGAACCCACTGTACACAGTGTAATTGATCTCTTACAAGGATTTTGTTTTTAGTTTTATTACTCCTATCCTTAAGAAAGACTTCCTTCATGGGATAAATTTCAGGCTAGAAATACATTGACTCTCTGGACACAGAGGTTCCAGACTGTGAGATGGACTCAGACCTTCAGCTTTCTGTGGCCAGTCAAGTACATGCGACCATCATGCAATTCGTTCCATGTACAGGTAAGTACTAACATATAGGACAGGTATTAATACTTTTAGGATTGCCAATCATTGCATAGCAGTGCCTTGAAGAGCAAAACCCTCTTCAAACCTGCCCACAAAACTCAGACTTGTTTTTTAATCACCATTCAGATAGTTTAGTGGTCATAGTTAAAGAAATAAAAGGTGCACATTGTTTACTAGACATAGAGAAATAAAAGGTGCATGTTTGATCCAGCCGGCAGGTGAACTCATGCTGCATCTGCACAGCACACTGGCCACAGAACCTCATGCAGAAAGGCAGTATGTGGCCTTGCTCCTCTTTATCTGAGGGCAGATTATAAATCATAGTAGCTCCATTCAGAGCAAAAGGCTTCCAGTACTGTAAGTGGAAGATTAACCAGGACCTTTTGGTCTAAAAAATATCCTGAAAAATCACGTGGCTTGGCATGAAGATTCCACCACAGCTCAAAGTCTGGAAGGATGCAGCATGTTTCCTGAAGAAAGTTGCCCCTTCTGTGTCAGAACTCCAAATCAGAGCAACATAAGTTGTGCATGTAGGAAGCCATGCACACACAGGTTGCTCTTCACTGGGTCTAGTTAATTATTGGTCATTTCGGTGGGGGGGACTCCAGGTTTATGGGCAAACTGGTACAGTGAGAACGGGCAGTTAAGGGACACCAGCGAGCACGGTAGGTGTTGGCCGCGGGCCGCTGTAGCCCCCAAGGCACCGCTGCCCTCTGCGCCCTCCGCCCGGGCCGGACCGTGACCGGACACTCCCCCGGTTCAATCCGGCCAGCAAGAGGAGAAGGAGAAAGAAGGAGAAGGAGAAGGAGAAGGAGAAGGAGAAGGAGAAGGAGAAGGAGAAGGAGAAGGAGAAGGAGAAGGAGAAGGAGAAGGAGAAGGAGAAGGAGAAGGAGAAGGAGAAGGAGAAGGAGAAGGAGAAAGGCGGGCTGGCCGCGGGTTGGCCGTGCTCTCTGCCGCCCGCCCGCAGCCGGGCAAGAGCACAGTGCCGGCGCTGCCAGTCTCAGTGCGGCACAGCTCGGCACGACGGGTCCGGACAAGCACCCTCCCCGACCGCGGTGCTGCTTCGCTCATCTGCAGCCCTGCAGGGGCCTCCCCAAATGGGCCCTCTCCCTCTCACTGTCACTCCTGGGAGAGAAAGCACCTGGTGCCTGGCAATACAGCTGCTATTCTTTTCCCTGAGATTGATTTTCCCTCTTCAGGGAGAAAGGATCTCTGAAAACTCCTACGTGGTACCAAAAACGGGAAAGGTGCATCAGTCCTGTGTTATCAGATAGTTAGGGGGTTTTTCCTTTGGGAAATGACTGGAAGAATAGCGTTTTGACAAATTAAATAAAACTCCTAAACCATTATTTTTTTCAAGGGGATCCTCATTCTTCCACTGTCTCCACTTTCATATCATATTTCTCAGTGTTACCAAAACATTGTTATTCCCTATCTTAATCTCAATTTGAAGTTATTTTATCAGGCACCCTGCAAACTAAAGCTTGTATTGCAAAGAAGTGAAACACCCTGATGTACTCTCTACCTGCACATTCCTAATTCCTAACTCTCTCCTACACATTCCTAATTAATGTGTAGGAAACTCAGGCTCAAATTCTGGACACCAGGCTGCAGCTGGGTACAAAATGTCTGCTCTGGTATCTTCCTCTGAGACCACCTGCAGCTGAGGCTGCAGTGACGGCATGGCACTCCTGACATTTCGTGGTATCATTAGTACTGTGGAGAAGATCTTCAAAAAAACCCCAAAAAACTCAAAGCAAATACATTTGTATGTGTCTACATGCATGTGTAAAGATAAAGTCTCAGATGACTGAGCTCAGTGCAGGTCTCATAGCTACTGTGAGAAGTCCTGAGAGCTTGAGCATATCTTTACTGGTGAGGACCAAAAGTCTGTGTGGTTTCTAAGACTAGCAATCGAGTTGATTCCCAGGAAAGAGTGAGAACAGAATAACCATATATGACACATCTGACTGTTCTAATCTCTGGCTGTTTTTAACTCAGGGGATTTTGCTCCAGCTCATATAGTTTGGCTGTTCAGCAGCCCTCAATAGACCTAACTTCCAAGTGCTTGTCCGATGTGTCCTTGAATTCGTGTAACCCTTTTGCATGCACAAGAGTCTAAGTCTGTGTTTATACTATTAAAGTAAACAGAGCCAGTTCACAAGTCCAAGCCTTGTCCTGTGGTTCTTGATACTGTCAAATTGTTAGTAAGGGCTGTGGCCCAAATTGATTGTTTCTCTAGCCAAAGAATAGGTAGTCCAAAACATCAGCACACAGAACAGTCACTGGTCTCCCTTCTGTCTGGGGCAGCAAGGCAAGTGGGACAACTGGGACCAGTCCTGCCACTGTAATCTCAATGGGGTTCTGTGGTTACACGGTGATCTGAAGGAGATATATTCGGCAGTTTGGATGTGGCTACTCTGCTTGAGGTTATAGGAAAACTTGGCACTGCAGATGTAAGTCTTGTCATACTAGTTAATCCCAGGGCCAGAGAATGGTTTTACTTTCTAGCACGGGTATAGCTAGAGACTGGCATCATCTTTTGGGCCACAGAGGTGCTTAAAAACTCTAGAGCCAGAAGCAGGATATTTTGTCTTGAAAGAACACACGTATTATGAGCATCCCAGTTTGCACTATATCCCAGAGACCGGTTCTCTTGCTTCTTTAAGGTAAATAAGAATAATTTCTTAATCTTAGTAGCAAGCTCTTCCTGTTAAATAATGAAATGAAATTGTCAGGGGTTCTAGTGCAAGGAAGGAGTGAGGTATCCTGCTCAGCTTTGTTGGTGTTTCTCCTTGCAATAATACTTAGCTTCTCAGCCTCCAAGCCCCTTAACTTTACTCTTGCAGTCCTCTGTGTGGGTCCCTAAATAGGGGTGTTAGAGAAGCAATCACTCAGCTTTCCTGTTGCATTTTTTTATTGTTTTATTAACTGAATGTTAATAAAATACATAGGCCTACTTCATACCTTGGGGAGATTGAGACTATTGGTGGAGACTCTTACATTTACAAAAGAAAGGAACCATCCCAGCCCTTGTGCCTGGGTGATACAGGAATTATCCTGTAGAAACCTGGGATCCTGGTGGTACAGGGCAAGTACCACAGATGGTAGCATCTCTGCTTTACTAAATGGCTTTTTCTTTAACATGAGATCAAGAATGAGAAAAAACCCTCACTGTATGCATGCAGTGTTTGTTCAATGTTACGATATGCCAACAAAGATGCCTGTCAGCTTTTACATAGATGTTTCTTAACGAAAATCTGAACCTTGTTGAGCAGCAGCTCATACCCCATATGGCTTCATGCTGCCATCAAATACTGTAGCTTTATGCCTGCCAGTGAAAGACTGTGCAAACAGAAGCCAGACTATGACACTGTGCTAATGTAAGATGACAGTATTTTTGTTTAATAAAAAAATTTCACACATTGTGGCCAATACAGTTTTGCTAAAGAGAATCCCTGCTCTCGTCACAGCCATGCTGACAGAAGGCAGCTTTTGTCAATTCAGGTTAAGTCTTTGAGAGAGTTTGTGTAATTACACTAGCAGAAAAATTCTATTCTGGGTTGAGGCGCTTTAAAAAATACATATATATATATACCTACCTACCTATATTTATATGTGTATAAACTGACAATGCAGTTTAACATGCAGTCCCCCTGGGAACAAAACCTCTTTATGAAGTTCCTACCCCAGCACCTACAGCACAGTTTGCTTCCCCTCACAGCTGTGCTGTTGAAAATGATGGTAGCCCGCCATGCAAATGTTACAGATGCTTTGACTGAAGCTGAGTGCCTAGACTGTCTAATGCCCCCAATCTAGTCGAGCAAGATAATTTCACTAAACCATTTTGTAGTGTGAACAAACAATTGCATCTGTGCTTCTGACTTACTGACAAACTGCTCTGCTCATATAGAAACAATGCCGTGCTAAGAAATAAGTCAATTTTCATATAAGGAAGAAAACCTTTGTACAACTGTACACAAAATTTACCCTCTGATTTAGAGTTTGGAGGATTCTAAAAATAGTGTACCACAGGCAACCTCTTTAATTTTTCTTCATTCTGCTATTTGTAGGAAGCCCATGGCAAAGATTGTCTCTTTTCTTATGTTTACACATGCACCTAACAAAACCAGGCTGCCCGGTTCAATTTCAGAACTCACTGTTATTGTTATGGGAATAATTATGATGCCACTATTACAATATCATGTACTTGGGATGATAGGATTAGGTTGAGCAAATTGTCTTCCTTTTAAATCTCTCTCTTGTTTACATGGAAGTCATGACAAATTCTTGTTAAAATAATCTTATATTTAAGATTATGCAATTTGTAAATAAAAGATCCAAGGGTCCAAATTTTGGTGCAAGTATGAAAACAAAGTGGTGCACAAATTCTGTCTGTGGAGTCAATTGTCTTTTTCTAATTATGTTCGTGGGCAGGAGCTCTGCAGCTTGTGGTAGCAGCAACAATAAAGTATGAAGAAGGTAGTTCTGCAAATGCCATTTTATTTTTCTTTTTTTAAAGAATCCATGGACAAGAAACTCTGACAGTTTCATCTTAATTATATTGATCACAAATAAGCTGGTCTAAACAGCAAATGCTGACTTTTCACAGCTTTTTTTTTTTTTATGGTGTAGTAGTTTCAAACATAATGTAGGTAATGGAGGTTACTAACCAATTTCATCTGCACATTGAGTTAGAAGTTCATGTGTTTTTTTCTTAACAAAATATTGTTATTCTCTCCAGAAATGTCACATGCAGTCATGTCCAAATTCCAATAGCCATCATCAAATCCAAAATATATGAAACAAGTGGCCTTAACATTAAAGAATTTCTAAATAATTAAATATTTTGCCATCTATTTATAGGCTTAAGCAGCAGAAAGATTGTTTTAAAATTGGACCCTAGTGGACCAGTTCAGGGTTAAATTTGTTTAAATGTATGTAATGTGGCCATAAAATTGTCTACTCATCTCTATTTATGCCATATTCTTGTATTGATACCCAGTCTAAATTAAATAACTTATGTGAATTACCGACCTATGTCAATTTGATCAGATGTCTTTCTAAATATCATTTTGTATTTAGAAACATTGTCATGGGCTCAGAACTATCCACTTTCTTTAACTAAGAGAAAAGGGAAAGGCACAGCTTAGCACTAACCTAGCAAAGCCTGATCCCCCATTAAACAAATGTACAAAAAGGACTGATGCATTGTGTCCTGATTTCATAAAAGGAGTTAATGGGCTCTAGGAAAAATAGCATACAATTTTCAAGACATGAAAATTAGTCACTCTTGAGTAGCTGATTATTTGGTAGAAGATTAATTGGATTTGGGGGCTAGTGGTTTTTTGGCTGGCTGATGATTCTTATTTATGAGGCCCATGGAACTAAATATTTTGTTCTTTTGGAGTTTTTGCATACACTCCTGAAAAGAAGCAGAAAATACAGTTTTGAAAGAATCTGTCCTTCCACTCACTGTACCCAGTTTCCATACAGCTGTCTCTGGAAATTGTTTTCTGTCATTTAGGCTGCTTGTTTTGCTTCTGAGCACATGCACAACCCTACTCCAGCAATGCCCAACTCATTCGCTTGTGTTAAGCTCCCAGAGAAATCCCTCCACCCACACAGCTAAGCATCTGACCAGCCATGCATGTGGTCCATGTTTTCGGTGGTTCCCTATTACTTCAACAGTTTTGTGGAATAAGGAGATTTAACTGCTCCTGGTGTGCACCCTGACAGAGGGTAACTGCTGCACTCAGCTTTAGCTACATTTCATTCAGTGTTAACAGTATTATGCATTGCAAGTAATGCAAGGATTATTTGATTTCTAATGCTTCTGCTTGTTGTTGGTCTTTTATAACAATGGAATTAAATTATACTAAAAGTTTAATCCAGCTCCCATTTGTTTGGAGTACTATAAGCCTCTTTATTCTGTACTGAACTATTGCAGAGTATAAACAGTATTTATAGTATCTAATCTTTGCTATTCAAAGTAGTATATTATTTAGAGGGCTGTAATGCAATAAATTAAGGAAGGCACAATTATCATAGCAATCAGTATTACAGTATATCATAATTGAGTGAAAGGTGTTGCACTATATGGAAATATTATTGCCTCCAGAAGACATAAAATATTGCCTTCATCTTATTACTACTAGCATATTTTTAATGCATGGTTGAAAATCATGGTGCTGTAGCTTTTGAAAATGCAAAATTCACAGTTTAACAAATTATTTCCAAATGTAGATTCCTTCTAAGAACGTTGTGTTACTGTATCGTCTGTTATTGCCACATCTTGTAGATCCCACAACATAGGACAACAGATGACTTAGTTCAAATGATGCTCTATTGTTTTTAATATTTTTAACACCCCAAGGAGAGAGCCGAGTGGTATTTAATAATTTCCAGATTTCTGAGCTGCTAGTCTGTTCAGTTGTCTGGAAGAAAAATCTAATGGCTATTATTCATCATTTTCAGATAAAGATGATTGTGGACCTCTGGTTAGATTATTAAAGTAAAACTGCTCCATTTTGTTGAGGCATACTTTCACTTTTTGCTTATCTCTAACAGAGAATAATGGAAAAAATAGTTTTTAATGGAATTCCATTGAGTTCCTTCTTTTGGTCAAATATGTGGATGTGGGACTCACTGTGTGACCCACATTTTCTGATGGAAAGTTTAATATATGTGTCTATACTTGCATACATTTATCAATATGGATTATTCTATATATATCATAATTATTGTATTATATGTATTCCAATATTAATAAATATTTTGTGGCTCAAGTCCTTTGATTTATAGAGAGGTAACCTAGCTTAGAAAACCTAAGAACCTAGCTTAGAAAACCTTAGAACCTGGTCTCTCTCCAAAGTGACTTTTAATTAACTTCTATCTAAGCAAATTCTCAGTGTAGATTATTATAAGGCATTTCAGTCCTTAAGCAGATTTAAATTTTAAAAAATGTCAGTTGTAAAGAAGAAAAATTAAAGTCATGCACCTCATTCAGATGGGATGATTTGGTGCAATGCTAAGAATTAGGAGGAGCAATGAAGATTTACAGGAGAGTATATGCTGAATGAAACTGGTAGTGTTAGTGGAATTCTTAAGCTATGTTGGAATGCGTTATAAACAGCAAGACTGCAGTAGGCTTTTTCTTGAACTTATTATTCTCATAATTTGAGAGACCTTGTCTGTCAATAAACAATTAACATTTGTTTTAATTATAAAATGCTACAAATGTATATGTGATCCATAGAAGACAATTTTCATGCTGTACTTTCCTTCAAGAGTAATTTATGAACTAGAAGCAATTTAAGGAAATTAATTAAGTTGGTTAAAATTAAGAGTAATATTTTAAATGGGAAAATGAAATGAGACAGCCTTTAGCTTCTGTCTGGAATAATAAAAATTCTTGCTAGGAAATCTGATTGTAGATGAGGCCAGAAAGCTCAGGAAGCATCTGCTTGAAATCACTTTTCTAGCAGGCTGAAACAGTTTTACACTGAAAAAAATGCACTTAGGAGGAACACAGCTACAGAAATAGGACTATTATCTTTGTCAGTACAACCTTTTCCATGTCCTACTGTGATAATAAAACTATATATGAGTATTTGAAAGTGCATATATATATATATATGTATACATATATATATAGCAGTAAAAACTGCTGCAATCATCATACTTCTGACCAATCTAGCTAAAAATCAATTAAGATTTTTAATGCAGAAATAGTCTTATGTGTAGACTAAGATATAGAAGCCAATAAGGACAGGGATAGACTCATCTTTCTGCAAGCGTGGGAAATTTTTCTTGCTTTTTGGGGTGAAGAACTGCTGTGCAATGCAAGAAGTTACATAAGATTCTGTCAGTTTTCATTCATAATTTAGAAGTTTTTTAAGGCAGACTTCAGAAGTTTTCCTTCAGAATTGAATTCTGGTTTCAAACCCAGCATCCCATACATAACAAGTTCTTGAACAGGTTACACTTTGAACACCAACATATAGTAATAATGCCTGATATCCTTTACATTTTCTAGATAGTAGGGGGAGAGATGTATTCATTCCTTTAATCTCCTAGTGAAGAATTATGTGTCAAGATTTACTGCCAAGTCAGATATGATATGCAGGACTTCTCTCTCCCCTCCTGCCAACTTTTCAAAATTCTAGCTCCATTAATTCTTATCAATGCTATGAAAGGACAATCAAACCAGTGGGAGTACAAGGTGAAATGGATTCCACAAGTTATAGGACTGTCATAGACTACCTTCCTAAAAGTAACTCTATGAGAGATTATTTTGTTTAACTGAAAGCTAGTAGTGTTTCTTGTAGATGTTCTCCACAATTACTTCTGTTCAGATATCATAGAATCATTTAGGTTGGAAAAGACCCTTAAGATCATTGATTCTAACCATAAACCTAATACTGCAAAGTCCACTACTAAACCATGTCCCTAAGCGCTACATCTACACATTTTTTTAAATGCTTCCATGGTGACTCAACAACATCCCTCAATAGCCTGTTCCAGTACTTGAGAACCCTTTTGGTGAAGAATTTTTTCCTAATATTGAATTAAAACCTCCCCTAGCACAACTTGTGGCCTTGTTCTCTCAACCTAAATTTTGAGGTGAGCCTCAAATGTCCAGATTTTCAAATTACTTTAAATATGATGTTCAATAGTAAATAGACCACGGTCCTTTTCCTCTAGTAAACAACATAAAATTTCCAGGAATGATGTTGCTACTCCAGGTGCCTATAAAAATCTACATGATCAAGTAGTTTGTTGAAGGGATATCAGATCAGTAAGTTGAAGTAGTGAGTACAGAAGCTCCTATTTCTGCACTGAGTGCACTTCACTAATCTGCTAAACCTAATGTCAAAGAGCTACTCATTTGTTCAGAGTCAAATGCTTCCAGGTCATCAGGAATATTGTCAATGACTTCAGCAGCAGGACAGAGATTTGATTTAGTCCCTTGTTTTCTGGTCACACCCATATGTATAACAAGGAAATGTACATATCTTTTCAGCATCATTTGTGACATTTATTATTCTGAGAAACTACTTTACACAGAATAAGCAGAATGTTTGTTTATATGCTATGATTTGACTTTCAAGATTCTCCTAAGAACGGACTGAATTTGTGACTCGGAGCCAAAACCAAGATAAACAACACTCTTGTGAATTACAGAGATAGGCTTTTGTGCAGTGGTAACTGTGTTGAAATTTGTGACCAGCTTTATCTAAGATATGTTTAAAAAGTCACATTAAACTTCTAACTAACCCTCAGGGAGATGGAATTTTGAAAAACAGAAAAACAAGAAGAAGCATTAGACAGCAGGTGATATTAAGCATGTGTTAGCAAATACATCATATGTGTACTTATATGTATGTGGACATATACACATATGTGTATTTCATTTGTATGTAGAAAGAGAACATCATATGTTGTCTTTCTAGGTATGAGTTTTTTGAAACAAAGTATTTTTCTGTCATTTTACTGTGAAATTCTTCCTTTCAGTCTATAGCAAATCTTACGATATTCTTCTGCAGTTTCCACATCCAGAGGCCAAATTCATGCCCAAAACTATGCTCTAGCTAGAGACCCTAACTAATGACCCTAATGTAGAGATTCACATTATACTTGATGGATTTAGAATCAGATTGCTCACAGTGGTACTATTGCATTTTGCCAATCTTCTGTCAACAAGAGATATTGCACTGTTGTGAAATAATTTGAATTTTCTGGCAAGTTTTGTTAGCTATGGTTGGATTTTTTATTCCTATTCTGCTTTGGGAATAGGTAGAAATGCCCACCGAAGACATATTTGCAAAACAACAAACCATCTATCAAACAAAACCTGCTTGTGAGACAAGCAATTAAGAAACACTTACCCATAAGAATTTCTCTTATATTTTAAAGTGTCTACACTAATTCTGGTAAATGCAGGAAACTTAATTTTCTACAGGAAGCTACAGTTTTTGTACTCTGACTTTGCTCCTTTATAATTCTGTGCACAGTCCTGCACAACTCTTTTTGCATGCCATTGTAATGAAAATAGACTGAAAACCTAACAGGCTGGTTGGGCACATATTGCGCAATATACACTATGAAGTGCATAAAGCTTCTGAATATACAAATTAATATATTTTGTTGAAATTATGCCCTGCACATCCAAGAGAACAATACTATTTCTTAAGTCTTCTTAAAAATATGGGCCTATATTGTGGAAGAAAAAAGAAAAAAAAGACAACTTAGAATTAATATTTGAGTGATTTTAAAAGGGGTTTGCTAATCAGAAATTATGTATTACTTGTTCTCTGTCAGTGTATCCATGATGGACATCATTATTATTTAATTAATTAGTAGAGGTGCTCAAAATTATGAATGGCTTATAAAATGGAAAGTATGACTACTACTGTCTTCCTAGAGATTAACATCCTAGTTGAAGAAATGTAATAGGGAAGTAAATTGAAGCAGAGTGGGAACTGGTGGCAAATAATGTGAGTGGGTTTCCTGGTATTAGCGGTGTATCTCAGTTACTTGTAAAAATTACATGTAATAATTGCTTATTTAAAGATTGTAACCTATAACTTTCTTAGGCAATAGCAGCCAGAGGGTTAACAGATGCATAAGAGTAGGCATTCAGATGGACATGAGACCTGCCCATTGTAATCAACAGAACAATGGACCTTAACTCCTGTGAGACAATGTTGACAATTTGCAATCAATAATTCATCAGCTAGAGCAATAAATAGGATGTTAGCGATACCATTCTCACCTGGAAATGGTTGAGATATGTGATTTGAACTTGTGTAATTAGTAAAATGGACTTCAAACTATCTATCATTTTTTTGCATGCAGATTGTTCCAGAACAATTCATGCTTTTTGTAGGAGGAAACTTCTCAACATAACTCAGAGCATATGCTTTTAGCTCTAACAGCAGTCTGTCATAGACAATTTTACAACTTGGTATTTTTCTTGCTCGACTTACATCCTGTGAAGTTTTTAAGAGTGTTTTTTTGTCTTATTCTGAAGGCCATCTGGTAACAAAGCATCTAGATTTACAGGTATTAAAATATTGCTTTTTTTTCTATAACATATAGGTGACATTTTATAAATATAATGAGATATTCTTCTACTGTAACTTAGTCTCATCAAGGTGTGAGACTGAATAGAGAAAAGGATCAACTTGTGCTAAATTAATTTATCACATATTGTTTACACTTTTTGTCTTCTGACCTTGATTGTATGTAAATTTATCTTAACATGAGGTATGTTCATGACCTGCTAATTTTTAAAATGATCTAAAACATATTGTATTTATTCAAAATCAAATATGCATAAAGGTCAGTTCTCCATTCACTCCATTCACAGTCTTAGCTGTATTCTTCTTCCAGTAATCTAAAGTCTTTTCACTTCAACACCTCACTGAGATTTTCAGGTAGGATATGTTTTTTTATTAAGGTTGCTTTTTTGTTATTGTTGTTTTTGTTTTGTTGTGGTTTTGGTTTTTGTTTTTGTCTTTTTACTTGTGGACAGAACTTCAACAGTGTCAGTGAGTCTATCTCCAGCAGACTGTACACTTTGAAGCAGCAGCATATCCTTTCATATCCTATGACATCTCCCTTTTGGAACGTGCATAATACCCAGATTGCTGACTCCAGTGTGAGTGTGGAGAACATCTGGTGAAGCAGCAATCTCTTCTCTTTTTATGAAGAAGTCCTGGGAGCTAGATTTTTTCCTTCATTTCCTTCTCCCTCTAATCCCCTTGTTCTCTTTAAATTTGGTAAGATTTCTATTGCCAGATCACTATATAATTTCTAACTAGTACATAAAAGATATGAACACATCTCTGGATAAGAGCTTTGTAAAAGGAAACCTATCAGCTATCTACCCTTCCTCTATTTATGTTTAACAAGATATCTTACTTAGAAAAGGGAAGTGTTTGGTAACTGTTTCTGTAATACCATCAATATATATTCTTTCATTATGTATGTGTCTAATAGCAAAGAAATGTCTCAATACAGTTGACTTACCATCTAAGCATTCGTTATTTCTCTGTTGGTTTCCTAATTTTATCTGCTTTCAAATTCAGTTTGTTCCATCACACTCAATTAAGATTGCTATATTCAGACAAGCAGCATTGTACCCTGCTGGCTACCCTGGTAGCATTTGAGGAATCTATTAGAATTTGTTCTTTGCAAGCCTGCACACCTGGTGTAAGAGTCTAAAGAGCTGGAAAACACCTGAAATGTTCATGTCTAGCCCCAAACCAGAAGGAGGTCTGCAGGAATTTTTCATTAAACTATATTTCACAGACAGCTGTCATATAATGCTGAGATTTTACTCCTTGCCTTTGAGAAAGCAGTGATTTGCAAAGTGTTTTTTCAATTAGGTATTATATCAACTGACATCATTGTAAATCTCAGTATTCTTCCTCTGAAGAACAGGAACATATTTAGGAAATTCTACTTTCTCTTTACTTCAGAAGCTTATTGTACATAAAATTTCAAAATTGTCAAAAAGAAGAGCAGAGATACCAAAATTAAGAGATATTTTGTAAATGAGGATTTACAACCCAAGATGAGCCATGTATCTCTAGATTTCTGTGAAGGTTTTTTTATTTGGTTGGTTTTGTTTTGTTGTTGTTTTTCTTTGTTTTTTTTGGTTTTTGTTGTTGCTATGGTTTTTGGTTGGTTGGTTGGTTTGGTTTTTGTTTTGCTTTTTGCTTTTTTTTGTTTGATTTTTGTTTGTTTTTCTGAAAAAGGAAAAGGGTTGTGAAGTAACAAAAGTTTTAAAATGGCATTATAAGGGAAGTTCACATTATTGACAGTTACATTTTGGGTGCTATAACCACATGTACTACAAGGAATTACACCAAAAAGTTGGGATTGCTCCATAAAGTGACCATGAAGTTGAAAGTAGAGCTACTTCAACCACAATTCTACTTTCCATTATTTGTCCCTGAAACAAACACAGACACCACAAAAACCTACCAAAAAAAGTATGAATTCAGCTAAGGCACTAGAGAAGAGAGCTGAATATGAAGGTGTGAGGATGAAGTGGAGGGGGAAATAAAATACGTTCTTTTTGTGCTTCCATAATATGGGAGGATGTGGAATTTGCTGAAGCAGTGCCTATCAGTTGTTTCCCTTCTGCTTTCTATTGTTTAGAATTGACTGTAGAGATTCAGTACATGACTTTTGTCTCTCCCTCTCCTCCCAGTAAAACTGAATAAACAGGAAAAAATGCAAAGCCTTTAGAATAAACAGTACATGTAAATGTGAATATTCAGAATCGGTACAGCTTTATAAACATCGTTACTTTGCATATTTAGAGCTTGGTCTTGTTCAAGTATAACAGTTCCATCAGTAATACTAAAGTTTAAGATGTAAGTGTAATTCAGCTGTTAGCTATAGGTGCATATTGGGGTTTTTAGTTATAGGTGCACATTGAGGTTTTTAGTTTCATCTTTTTTCTTTATACATTTTTAATCTGGCTTTCCAGGTACATTGATATCCATCTTGTGATTTCCAAGTACAGCTCTGAACCAAATTCTGTCATTCATATAAATGTATTCTCATGCAGTGCCCATTGCTTAAGACAGTGCAGACTGCTATGTTTTTAGCAGAACTTGTTAGACCAGCCTGACACATCACTAGCTTTCTCCTTGCAAAGGTGATCCAGCTACATCTTTCTTGGTGTTAATTTTTCATTTACAGTTCTTTTGGTCAAAGCGCCTTGATGCTGCAATAATCTTGATTAATGCAATTCAAAAATATATACTAACTTCAACAATTGTGTATTTAAAAAAGGGCATTTTCTTCTATTTTGTGACATTGAAGATATCTTCTTGGATTAACAGGACTTCAAAATGTCACCACAGCTTGTGTAATATCATAAAAGAAAGAAGAGAAAGGAAAAAAAGTATTTCTGATTATGAGAATAAAAATTCAGCTTGATGAAAATGCTCCTGCCACAGTCTGAAATACAAGTTACACTGATATTAGTGTGTGAGAGGTGTACAACTCTGGTGAAAGAAAAGCTTGTTTTCTTTCATTCATCCATCCCCTTTGCCCCATTTTACTTACTTTCCCTCAGCATTTTTTATGCATTTTTGTTTCAGTTTTGAAAGCAGCATGCTATACAAGCTCACCCCAACTGAAAAGAAACCTGTACACATGCAGTGTGAACAAAGAAGGCCTCCTCTTCCAGCTAGACCTAATCTGATACATGCTGCCAAACAACCCCAAGGAGTTTTGGATTTCATCACCTACAAACAGTAATTAAAACCAAAATTTACAAAAAAAGTAACAGCAAGTTTTTCCTGCAATAGTCTGGGGAAAAACCAAACCAAACCAATCCAAAAACCCAATCTGAAACGAAACCTAAAAAAACCCCAAACAAACAAACAAAACCAAAAAAAACCCCAACCAAACAAAAAACCCACCGTGAAACCAAACATGCAGGATATTGGGCTTGATCAATTCCCCCTTTGTAGATGTAGGCTCGTGCAGACAGGGAATCTGTAATTCAATCCTGGACAACCTGCGACCTCTTTTGGTCAATTAACAAAATGAGCACAAGGACAAAAGAATACTGAAAAGCCTTGGTAGTCACTCATCGGAGAGTTAAGCAAGGTTGATTTCTAAAGCATCTTTAATTTCCCAAGGAAAAGTGTCTACTCTTACACCATATTATTCACAAATAAAACCAGATATTTTTTATTCTGCTGAGTATGATGCTCCTTTCAAGATGTTATTTGCAAGGTATAAGTACTGAATTAAGAATAGAGAAAACTGAAAAGGTGATTCTAATTATCTAAAAACATGTCTTGTAAAAAGTGCAGCTTTCAAGATTAACAGTGTTGTGGCCAGTACCTTGAGCAATAACAATATATACTTCTCTCCTCCACTTGAATTTTGACTCATCTGAACAGCTGATGTATTACTGAAAGATGAGCTTCAGTGTTACTGATGAAGGGGTTGAGAGTAGAACAGTAGTCTGGCTCATCATTCCCATGGCAGAACATATTTGTATAAGCCAGTATCTGTGAGCATTGCTGTTTTTATTTTTCATGAGGCAAGCTTCTCTGACTAAAACACCATATATTTGTCTATATATACATCTCACCATCCTCTTCCTCGTGAGAGTGCAGTAGAGCTTCAGAAAGAATGGTCACAAAATTTGGCATTGCCAATTCAGATTTTCTCAGTCAAAGTTAAACCAAGTTAACATGGGGAGCAAAATATGCCTAGCGAAATAGAAAGAGAATTTGCAGTGGCCTGATGACAAATGCACACATTGTGCAAAAATCCACGTAGAATTTCAATGTTGGGAGTTTGGGGGGATGGATTGTTTGTCTTTTTTATCCTGGATTTGTGAGGACATTGCAACGGAAACCGTTTTCTTATATACGGAAGGAAAAGTTTCAAGAGTACAGAGAACACTTAAAAGAAAAAGTTAAGGGAGACACATCCACAAAGATGGGGCAAGATATGGACCGAGTCCTGGGCCAGAGAGCAACATCTTCTCAAACGTGGCTGGGGTGCCTGAGCGTGTGGGTGTGGTCATGCACATACATTTCCCCCCAGTCTTCCTTGGAAACGCAGCTGTCATGTGAGCTGTAAGCCGCTCTCAAGGTATGCCCCAGGTATGCCCCGAACCTGAGGGCGGGTGAGCGGGCGGGTACAAGCGCGAGCATATGCGCACCTTCACATATGCCAGGGCCGGGGCTCTTAGCCCCAAAGTGGACAGGATTGTAGCTAGAACTTCAAAAAAGGGCACTCTTCGCGAGCTTCTCTCGCCTCTCTCGGTGCCAAGGAACATACACGGTCACGGGGAAGCGCACAGGCACAGAGAGACCACTTTTTCTTGAAACTAGAGACACGACGTGGCTCTCTCGCCAGAGCCCTACCCCTCACAGCTGATTTCTAAGAAGTGCCCATAAACCCCCGGCAGCTCGGCGTCCCCCGTCTACTCCCCCCGCACTGCACCGCCCTCACAGCGCTGCGTGACCGAACCCTGGATCCGCCGAGGGCCGGCTCTTCCTGCCGCGGCGCGCGTTATTCATGGCGCGGGGCGGGCCGGCGACCGCAGCACTATATAGGACGCACGGACAGCACGGAGGACCGTTGGGTGCGGAGTGGCGGGGAGTGGAGCAGGGCGGCGCGGCTGGCAGGCAGCACGGGGAATAAAACGAAGGGAACCTTGCTTTTTCTTTCCTCCCATCTCTATTTTTCCCTTCTCGGTACTGTTTCCTTTTCTGAAATGTTTTTGGACTGTTTTCTTCTGACCGTCTGGGCTTGAACTTTTTTTCCTGTTTGACTTTTGCAAAGGTGTTGTTTGTTTTGTTTTTTTCCTTCTTTTTTTCTGAGTGTTGTGTGTGGCAAAAAAAGAGAAAAGTTACTGTCGAGCCAAGTAATTCAGACGCTCTGCAGGGAGGAGGGGAGAAAAAAGAAGGAATAAGTTGCTTTTGTTGCTAGCGAGCTTTTGCTGCCTTGATGTGACTACGGGCAAGCGACTGCAGAGAGGGCCGGCGTGCGAGTGCCGGCAGCGCGGCTTCCCGCTTCCTCACGCCGGCAGGCTTGCGAAGGGCCGGCGGCTGCGCTCCCCTCGGAGGCGGCTCAGGCTGCGCAGCTCCGCTCCCTCAGCCCGCAGCAGCGTCTGAGCGTCCGCGCGTGGCTCTGTCTGTCCCGGGCCCGCGCGGGGTGCGCGGAGGCGGCTCCCGGCGGCCCCCTCCGCTGGTTGNGGGAGCCGGGCTGCGGCTGCTGCCTCACCTGCGCCCTGCGCCCGGGGCAGCCCTGCGGCATCTACACGGAGCGCTGCGGCGCGGGGCTCAGCTGCCAGCCGCGGCGGGAAGAGGCGCGGCCGCTGCAGGCGCTGCTCGAGGGCCGCGGGCTCTGCACCAACGCTACGGCGGGCAGCAAGCTGCGGACCTTCCTGCTGCTGGGACCGCACGCTGCAGG
>VZRH01004247.1:246235-275993 GCA_013397555.1 Urocynchramus pylzowi | reverse complement strand
AAAA
The DNA here is from genome assembly GCA_013397555.1 of Urocynchramus pylzowi. NCBI lineage: Eukaryota > Metazoa > Chordata > Aves > Passeriformes > Fringillidae > Urocynchramus > Urocynchramus pylzowi. The sequence goes on along the minus strand of VZRH01004247.1, from coordinate 275,989 downwards.
AAAAAAAAAGGTGGGGGAGGGATTGTTTGTGGCTTCTGCGGGTGCATGGGACTGGCAGGCTACAGAGCCTGGATGGCGAGAGACCGAGGGTGTAATCTTCGCCGTTTGTCCCTGGTGTACTTGGAAACAGAGTGAGCAAAAAAAAAAAAAAAACCTCGAGAGTGCAGTGCAGCTTGTTAAGTCAGGGAAGTCTAAGCGCAGAGAAGACAAAAAAAAAATAAAAGACAAATTCAAGTATCCCTTTGGCCTGGAAAAGTGATTATTCAGAACAAAGCGTTTGCACAACAGTATTTAAGAGCACATTTTTTTGTCTGTACTGCAAATAAATCCTTGGTCAAACGAAGATTTCCTGTAATTCTTCCATGTCTTGTAAGTGAGACAGAACGGATTTTGTTTGAAAAGGAAGGGACAGTTGGAAAAAGTTCTGTTACCATGCACATTTTAAAACTTAAGACAGGGAAACTTAGGATTCAGATCAAGAGAGCACAGTCCCTCTATGCAAGCATCTAATTAAACTCTTTGCTAACCAACAGCGAGTATGTTAACATTTATTTAATAGAAAAGTGTGTCAAAAGACTCTCCACTGTTTGCATTTTTAAAAAGCCAGAAGATTTTCTGCCAGGTTGTAGGGACTCTTTGACTAGCCATTCCTTAGCTGAGAAAGTGGCACCAAAACTCCAGTTAACTGCCTGTTAAAATAATAGGAGATGCCTTATTATAATTATTTATGTGCTTCCAAAGTGTGACAATTTGAATGAGAGTTTGCAGGTATTAACTGAAACTTTTAATCTCCTTGGAACATCTAGAAGCTTCTTTCATCATATGATATTGGCTCATCCTGTTCATCTTTGGAGTAACGCTGGAAACAAGAAGTGTCTCCTAGGTACTTAAGAGGTAGTGGCATTTAATCTAGGGGGTAGTGCTTTCAACAGTGACTGTTAGAGAAGGAGAAAGGGAAAGAAAGAGTTGTACTTATCTGAAAATCTTTCCATTTTCAGCTGAATTCTTATTTCTGCGTTCTTGGCTGAGGGAGAATTCTGATTTTGAAATCAGTAGGAACTTTTGATTCCTTAAAAAGTGCATAGTAGGATCCTTACAGTTCACATTCAAGGAGCGAAGCTTGCAAACCTGGTGTTCAAGAAGGAAGAAGTACCCAGAACCTGTATGACACACAGTGACCACTTCCTCATGAGGACCACTCCACTCTCAGTTCTTAAGCCAATTTATACTCCCTGGTATACACCTCTCTGAGCAGGATCATATCATTTCCTTTACATGCAGCTAGGTCCTGCATCATGTGCTGTTCTGCTGGTCCTTCCTAGTTCATGGAAATTGCTAGAAGTTGGTATGGGGTAGAGTATATTACAGTAGCATTATAACAGAAACTGTAGTAGGCCACTGACATTCCAAGTGGTTTTTTTGGACACAAAATTGTTAAATAGTAGTGTGCATTTGCAACCCTTTTAATCTCTTAAAAATAAAAAGAGAATGGGTAACTCTCATGGCAGTTCTGTTTCTCTTATGAGGATGTAAAGCTAGCATGGCACCAAGTTTTATGAAACTGAGTTAATAAAATATGCTTTACAGTTTAAAATATGGCAATATGACCATTTTAATCTGAAGTGGAAGTACTATTGAACTATGGTGGCCTTTCTGAACTGAAATGACCAGACATGGCCATGGATACTCAATGCATGTTAAGAATGTTTTCTATTTATTTTTTTGGTAGAAGAGAAAAACTAATGAACTGGACTGATTGCAGAAAACGTAGATTCAGGTTTATAACATTTTAGTGGCTCATTTCTTGCAAATTTCATTGAGAATGTGGGGGGAAAAATACTGCTGTTTCAGAACAGGACACTAAACCACCAAAAATATGTTCAAATACCACTGAGAGTCTGAGTTAAACCCACAAAAGCCAGGAAATTTGGACTTAGGACTTAAACTTCCATAATCCATTTGCACTGTGATTTGGATTTTCCTGGTCAATTACATCCATTGCCAGCAGTGGCTGGGCTAAAACCACCAGTACCAAAATATTAACTCAGAACCCTCTTCCTCTTATGTTCCTTCTCGCGTTCTTGTGTAGTGGCAGTGCCACTGTTCTCCCTATGTAGAAATATTTAGCATCAACAAACTATGTGAACATGGACTTCTAGCACTGAATTTCTCAGCTTTTGTGATTTTTTTTTTTAGTGAGTCATCAAGTATAATTCTAGTATAATTTATAATTTTATTGGATGTTATCATTGTGCACTCCTAATAGGATTTCCTTAAAAAAAAAAAAAAAAAGGTGGCAGCTAAGACAGCAACTAGTGGGGGTACTATTACTTAGCTGTTAGGAATACCTTAACTGGAAAAATTCTCTGGAGGAAATGTAAGTAGTTACTTGCAGTAGTTACTGCAAGTAGTTGCAGGGGTGTCCTAACAGAGAAATGCACCATAAACAAATATCTTAGAAGGTACAGGAACACTGAACTTAAGGAGTATGTTAGAAAAATGTGCTGCTTCTGACGTTTTGTGGATGTGGTAGTTTAAAGGGAAAATATTTTTGAAGCTCAAGATGAAAACAGTGTTTATCCTTGGAACCACTACAGAATGAATGGTGGTTTTTGTCCATTACCTTTAAAATGTGTTTTGTACACCAAGATTATTTTTTTTTTATTTCAATAGCAGAGAAATGAAAGTGTGCTGTTCTTTTTCTTCCCTGTTCTGTGTGTTGAATAAGGTAAGGAAAAAAAAAAAAAGGCTAATCAGAACCAGGAAACTCAGCGGGCTAGAGTTGCTAGAATTAACGTCTTTAAAAAAAAATAATAATAATACGGCCCTGGGACAGGCAGAGCCACACTGCAGCCCATAAGTGCCCGAAGCCGGCCGCGTTTATCTGTAGTTGATGAAGTCGGCAGTAGCGGAGGGGGAGCGATCCGCGCCCCGGCGCCGCTGGGGTTGCGGCGGGCTTCGCTCCTGCGGTGCAGGCCGGCCCCCTGCCGCCGACCGGCGGCCCTGCAGTGAGCAGTCAGGGGCCAGTGGCCAGCGCGGCCGTGGTTCCTGGAACAGTGGCCGTCGCTGGTTTCCCCGTCTTGGGTACAGCCTGCACAGGCGGCAGGCACTTAGCGAGGCCGCGCTGAGCGTGGGAATGCTTCAGTTACAAAACTCATCGCATGGCAACAAAGGTGCTGACACATGCAGAATTACTATATGGTTCATCGTTTTTGTGTATTGCTATTTTGTAAAAAAGAAAATTAAACACATAGCCTAATCTAGTGGCTTGTTGATTGAGGAGAGACCTCGTTGTGTTCTACAGCTTCCTTACAAGAGGAAGCAGAAGGGCAAGCACTAATCTCTTCTTGCTTGTGACCACTGATAGGATCTGAGGGAATGGCATGAAGCTGTGTCAGGGGAGGTAAGGGTTAGATGTTAAGAAAAGGTTCTTCACTCAGAGGGTGGATGGGCTCTGCAGGGAAGTGGTCTCACCAGAAAGACTGACAGTATTCAAAAAACATTTCGACAATACTGTCAGCCACATGGTTTGATTCTTGGTGCTGTCCTTTGCAGGACCAGTAGTTGGATTTGAGGAGCCTTGTGTGTCTCTTCCAACTCAAGATATTCCGTGATTCTATGTTTCTATGGCCTTGCAGACACAGCTGGCAGCCAAGTAACATTGTTTCTTCTGCATTTGTTCTTTTTGAAGGAAATTTTAGTGATTCAGAAGAAGACAGGAGTACCAGCAGCATAGAAAATCAGGCCATTCCAAACTCTCACAGGGTGCCAGATTCCAAGTCACATCCACCACACATCAAAATAGATATCATCAGGAAAGTGCAAGCCAAAGATACACAACGCTATAAAGTCGAATATGATTCACAGAGTACAGATACATTGAATTTGTCTTCTGAATCAAAACAAGAGACTGAATATGTAAGTATTTTTTGTAAATAGGAGGGCATTTGCCAGCCTGTGAATGTGTGCGTGTGTATATATACATATGCATGTTGTGCATATGAAAAGATAAATAAATAGACTAAATAGCTAAAGAGTGGTAATTGTTGCAGCCTTTTAGGACATTCTGGAATTTTAACTGGTAAATGTATTGACTCTGCAAATGCATACACAATCATCAGACCAAGAAGATTGTGCTCAGGAAACACATAATATTTCCTGACTAATGTAATGATGTTTACATCAATTTCAAGCGTGACTTCCACTAAAGTTTCTTAGAGGCCGAAAGTTCTTGTTCCTCCCTGTAATTGTCACACATTTGTGTGAATGGACTTGGAGTGTCATCATTAAACTTGGTTGCAAACAGTGTAATTGAATTGCAATAATGGAAAAAAGATGTTTTAAGTTGAGCATAGTGGCACTGTGTTCGTAGACTGCCTGGTGCAAATCAAGGGAGATGAACTTAGGCTGAGCTGAGGATTAGTGTCTTGACTAGTCAGTCACTGTATGACATACTGAGCATCACCTCCACTTGCAGTTGCTCTAGGTGCTATTGCCTAAATGCAAAGTCTCGTGTCACATGAGCTGCCTTTGATTCCAACTGACTCTGCCCAGTGAATTTGCAGGGCAGTCAGAGTGTGGTTAATCTGAGGGCAAGAACAATTCTCTTCCTGGACATCCAGCTGATAACCTGTGCCTTAGGCCAGATGGCTTGAAAAATGCATCTGGATATACTTTAACATTTTATCAAAACATGCATGATAAAAGCAGACGTGAATTCTCATCTTCAAAAGAAGGTTTTGAAACTTGTATGAGGTGAAAACCTCTGCCTGAAGAGAGTGTGGCTTCCAAAAGTAGCTTCATTTTTAGTTTGTTACTGATATCCAGCCATCTAGTTATATTACTTCAATATCTGCCTTCCAGTGTGTCTTCCTCCCAAAAATGTGAAGTAAAAGTGCCATCACTAAAAAAATTGAAGGTTGGTTGCCTGAGGAAATAGATTCTTAACTAGGATGAGTAGTGATAGTTGGGTCCACGAGCAAAAGTGTACCAGTTTACCAAGGCTGCTGGTGTCTTTAAGAACTTGAAATAAGTCCATCAGGGACAGCTGCCTTTGTCAGCAAATGCTCTTCTAGCTTTGTCTGCATGTTAGCTTTTTATACTGGTCTGGCTGACTTTGGAAGCTTGCTTCAAAATAAAATTTTTTAAAATCTATTGATCATTTTGTAGGCCTAATTTGGGATCAAATCTCTGAATGTCTGTCACTTGCAGTCAGTGCGTTTGATCAGAAAGAGAAGCCATTTAAAGCTCATGCTTAGAACTTGTGAGACTGGTTCAGAAAGAAAATGTGAAGGCAACAAGGATGGTCTTCACTGACCAAAAAACTCCATTTTAATCTCCAGTAGTACTATGGAGATTGTGTACTTTTAGACACTCACATTAAAAGGTCCTTTATATGACCCAACTATTAATACTACAACGTAAAAGTATGAATGTCATTACTTCACTAATTAAAAACAGCACCAAATGAGTCTTTGTGTCAATGTAGCAACTTAAATATTTTTAAACCATGAAACCATGCAAAGAGATTTTTTCATGTCTCTGCTGAAGAAGTGGACTGGTGGTGCAAGTCATTGATACGATACACTCAGACAGGAGTGTAGCTAAACACAGAGTTTGTAGGCTGTGACTTTTGAATCCTAATCCCACTGCTGACATTGATTGCCTTCTTATCCTCTGGCAAAATGTGAAGCCCTCTGCTCTTGATTTTTTGACTTCAAAGTGGGGCTCATCATGCTTTACTCTCCCTACCCTGGAGGGCTATTTTATGAGATAAAATTAGTTGGTGTTTGAGACATTCTCTTAGAAGTGCTTCTGGAAGCTCTTTTTGGCTCATTGTCCTAGAGCTAATCCTCACTACCTTCTTGTCAGCCTTTTACAGATGAAGAAAGAGAGGAAAAAAAGTGATGTACTTATCTAATGAGACTGCTGTGTGCAACTGGTCCTCTCTATGACTGAATCTATTTGATTCAGTTGAAATTGGGAATTGTTGTCCAAGTTGAGGTATTTTATATATACATTATGCCAAACCACTTATTTTCAATTGAATCAATTTAATTTAAGCTTTCAAATCCAGAAGAATCACAAAAAATCAAATGTCATTGGGGAAGGCCTATCCCATAATGTGTTTCCAGTGGCCTAATTTCTTATTTTCCCATGTGGTGCAAGGCAAGCTTTTCCAAACTTAAATTATATTCTATGTGACTGATTTGCATACTGGTTAAGCCTTCCTGAAGGTATTTGTGACTGCAATTTCAACTGGAAATGCCAATATGTGCCGCAGCATAGCACAAGGCCTTGAATCTTTAGAAATCAGTTTATCTTGAATAGAGCAGAAAGTCAGATTTTTTTTTTTTTGTGAATGATCTGCTTTGAACATATTCAGCCATCTCTTTGTTTTAATGGATTTGTTTGCATTTGTGCTTTCTTTTGCCCTTTAAAGATTTATTAGCTCTTGAGTGAAAGATGGAATTTGGGAGTGAAGTTTCATGTGTGTTTTCTAAAACATACTTGTTAACAGGGTCCATGCCGTAGAGAAATGGAAGACACTTTAAATCACCTAAAGATCCTGAATGTGTTGAGTCCCAGGGGCTTTCATATTCCAAATTGTGACAAGAAGGGATTCTACAAGAAAAAGCAAGTAAGTACAGAGTTTTTATCATTTTAATTAATGTGTTTCACCTTTTCTGCATCTTTGTTGAAGGATCTTGCCAGCAAGGTGCATTATATATAATTTTGCAGAGGAACTAGGTAATTTCCAGTTTTAGGACCTGATCCGATAGTGCTGAACCTTGTCAAGTGGGTATAGTATTTTTATTTTTTGTTGATCATGACAACAGATTCATTTGAGAGACTGCATGCCTAATCACACATGGGTTGACTGGTGTCCTAGATACTAATGCCCTTTGGTTTAAAAAAAGCAGTGCCTCTACAATAACCCACAGAGCTAATGTTGCAGTCACCATATGACTGCAATAGATCAAGCTTTGAATTGTAAATAGCTGCTTGAGAGTTCCTAGAAAACCTGCACTGGATCATATTACATAAAGCAACTTGAGAAAAGTATGTATCTATCCTTTATGTGCTGCATAGATCCCTTCCAAAATCCAAGTCATGTTATCGTGAAAATAATACTTCTAGTAGTTACTCTGCAGCAAGGATGGCTTCTCAGCCCTTTCTGGTTCTGGGGTTGTGACCTTTCTTGACAAATGCCAACCAAAACTGTGGGTATTTATACTTTAGTTGTGTTGGACTGAGCTATGGCAGCATTCTCCACTCAGTGCTGCCATTGAAGCTCGTTCTGAACTTGGGGAGGTGCAAGATGTGTCAGGTTCTTTGTTTAGTGTGCACATCCCATCTAATTTCAGAAATATATATTTGGAGGCAGTTAGTGGCCTGCCTCCAAATATATATTTCTTGCTATAATTCCAAAATTTCCTGAATTCAAAGGTTTTTTTAAGACTTTTCTCTAGGACAGATTTTGTTTGTGGACCATCATGTTTACAACCGAAACAAACCACCCTTCAGGTTTACGCAGGTTAGTCTCTCTTCTCTCTAGTAACCAAAGGAGTGGTTGACTGTTGCTAGCTAATGCAGTTCATTGGTTGAAAGTGAGAGGTCAACCTCTGACTAGGCAACCTTATTTTGGGAATGGTATCTCTTCCATTTTTTGGCTTTCAGTTTTCTTAGAAATAGTCTTTCCCTTTCTAATATTCTGTGGAGCTCTGCAAGAAACTCAGTGTCAGGTGGGGCATTTTTAACAGGGGAGAGATTTCCAGCCTTCCTTTTTGCCATCAGTCCAGCATTGACAGTGCTGTTTGACCTTTGGTACATGCTGCTGAGCTTTTCTATACTTCCCAGCTTTTCCTGAGCAGGTGGTGGCAACTGCCAAGCAGGGAAAGTTTCTTTTTGTTGCCTGAAGCTTTGAGAAGGCTGTGTCAGCCATGTTGTGCTGTCTGTAAACTAGCAGAGGGCAATGCTCACATCTCAAGCTGCTTGTTTTCAGAAAATGCATTGGGCTTCTATACAGAGTGAGACTAGGACTATGTTTTGTGCCTGTGTCATAAAAGTATTTTCTTAGCTGCTTTAGAATAGCAAATTGTTTGACTGTATTCAAGGCACTCAAGTAGCCTTTTTCCTTCTCTATGTATTATAGAAGACTGCAGACTGGTACTTATTTTGTTCAGTAGATTTTCCTTTCATCTTTCTTCAGACTCTAAGGTTTTTGCTTTGTCTGCAAAAATGTGGTGGTTTGCTAGTAATCTCTGGCATTGTGTGTAGTAAATCAGATCCGCAGTAAGCATGTATTAAAGTAGCTTACTTGAAACAAGAACCATACTTTAAAGCACAGTCATAGTTCTAGCACCAAGGCAAAAAAAAAAAAATAAAGGAAATACAAAGAAAAATAATAGGAAAGACAGATAAAAATCTTACGTAGTATTTGTTCCTAGTAGCTGATTTATGAGAATAATGTGTTGTTACAAAGCAAATAGACACTTTTGTCCTCTGTGTATTTTCTGTGCTGCCTTGGAACTTCTAAAATTTCTTTAGGAAAGGTTCCTGCACTATGTGCAATAGCTCTTCCAGTCAGCATACATAGAGAATGAAGGGACATAGACACTTCCATGCCTAGCCAGTCTTGCCAAGTACTGTGCCAATTTACACAGGTCCAGTAGTTTCAGTGGTAGTTTGAGATGACTCAGGGTCTTGCAGGAGATGCCCACAAAGGGAGTTCACATGAGTAAACATTCTACATGAAATTCATTTGGGTTGCTGATTCTGTAAATGAGCCTTGATAGTCCTGGAAACAAGCCCTCAGAGAGGGGACTTACAGAGGCAGCCTGCTTCTCTCACCAACAAAATACAAACCAAAAATAATAGTTGCCCTCATAGAATTAACTCCCAGGAAAAAACCATCAGTTTAAGAAGTGTGTGAGTCCTGTCCAGATCCAATTAACTAGTCCACAAGGAACTGTGAAAATTGTGTTTGGGTTTTTTTTGAAGCATCAACATATAGGTCTGATATTTTAGATACTGTGAGCAGGTGTCTAATCTCATTAACAGAATGCCATGCTGTTTTATTAATTCCCTTCATGCCATTATTAGCCATATTCAATCTGTAATTGAATTATATTTTATTGTCACAAAATTCAAAATAGTAGGTTAGGAAGAAGACAGTAAATCCATTTAAAACAAACCTGCAAGCTGGGCATTTTGAATTCTAGAAACAATTGGCAAAACCACTGTCTAGGAAGAGAATGTAGTAGGTTTGGGATCATAGGAATCTGATAAATTATGATGATGTTGGCACTATTAAAACTTATTCAGGAGGCACTCTCATATTCTGCCTTCCTGGTCATCTGGTCTTCCAGCCAAGTTGAAAGCACTTATTTTCCATGACATTTGTGGATATCTAGAAATTGACTTTTCAGGAACAACCATGAAGAATAACTTGGGTCTGTGAAACATTTCTAAGAACATAAATTTGTTTCAGGGTATGATATGAAAAATATTTCATACCTTTTGTTTAGATATAAACTTTAAAATCAGCCCTGTTAAAATTTATAATTCTTTGTCTTAATCACACATGTAAGGTTGTACTATTCAATGATGCTATATAGGTATATTTATGCATAATTAGTTGATACAGGCACATTCCTACCCCAAGCATGAGAAAAAGGTTTTGATGAAATTAAAATTATTATATGGGACAATTACTAGAATTGCGCCATGTTTGTGTACTGGAGCCAGATACTCACCTAAATGTGAACTGGCATCATTCCACTGAAAACAGAACTGCGCTTGCCAGGAACCAAAATGGCCTGAGGTATATGTCTATGTTGTCTGCAGTCTGTTCCTGAAGACCATGGTTGTAGCTCCATGGAGCCCTCTGGACTGTCCAGGAATTCAGTGGGATACGATATGCTTTGCTGTGCCCCATAAATGCCTCTGGTATTTCTTTGTGGAAGGGAGAGGAGCAGGTGGCATGGAAGACGGCAGCTGGTGTTTCTATCAGAAGTAATTAGTTTCCACTTCTTGGGCAGTTTTCCAACATTTTAAACTTATGAAGTCATACGGAATAGCTGGTCAGAGCCTAGAAATGTATGTGGAATACAAAATTCATAAGAGCAAATATTTAGATGTATATGTTTTTCCATATGACCTGTTTACCACTTCTGCAGAGAGTGTTGGCCGTTTCAGGATAAAAGCATCACTTTTTAATCAGAAGTGCTTTACTATTGACAACATGGCTGAGTGGGTAGAAAAAAAAACACTTGGAAAAGATAAGCTGTTTTCTCACAGTGTTATTTCAGCTGTAGAATGATCTTTGGGTTTTGCTTTTCAAATGGATTGTCTATAGGAAGTAAAAAAAATAGTAGTAGGGAAGCTGTTTTTGCAGATTAACTTCATGTGGTAATTACTTCTGAAAATTGATTGTCAACCATTAAAAGCAATCAAAGCCTCCAACAGCATGAGATTTTTAATTGATCATTTGTTTTGAGAGTGATGCCAGCCTATGAATCAGTGAGAGTTGTGTAATATACTTCATATAGTACTTCTAAAAGGGGAGGCTATGTTATTATTATTAGCAGAAATGTGGTTTCATTGCCAGAGCACCAGTTCTTTGGGCTCCATCTGTACCTACTTTGTTGGGAAAACAACTCCAGAAGTGCTGGCTCAGTTTCCTTTTTGTAAAATTAATTGTGCAAATGTTGTTATTAATTCCTCTGTTTTGAGCATGAAGAATTTAAGTCATTAAATGCTAATAATACTTAAGTTGGAGTCCAGTCCATTCACCACCAAAACTGAAGAAAAATTTCCCTTGATATTAGTGGATGTTGAGCAGTCATCCATGGAAATCCTGGAGAATACATGTAAATTCTAGTCAGGCTTTTGAGACAATAAATATAAGTTTTAGGACTTATGTTTAAAGATTTAGTAATAGATAAGAACTGAAGTGCAGGTAAACATTTAGTTCAGTGAATTATTAATGTAGCTGTTCTCTCAATAGGTTTGAATTACTTTACCCTCTTCTAAAACTAAGCTGATATGTATGTTAAGCTGGACCTTGTCATCCTGCTGCTGTCCATTTTCATTGGGGTAATGCAGAAGGACTGCAGATTTGTAGAAAATAAGACATTGCATTATTTCTGCATTGGGCTTTTTACTCAATAATATATCAGAAGGGTGGATTAATTTTCAGTTATGCTGAATAACATTACTTAATTTATGGAAAAATAAAATAAACAAGATAGTGACTTGTTTGAAAAATTTGCACCTAATGTGTGAGCTGCTTCCATCTCTCTTTCGCAAGATCTTAGTGAAGACTGTCTACCCTACTCCATGGTGCCACAAATCAGTTGGCTTATAGGCCAGTGTGCTGGTGCAGGCTGTCCCAAAGTGTTCTGTATTCCAGAACTCTCCAGTTCTGTCCAAGATAGCACTGTCACCTGAGATACTAAACTAGACATAGAAAGGATCAGTCACTACGAGCAGCATGTGAAGCCCAGCACTTGCTTCATGTATTCTTGTGCATGGAAAAGGCACTTATGTGAGCCACTGCCATAGCCTCCTGAGACACTGGGCCATGCCTATGAGCCTCTGGAGAACAAGAAGTAGAGGGATAGTGGTGAAGTTTACCAGATTGTACCAGCCTGAACTTCTGAAAATTTAATTACTCTGAATGTGATCTCAGAGGCAACAATTGCTCTGCTTGAATAATAGACTTCACAGTGTTCAGGGACATAAGTAGCACCAGTCCAGCCAATCTTCCATCATATTGGCAATGCAACAGACAAAACCACAGGCAATTGGGTGTGCTTGTGTCACTACCTCTTTTGTGAGTACATCCTGTGTAAACAGCCACCTTTGTTTGCATTTGAAGCAAATTCTGTATCACCAAATCTCAAAACATGAGCTGACAGGGAGGCTGTGTCTTGACAGTGAGACTGACCATTGCAAACCTCGTGAGATTCTTGATATATCTTATGAATGGGTAAAACCCTCGCAAGGTCTTAGAGGTTCATGGTAATGTAACTGTGTCCAGGGTCACATACTGAATGCAGCCTGCAGCGCGTTATCTCCTTTAGTCTAGTTTTTGCAATTCTTGGTTCCTTACTTTTTGCAATTACTTGGTTCATTACTGCATTACTGCATTACTGCTTCTAAAGAGGTTCAGTGTTATTGCCTGTGATAGTTTCAGGTTGGACAGCATTGCTGGTGAATTCCAGCAGTTAACTTAAAGCTAACATAACTTAAAACTAGTTACAGACTAGTAGTACACAATTTTTTAATAGGAAAATATACATGTAAATTTCTAGTCCACCTAGCAGGTTTTGCAATAACTACACTATAGAAGGATTATGTATCTGTTAATAAGTGTCAGCTACACTTTTGAATTTCTTCCTGGAAACACACATACCAAGAGTGTTTCTTGCTGCAATGGTTGTCTTTGCCAGACCTGTGATTTACATATTTGCTAAGTTTTTTTTTTTCATCTTTTTCTAAAGATGGTTCCCAGTCACTAGCCCATACTGTTGTATGGTATTCAAAGAGGGCAGCTGTGCTACTAAATATGATAGGGAGCAATTCATAAGCCTATTTTCTGGTAGTTCTCGGTTCTTTATTACAGAGTAGTTAGACCTAGAGGGATTGATGGGGAGTAAAGGTAAGTTTTTATTGAAATTCTTTGTAGTGGTACCAAATATTCTGTTTGATTCTGTCAGATATGGTCAGGATATTGAAATACAGGTATCAAAGGAGCAGGGATCCCTGCTGTCTAATACAACAAGTGGAGAAAACAAAATTCATGCTAACTGGGTCTTTTATTATGTTTCAGTGTCGCCCATCCAAAGGCCGAAAAAGAGGTTATTGCTGGTGCGTGGATAAATATGGACAGCCACTTCCTGGGTATGATGGGAATGGAAAAGGAGATGTCCACTGCTATAACTTGGAAAGCAAATGAGGGCTGGATGCCAGCTCTTCTGGCATCTGTGCATGGCCACTGGACCTCACAGAGACCTTGGAGGGGCTGGGCAAACACTGTGGAACTGCACTGTGTGTGGAGCAATAAGCTCTGCCTCTTGCAGCAGAGCAGTTGCAGCCTCTATGAATGCTGCTGCAGCTGCACCCTGCCACTGACACACATCAAGCTTCCTATGGGATGTGTAGGAAGCTCTGAATTCCCATGTAAACCTGCACTATTGATACCCAGAGAGAGAAAAACAAAAGGCACTTCAGAATGGAATCAGGGAGTCTCCACTGACTTTTTAAAGAATGGCCTGTGACCAATTTGATCCCGAAAGATACCGTGGTTTTTATTTTAAAGAATTTATAGACATTAAGCTTGTAAAAGTATTAGAAAGAAAAACAAAACCAAAAAAACCCCAAGGATTTAAAGGTAAAGCTTTTTTACAGGCCTGATGGGAAACTTGTCTGCACGGGTAAAAAGTTTTATAAAAATCTCAAAGAACTTTTTAAAGAAATGTATTTCTAGAGATAAAGACATGGCTATTTTTTTCTGTAAAATATATTATGAATATTCTGTTAGTCTGTATTTAATATAATTGTTTTTTAATAAACTTTATTTAAATGTAACATGTGGATACCAAATATTACACAGTAATTCTAGTGTATACATCTGTATGCAAAGAGAAAGTAAAGTTATGGAATGATTTACAAATATGTTTAAGTCTCTGTGTATGCACACTGGCCTGTTTTAGGTAAGAGAAATGAATTTTTGGAGCAATGGAAATGTTTCTAGAAGGGATTGAGTTTTATTTTTTGATATAAATACCAAGATAATATTTTTTAAAAATTATTTTATTGATAATTCTTATGTACCCATCACTGAATTATGCCACTGGAAAGGAGTAACAGTTGCACTGAAGCTCTTGGTAAAGCTTTCTTCTGTCTGTACGTTGCTTCAGTTTGTGCAACAGGGCTTACATTTCCTCCATTTACTGCTCACACTAATATTCATGGACAAAAAAATTGCCATTACAGTACTACTCTTTGTATTTGCTTATTTATTTTGAAAAGGTGTATCTATTCTGTGTTGTCTTGGTACATTCTAACAAAGCACTTACTCTGTATGAGGAACTCCTGTTGAAAACAATGTCAACAAGATGGTGGGGTGGTGGACCCTGGGTGTTGAGACCCATGCATTTCATTTATGCAACACATAATTGTTGCTTGCTTTGACTATGGTATAAATCATTTGCCTGCATCTAAGCATAGAAAAAGAACCATTGGGTTTAAATAGTTAAATTCACTGTCTGCTATGGTGTTGTACATCTTTTTAATTGGAAGAGAAGTGATTTAGTTTTGTTGTGGTATGTGATGCTTTCACATAAGGAAGGCTTTGACAATATTTTTTTTTTGAAGCTGATTGTTTAATGTTCTTTGTGAAAAATTCTGTGTGACAATGAAATCTGGATAAGGAAAAGTGGCCTGGGAAATGTATCATCTCTGGAAAATAATGCCATATTTTGTATATGTATTTATTTATATATTTTATATAAATATTTTATATATTTATATAAATATATATTCTTATATGTCTCACTATAAATGTTTGATGTCACTGTAGAAAAAAGAAGCCATCAACAGTGTAACTTCTTGTTGGATTGGGAACTCCATGAAGACTATGGACATTGGGTTTTCACTTGCTGGGGCTAGGTGTTGTGTTGATGGAGGAGAGGCTGTGGTGCTGAAGAGCACATTCTATTCCCACTGCATGAATTACAGCGATCCTTGTTCCTGCCAGCAAATGCAAATGTCTAGAAACTCTGACATGGAAGGATTTGGACATGCAGTTTGCCAGGATTGTGGCAGCCCATCACCATAACTCAAATGTTTAAAGCCTTACCCTGAAATGTATTAGCTGAACAGCACTATGAGTGTTCTCCACACCTTTCAATTTCTGTCTAATGAAATGAGTTCATATCATCATTAAAATTGAAATTTTATAATCTCATGGTAAGAAAAAAATTGTACATGAAGTGATGCTTACTCCAGGCTAATGTATGTTTCCTGACACATGGTTATAGAAAGCTTTGTGAGGAGAAGATTTATTGCAATATTTTTGTTGCTAAAGCAGATCTAATGCCTGCAAAGATTTGTTGGCAAAATAATAAATGCTGGTTTTTGGGGTTTTTTTTAAGAGTTGTAAACCAGTTCTTTTCAAATAATTTCACAGAGGGAAAAAAGTTGTATATGCACCAATATTTGGACATATAATCATAGATAAGAAAATAAGGGTTTGATTCATTTAAGTGAGTTACTACTTTGTCTCTATTTTTTTTAATAATGATCTGGTGAGCCTTCTGAAAACAAAAATCAGTTTCTTGTCAAAAGTGATAGATAGATGCTTTGCAAGGCACATTTTGCAAGTATGTAAGGTGTTTTAACAGTCTGTGACAGGCTTTATGATTCCGGTATTTTGTCAAGTTTTAATTTTTTTGTTTTATTTTACAATTAAAAACAAATAAATATAGAAGAAGCTGGCTAGTAGAGGTCATTAAGTCATATATTATGAAAAAGCCCCAAACAAACTACATCTCAAGGAGCTAAAACTGATTTAAGCGTGCAGTTTGTCATTAATATTTAAGAAATGGCATTCTTTAATCTTTAAGTTAAACTTTAAGTCTTTAGTTATGTAACAGAGAAAACATACTGCTATAAGGGGAAAGAAAAAAGATGTGTATAAATCAGTTTTATTTTGCTTCCAACAGACGTCTTTAAAAGAGAAATTCTGTTTAAAATAGCCCCAAAAATAAAGTCTCACCTGTCATTTAAAGCTGCATCCTTTTCAGAAGTTGCCTTTTAAATATTTTTTACAAGCACAGTTGCTTGCACTAGTATTGGATACTTGCCATTGTCAATCTGATGTCCCTGACAGTTGACACTGGTATGAAATGCAAAATAACATTATTATCTGTCTCCAAAGAGATAACTTTTTCAAAATTAAAGAATCAGTGGTGGCTTTTTCCTTTTTTCTTTCTTTTTTTTTTCTTCGCATTCCTGTGTCTGTGAAGACAAAGATCCAATTCAATACACAAGAGTATTTGTCATTCAAAGATATTTCTCACGGCTAGGGCCTGCAATTCAAACAAATACATGTATTTGTGGTCCACACCCAAGCAGCAGAATGTGGGCAGCACAAAGTAAATGTATGGGTCAGTATCAGTTCAGAGGAAGATGAGTTACCTCCAGGTACAGGTTAGAAATTATTCCTGCTAAGAGCTGCAGTGAGTGGAGAACTTTGGATTTGGTGACAGAAATTAAACCAATGCATTAGAAAAATCCCTTATGTCTTGGTTTCTTCACTGTCTTCAGCTTCAGTATTTTATTAAGTGAATGTCAGCTTTAAGCCTCAGGAAAAAAAATTCTAATGTATAATATTTGCACTTCAAATATTTGCATGGCACAGCATTAGAAAAGATCGAAATATGTATTGCAAAACTTGCTGATTTCTTCTTGAGCATGTTTTGTCTCTAGATAGTACATGGGTACCATATGTAGCCTAGTTGAATGTTGTATTTATTTTTCCAAGTGAGATAAAAAGCTGCATAAATCCCTGTAATTGACCAGAATACAAGTTAAAGCTGCCTGCAGATAGCTCTATTATCTTACAAACTCTGAGAAAGTTCCCTTTTTTAAATAGATCTACTGTGCTATAGGTTTTGGAGCCCAGAATATCCTTTTCCACCTCTTTGACATACCTGCCTTTCAGGGCATAGTGTTAGCTATTTTGGCACAAGGGAAGAAGGCTTCATTGAATACCAAAACCACACAATTCATACATTTTTAGTAGAATCTGAACTTTTTTTTTACTAAATTCCATAGAAACCCTACACAGCATAATTTCTTATTGAACTGAGCCCTAAATTTAAGTAGTGTTTTTTCAAACTATTTGGGAAATCATCTTTGTATATCTCTAGTCACTCTAAAACTGTGTAAGCAAAGATGGCTCCACATAGATTTCACATATTAGCAATAAGAATTTTATTTAAAGTATGAAAAGTACTGAGCAATTTTTCTGGATGCAAAAGCATATTAGTATACAAAATGAAATGTTTATATATGTAGCTGTTTTCTCTGTGGTCCTGCTGTGCCTTTAGAAATCCTTCAATTCTATTAATTTCAACCAGAAGAATATGTTTGCTTCCTCATTACAAAGAACTCCTTTTTCTTTCCCAACTCTCATTCTCTCACTNCTCAAGGACTTTCCAAACTCCACAAATCAAAGACCTCTTTTTTTTTCCTTTTTTTTTTTTTTTTTTTTTTTTTTTTTTTTTTTTTTTTCTGAGAGATTCAAAAATAAGATCCAAAGAGGATATCAGAGTATTCCAAGGACAAGATTTCTGTGATCCATATCAGTAGTGTCTTCATCTGCAAGCATGCAAAATGAAGGTTCAAGGCCTTTAGAAGAGAAATCTTTTGATATGTCCAGTGGACCTGGGTAGCTTGGAGTCTCCATCCTTGGAGGTACTCAAAAGCCATCTGGATACAGTCCCAGGCAACCATTCCCTGGTGGTCCTGCTTGAGGAGGGAGGGGTGCACCAGGTGATTTCCAGAGATCCCTTCCAACCTCAACCGTCCTTTAAGCCTATGGGCCTACGAGCCTATCAGTAGCAGTTTGATGTCCCAAGTTCCAGCACGTGAGATTGTCTACATTATGCAATGTATTGATTGAGATGTTACAACATTTTTTGCCCAAAATAAAATTTTCTGGTAAAATGGCAAGTAGTGCAAATTTGTTGTTCATCAGAAGAAGCTTTAGTTTTAAAAATCTGCATTTTATTTACTTCTTCCAGTTCAGATTTTGCAAAAGTAGAACCATATATACCAGCCTTAGAGAAAATCCCATTTAAAAAAAAACTTTCTTTTTGCTTTTACCCTGAAATTATGTTAAAAAAGGCAAATGACTTCAAGGCAGAATGTTGCTGCTAAAAAAAAATGGAGACCAGGTGTTAGCAAAAGCAGAGGGTAATGCTGCAAATCTCAATTTATCCTTGCAGAATTCATGTCCTGCTGCTGTGTGCATCCTGGCTTTCCACTTTTGCTGACCTATCCAAATTCCTTAAGAGTCTGTCAAGGCTAATTTTATCCACTGCTCTCTCCATTAGTGGGGATGGAAAGAAAGGTAGTAAAATTATCTCTGCAGAACAAAGCTGAGGTTTCATGCAGAAAAATTGCCTAATCTGAAAAGCTCTAAAGAAAATGTCACTGAGAAGGACTGCTTCCCGTAGCCATTTGTGGTAATACCTTCCAAAAGTGGAAGGACTTGCTTACAAGAGCCAGGTTGAGAGTGCATTTCCTTCACTCCTTGCAACTGGAGAGCAGAGGCTATTTTTGCCTGCTTATGCCATATCAAGACTATTCAAGGTGAAACTTGTTTCCTATGTCTGCTATGTATCGTGTAATTTGCACTCAGGAAAAAAGACCTAACTGAGCTTGTAAAGTTGATTATTGTTTTGTCACAGGGGTACTGCACCCAACCTTCAGCCTTCAGATCCTGCCATTATTTCTACAGCTGCTATTACCAAACTACCAGTAATATGTGCTGATCTTCTTTTTCTGTTCCCTTGCTGGGGCTAAATGATGATACCTTAGCTGCCAAAGCAGCAATAAACAGAAACTGCAGGCAAAGAAAAAATATGAAAGATGATGATTATTATAGCCACTGTTTGCTCTAGGCCTCCACAGACATCCCCCGCTAAGATGCTGTTCCAAAGAACCTCAGCATCTCCACATGAGCCTGGTGAACTACAAAGCAACTGTCAGTGAGAGAGAGAAAAAATCACCTGTCACTATTTGCATAATTATGCCATTAAAAGCTTCGGTATTGGCACAAATAGGCTGCTTTTTGTTAGCGTATGTCTAGGTTGGAGGAGACTGAGAGCAAGAGGAAGACTGCCTATGCTGTACTCAGCATAGCAGAACTGTAGCACAATGGCTCTGCTTGAAGAGCTGTGTCTGTTGGTCAGGCAATCCCCCTGATGGAAAATGTAGCTAGTAAGAAAGCAGCAAGGAGTCAAGCTTGTGCACAGCCCCTGCCTTCCCTTGCATACCCTTGTCTCTTGTGGGCTGCCCATGCTGCTACTCATACTTGATAATCCAAGAGTCTGAAAAGATGAGTCTGAAAAGATGAGCAGAAACTTTTTCAAAATAAAACAGCTATGATCTGGAATGGACCAAATTTAAATTTATTCATTTAACCTTACTGCAACATCCAAGAGCACCCTTGCTCCCACATCTTTCCCGTGGGATGCTACCCCTCTCCCTGTGCCCTCACAGTAGCTTCCTTGCATGAACTTTGCTCTGTGGGAGTGATCATAAGTCAAGCGAGGAGAAAAGAAGGGAAAATAAAGCCTTTGTTTGTTGGCAGAGCTATCATCAGAGCTTTTTTCATTACTCAGGGTGCAACTGCTGGTATGTTTGGGCTCCTGCTCCACTGCTGATTTTTTGGTACTTACTGGCAATATGGAACGAAGTGGCTGTATTCCCAACAGATCCTCTCCTTCTTTCTTCCCTCCCACCTTTAACTTAAAAATGGCTAGGTAATATAAAGTGGTATGCCAGTAAGAGAAACCTTCCACTCACACCAACTCTGCTACTGTTTCTCAATATATATCACCTACCTGAATCTCAGAGTCAAATGAACCCAATTAGGTGTTTATTAAGATGCTCATACTCCACTTTCCTGCGCAGTCTGGATACCTGCCCAATTCTCAATGCAATGTACAGCAACAATTGGTCCATAAATGTGAAATGTATTGGCAAACAGAAAACATGAGACTTGTTTTCAGTGCAGCCTGGGGAGACTGTTTAGGCTAGTGGTTTATCAGTGGAGTGATAGCTGAGGAAAAGTAGACCAACTTCAAAAGTGTTGTCTAAAGATACATATAGAACTTGACCACTCAATTTGCAGCATGATCAGAGAGTCTAGCTTGGAGTGAGTAGCTTGGATCTTTTTTTTTCAAAGGCATTTTTTTTTAAATTTTATTTTTAGTGTATTATAAATATTATTATTATTATTATTATTATTATTAATAATAATAATAATAATAATAATAATAATAACTATTATTATGGGTTGAGGAGGGGTTAGACATTGGTTTTGTTCTGCAATAGCAAAGCAATGATGTGTGTAGAAACATAATTCTGAAAAGTCAGTGCTGCTAAACTGCTGGTAAAGAACAAGCATCTTTACTTCTGACTTTGCAGAAAAAAACCTGCTCTGTTTTAGCATTTTTTTAGGGTTCCCTTGTAATATCTACTGCTATGGGAGCTGAGTGCTTTCCAGAAAGGCAGTAAATCCTGTGACAAGTCTCTGTCATGTGCCATTCCTTTTCATCACACTTTTCTTCTCCCTGAGGAAAGAAAGCTATATAAAATGAATTTTTCATTTACCTTTTAATTTTTTTTGTGTTTAAGACTCACATTAGCAAGTGCAAGATCAAAAGAATATATTTGTTTGTAAAGTAAAAGGCTAAATTTTCATGTGCTTAATACCTTAATATGTATTTTGAATTTGGTCTGCAGGAAGTTGCTCCCTAAGTTTTTCTTTTCCAAAGCATGTGTTCTTATGGTAGAGAAGTGACAGACATGCTGATGAGCTTTCAGTGTTAGGGTTGGCTACTCTTCACCTCCATTTCTCTACTCCATTCTCTCCCCTCACTTCCTGCCAGCTCTAGCTGATACAAATGTGTCTCTGCTGTAAACCAAAGCAATGACCAGAACTGACTCAGTATAAGCAGAACCCCATACCAGGTGATTTTTTGGTGTCTTTGGACAGCTTTAGGGGAAACGATGGGCAGAAAATGAAGTGCAGAGGGTAGTGACCTCTTTTCTGGGCTATGAGCATTTTGCAGCTGGCAGTAGGCCATGGGCAGGAGGAGGCATGGCTGGAAAAAACCCTGCTGCAGCAAACCTGATGGTTTTGGCAGGAAAAAGCACAAACTGGGTAGGTAGGGTTCTCAGATGACATGAACCAAACATCACAGATGCTCATCTAAGACCTTCCCAGCAGCTAATTTCTTTTTAGGTAGAGTAGGGGGAATGCCAAGTGAATATGAAGGGAGGGAGCTGAAATAACAAGGATCAGTACATCTCCTTTGCACATCCAGCTACACACCAGGCAACCCAAGTCATTGAGTATCCTGTGGAACCTTCCTTGTTTACCCACTCATTCCCACCAGGTTTGGCTTGCCAGCACAGAAGGAACCATTGCAGCAGGCACACACTGAAGCCAGCACTGCCAGCTGACACATGGAAAAGAAAAAAGGGAAGTTCCAGGAAGGGAAGGGAAGTTCTGGGAAGTTCTGGGAAGGGAAGGGAAGAGAAGAGAAGAGAAGAGAAGAGAAGAGAAGAGAAGAGAAGAGAAGAGAAGAGAAGAGAAGAGAAGAGAACTCCAGCAAAACAAGAAGAACAAAACAAAACCAAAACCAAACCAACAAACAACCACCAAAACAACAAAACCAAAGTGCTCCACAAACGGAAAAAATAAAACAAAGAAAAACTGAAGACCTTTGATTTTTCACTCTGATGTTTGAGGTTGATCATGAAAATTAGGACAAAACAAGGTGTGTGTCATCTATGGTGTAAATGTAGTCTAAGCTCCCGGCAGCATTTTTATAGGGAAGATAAAATTTACCTGCTTTGCCTCCTTGCATTAGTCCTAGTCCCAGTATATGGAAGAGTCTGATCCTAGTCCGACAGCTCATCCCAGAGCAGCTGAGCAGATGTCTGTCCTGATGAGTCCTGGCAAGATGCCATAGGAGGCCAGATTGCAGATAAGGAGACACTTCTCCCCTGCCACTTTCAGTGGGAAGTAAGAGGCTAAACACTTCTAAGAAACTGGACTATCATTCCTGAATGTTGTGCAAAGTAACTTCTGCTTCTGGTACTTAACAATTAAAGGAAAGAGTATCTCCTAAACCCCTGTCCCCACTGAAAACTCCAATTTCTTACAGCTAGGATGGGAACTTTCCACCCTGCAAAACATTGGAAGTAGCTGTCCACTGGATTGCTATTCTCCAAATAGACTATTACTACATAAACTATTAATGTTTCCCCTATATATATAATTATCCCAACAAAAGAATAAATTTCTGCTCTTCAGAGATAAACCTTTACACAAGGTCTGTGGGGTGAGAGCAGTCAGAGTACTCTTAAGAGTGTGCTGTAGCTGTGAGACTATGATTTCCCCTCCTTTCTTCACCTTTTTCCCTTGGCAATGCCATGACAATTGTTCAGAGCTGAGGAGACTCCCTGAAAAGTACTCCAAAACTTGCTGCTTCTTCATTATTTTGATACAGAGACTGCCAAGCATTTGGACATAGTGAATGTGGTGTTGTAACACAGTTTTAGCCAGGTCTCACAGTAGCTCATTACAGGGATGTTAGACATTAGTTACTTACAATACCAATACCATCAACTGCTTTTTTGCAGTGCTTTCCTTGGGAAGATCTCAAAAGACTTCACAAAGGAAGGTCAGTAGTATATCCATACTTTTAAATCTAGAGCAGTTTAATAGACACCCATTGGACTGGCAGACACTAGCATGCAGATAACAACACAGGCAGAAAGCGCAACATATGAAGCCACAGAAATGTGACAGGGAGAGCAGAGATCTCCACGCTTTTACTTTGCAGTTTCAACAAGCAGCTTCCCTCTCCCATTTAAAACTCAGAGTTTGTGCCAACAAATGGCAGGAGAATTTTAGGCTTTTGCTACTGCCTATATCTTAGAAAATATAGAATGCTACTGCCTATATCTTAGAAAATGTTTTCACTATCCTCCCCAGTAGCCACAATTCTCTTCACAGAGAAAAGCAAGACACAGTTTCCCAAGAATTTCTTCTGGGAAAGGCAGTGAGAAAACCTCAGAGAAGAAGGGAAAACAATTCTTATCTCTGTTCTCTGCTCCTGTTGTTTCTGCACCTGTGGAATGCGTTATGGAGATTGTTTACCCAAAGTGATTTGGCAATTGGATTCTGCTGAGGATTGTTTTGTTTCCTTGGCCAGTTGGGTCAAAGCTGTGTCCAGGCTGTCTGGGGACAGTCACGGGTTTTCAGTAAGGTAGTAATAAGTATGATATAGTATAGTGTAAGTATTATTTTGGTACTTTTTTAATATAGTATAGTATATTGTAATATAGTATAGTTTTAATAAAGTAAGTGTTCAGCATTCTGAAGCCTTGGAGTCAGATGCCAATCATTTTCCCCATGTTGGGGGTGCTCTGTTTTCAATACTCCCCAGCTGTTTCCATAGGAAGGGTCGGGACTTGCTTATTCCTACATTTTGCCCATTTCTCCATGGACAAAATCAACTTGAAGCCAGAATGGCAGTCCACTTGCATTCTCTTTTTCTCTGCAATCACTAAGTCAAAGGAATATGTAGGGGAGGGAAATGGGCTATATCCAAAGCCAGGAGCACCCTCTTGTCTGCTTTCAGAAAAAGTGTAAGGCTGGCCCTTTCCCAGCCTCCTTTTTATAACCTCTGACTTTCTGTGCAGGAAATGGCTCTTTCTAGTCTTGATGTTATCTTGTAAATGTACTAATACTTTTGCCTTGGGCTTTTGAGTGGAGAAAGGCATCCAGATTTTTTATCCAGAAAATCTTTTAATAACTTACCTTGGAGGCTGCTGTTTTGCCCAAGGCAGAGGCTTGCATGGCACAGCTGGGACTAGAGAGGACAGGACTAGGGGAACGGAACAGGGAGACCAAAAGAAGTAAACTCATTGAAGGTAAAAGCAGTGTGGCATTCAGGAGACAGATTTGCAAGACTTTTGCCTGTTTTCCTGCTGAGGTCAGACTATTGAAGGGAAACAAGCAGAAAACAAGAGACAAGGGCAGAGCAGAAGACTTTTAATAGCTCATTTTAAATAATATTGTCAATATTGTGAATGACTTACACTTGTCAGAGGTGGTGCAGAATATCATATTGTGTTTTGCCATTTAACCAGTGCATATGTTTAAAAAATATACAAATACTGTCCCATCAGGAGCTTCAGTATATAATATTTCTTTTTTAAGAAACAGACTGGTATTGAAACAGAGGCGCAAAAGTAACACAATATGTTCACAAAACATGTTTTAAATAAGTTTCTAAGCATGCTTTCTATTGAAATCTATTTTTAAAAATTCAGTTTTGCATCTATAAATACATAGTACAAAAATGCAAGTTTACAAGCCATTTTTTCAAATACTTAAGCCATTTGAAGGCTTAAGTTGCAGCATTTCTCCAACATGATGCACATATTTAAGCACAATAATATACAGCATTTAAATATAAAGTTATGAAGTGTTTGAGAATATAAATTAGTAACGACACATAGAGACAAAAATACATGCAGTGTGAAATAAATAATTCATCAGCTTTACATATGAGGGTATATATAATATTATACAAACAATATATACAAGATGATAAGATTTGATCTTGCAGTAGCACACATTTGTCACTTAAACATGTAGGCAATCTCAGTGCAATAAAAATGTTACTTTATGGGGTTACTCATACACTCAAAATCAGGTGCACAAGACTACCTTAGTGAAATGGCTCCTGACTGGAATAGTTCCTAACTATAACAGGCCCCACAGAAAACTTGGTGTGAAAAACATTGGGGCATTGGGGTTTAATTTTATTCTTGTGAACTGAGATACTGTTGGCATTCTGGGTCTCCTTCAATTTCTGGAGATCCAGGAATTCTTCTGCCATTTTTTGGATAGACACACCAGCATTCAGCAGATTCTCCATCCAGCAAAGTTTCACACTAGAATATTATTAGAAAAAAAAAAAATCACAATAAGTAACTGTAAGATTACCTGTGAGGTACTGCCAATAGAGGTGTTGGACACAATTAGGATCAGAAGGTGGGGACCTACCATGCATAGGCTTGTTTTGAATGCAGTGTTCTGCAGAGCCTCTAAACAACACACTTGGTTGGGGAACCAAGACCTAAGCTCAGCTATCACAAGAGCAACTTCAGATTTAAAACTGTCCAGTCCTTGGTAAACAGTAGTAGAAAACAGCAATATCTTCCAGTGCCAGTATGAGAAATGGAGGGATGGCAGAATATACAATCTCATGGGGTGAGAGCAGTGATTGAATTTTCTGTCTCTTCACACAAGCAGACAAATAAGGTGGTATGTTTTGGGTTTTTTAAGCCCCTGGGAGGGGCTTAAACAGGTTTCTGTTTGCGCTTGATTAGATCCCGGTTCACAGTGTTCGTGAGTCGCACCGTGATGCCATGCCCAAAACCAAGGAGTCTTGGTGACACAAAATTATGCAGACCTACTAAATTTGTGTGCATGACCTGTGGTTACAGGGTGTGGCTTGAGGTTCAGAGCTTTAGTTAGTTTTGCAGATTATTCTCACTGTAACTTGCAATAGATTTTTTTGAGGGTATAATGGAAACGAGCAAATAACCTAATCCACAGGCAGCACAAATCAGTATTTTTGTTAGGCTTTTAGAAGGTTAATTTTGCTCTAAAGAGGTTTTTTTTGGGTTTTTTTTTTCACTGCCTATGTAGGTTTTCCACTGCCTGTGAGCTGAGAGCCCTCTTTTTACATAGTGATTATTATATATTCAATGGGTTTTGGCAGGCAAAATATGGCAGATATTCTGAATTAATGTAAACTGAATGAATGCTAACAAATCAAGTACATGGGAGCAGATAAAGCTAAAATATTTTGGAAAAGACTTTGAGTGCACCTGTTTTGGGAAGGGAAAAGACTTCTGCCTCTATTGCTGACAGCCACCAGCATGCAGCTCACCTTGAAGAGAAGGACAAACCATTTGCTCTAAGTATCCCTGTTTTCACAACCTGTTGCAAACTTATGAGTTTGGGAGCATAGAGCTGTGACAGGCTAGTCACAGCACTGCTGTGAGCAGAGAGGGGGAAAAAGGCACGCACCTGTTTGCTGTGGTAAAATCCATTCTTGTTGCAGTTGGGCAAGTAAAATTTGTAAATCTCCCCTCTGCTTCTCTGCTGAGCCTTCACCAATTTATACAGGGCTCTGTAGAGCTCCTTCTGACAAGGACCCTGCAAGAATACCAGGGTAGTGAATACCAAAATCACAAATAAATCAGCTACACAAAAGGTGACCAGAATATAGACAGTAAAAAGCTGAAAGTACTTATTAGGCATAAAGTCTACACCAGACTGTTTTGCATGTAGTTTTCCTTCTCTCAGTAGGAGCACAGCCAGAAAACTCTGGTGTTGCATTCAGACCTTTGTTTTTATTCTTTGAAGTTTTTTCTGTTCTCGCAAACATGGGGATTTTAGTCCTTAAATTGCCACTCAAGAAAATTTAACCTGTACTAAGTAAACACATTACTGCTTAGAGGATGCAATCTCTCCTCTTATGGGGTGGTGGAAGTTAGAAGAATGGTACATGAGATTAGTCATGTTTTCCAGGTTGCCATGGCCTTGTGCTCTGTTGATGTATGGAGGATAGGTGCAAGACATATAGAGATGGTGCAAGAACAAACATCTGAATGTTTGTTATCTTTTGTACAGGACATAACCATTGTCAAAGCAACATGAAGCCATTCTGTAGATCTGGGGCCAAACCCCAAAGTTCTTGGAACTGGGAATGAAGAACTGTTTGCAATATTCACTGTTTTCACAGTTTTCTGGCTCTCTTCTTCAAAGTCACAATTTCTCTACATCAATAGTACCTAACACATTTGAATCAGTACAAGAAAGGAAAAGTAACTGAACAAATATTTCTACTTTTGAGTGAACCATGACCTCTGCTCTTGCAAAACCTCCCCGTGTTAGCCCCTCATATAAGCTGTCATATTCTAGTCTGTTGGTTTATCTGTGGCTCTGGGTGAGAAAAGCAGAAGCACTAAAAATCAGAACTGCAGCTAACAGCACATGTACATAGCAGTTCAAACTAAATCAGTGATTAAGTCCTGTTCTGGGTATGGGATGAGGCTTCCTAAGGTAGGGTGATGATTAGTATATTTTTTCGTTTTCTTTTCCTTTTCCATGTTGTCAGTGACCACTACGAGCCTAGGCTTCTGTGCTGCCCGACTAATCCAGCTCCATAATGCAGGGTGCTGCTGCCGCCTGGGACCGGTCTAACCGTGGTTCTCTGGTGCCCTCAAGTGGAACACAAACCTGCTTGCAAAGGCCGTACATTCTCATTACCCACTAGGATTTTGCAGTGTCGAGCCTCACTTTAATTGTTGAGGTTTTTTTCTTTCTACATGAATATACTTAACAGTGTTTCCTTGTGATCAGAGACAATCACATTTTGTTTTACATTGATATTTCATCAATAACTACATGGAAGGACTCCCTTTTCTTTTGCTGTGTGTTGGACCAGCGAAAAATGCCTTTTCTTAACTAAAACTAAAACAAAGTCCAAGAATTTAATACAGATTCCTGTAAATTAAGGGGGCAGGTTATAATCTGATCGTAAATATGGTGAAACATTCAGCCTCTGCATGAAGTCTGTTTAGGACATACCTGATGCACGCCTGTTATTATGGCTCCAGACATTTTGTCTGTTCCGCAAGCATCTGATGAGAACATTCCAAAAGAGGGTTTGCCATCTACCCAAAATACTGATATTTCAATGTTGCTGCTAGAATTTTTTTGCAAGGCTCTACTGAAATGGTCTCTGAAAGTTTAACAAAGAAAACCCACCTGCTCTTTCAATTTCTTGAGTTCAGATATTCTCTTCACTTTCATGTTTTCATATGCAGTGATGGAATTCCAGGGAATGGATTTATCCTGGCCTATGGGAAACACCAACTGATAGTTCAGCAGCTGATCCTGTGTTATTTCAGTGCTTTCCAGAGGCATATCATCACGTTCTATAGAATCTGGAAGTGAATTATATTAAGGTAAACATCTTCAGTGAAATTTAGCATTTATTTCCCGAAGTTTAAAAAGGTGAAGAGAAAGATCAACCAAAAGAAAAGAAAAAGTAATATCTTAGACATCCATTATAGTAGATCCTGTAGGAATAAATTACATGTGCAGCATGGCAAATTGTACTTTGATAATAAATTCATAGAAGGGCTCAGCAGCTATTCTCTAACAAGTTGGTTATTATATGATCCTTCAAAATTACTTGAAGTTGCAGCCCATCTGTTAGAAGTGAAAAAACCCCTTCTTGACTACAGTGGGTTGTAGAAACTTGGCTAAATGAGAAAAGATTGAAGTTAAACTTGTAATTAATTTAGATTTTTGTCAGTGTGATGTATTTCTGGTTTTATTCATGAGAGGAAATGGTCAAGACCTCATCCCATGTTCTCCTGTACTTTGCTCTTGCCTCATAAATAAGAAGGGGTAGTAACTCACAGGGGCCAGAAGTAGCTCCTGCTGACCTGCAGTAGATCAAATAGCAAAGAAACAGCAGGAAATATTTGTTTCTGCCTGATAATGGCCTTCATACCAGTGCCTAATTCAACATGTGTGAACTCTTCCACTGAAAGCAAAAGAAGCTCTTTGCAACTGCAGGTGATTCATCATAGGATAAAATTTTTATTTGTTTAAATTACTTGCTGTATCAAGGCTGTAAACAGGCAATGGATTGACAATGTTCAAGAAAAAATGAAGATGAGAAATTGAGGAGAGAAAGAAAGGAAGAAACAAAAGAAGGAAGGAATGAAGCAAGCAAACTCTGGAAAAATCAAATAAAATTTAATGCAGGTACCTTAAATACTCAGTTTGCTCAGTGTTCTCTGCCTTCCCCACCCCCTCAACTACAAGAGAAACTCCACTTACTTCTACTAATGGCTATTGTAATTTTGAGACAATTATTATTATTTTTGTAGTGCTATTGAATTACCTTAATCACCACTACTGCTATAGACATAGCAGTAATGATGATGAAAATAATAATATCAATAATAATAATAAAATGAAAAATAATTAAATAACACTGAAGAAATTCCTGCCCATCATATAGTCTGAGATGCTTGAGATGCCTTTTTGCCTCAAAATAATTTGGCTAACACTCCACTGCTCCAGGTACATTTTCTTCCCAGGCTCAAAGCCTTTTCATTCTCTATCATGACTTTTAGAGATGGGCATAACCAAAGCCCATAAAACATTTGTCCTACTCCAGCTACTGTCTGCTACTGAAGAAAAACTGTCTGCAGCCTCCCAGATATTTTATTGTAGTTATTCTGCATTGTCCCATCACTATGCTTTAGGGTTTTCGTGCTTGCAGACTGTAGCATAATAACTTGTTGCGAACATAGGCCCGGCACCAGGATGCACCTCACCTCGAACAGGTCAGAGCACGTTTCCCTGGAAAGTGCATTCCAGCCTCCCTATATTTCAGACACCTGCCTAACTTCGCTCATTGCTCCCAGCTTCTGGCTCCCACAGCCCGCGTCGCGACTGCCAATCCCTCCGGCTGCCCTCGACGAGGGCTCTGCCGCAGCGCCCGGCGCGCAGCTCCCGACCGGGCCCGTGAGGCAGCGCGGAGCGGGGACGCGATGGCGCGGTACCTGCCGGCTCTTCTGTGCGCATCTCTCCGACCTCGCTGGCGGGCAAGCATGTCCCGTGCCCCTGGAGGAGGGCGGAGAGGGGCCGGGACTCCCCGGCGGGGATGTGGCAGCGGAGCCCCAGGCGGCACCGGGCGGTGTAGACCCCACAGGGCTGCCCCGGCCCGAGGGCGCAGATCTGACAGCAGCCGCAGCCGGGCTGCCGGGCAGCCTCCGGGCAGTCGGGCGGGACGGGCGGGCACAGAGCGAGCCTCTCCGGGGTGCAGG
>VZRH01004247.1:208131-245907 GCA_013397555.1 Urocynchramus pylzowi | reverse complement strand
GGCAGCGCCGGCAGCAGCAGCAGCAGCAGCAGCGCCCGGAGCAGCAGCGCCGGGAGCCAGCCGCGGCACAGCGCGCACCGTGGGCCACTCATACCGCTGAGCAGGGTCCGGGGGAGGGGAGCTCGGCGGCCTGGGGAGCAGGAGGCACCTCACATACATTCGGCTTGCCCGGGCCATTTATACTGTGTTTTGCCTGAGTATTAATCTTTAACCCCGAGTTAACTAATATCTGAACAGAGGGGCCGGAGAAGTCTCGTTTCACTGGCAGTTCAAGTCCCTGGCCGCTGTTCCCCTCCCCTTTCACTTTCCTCCTTCCTCCAGACATGCAGGAATGCTTTTATTCCCTCACTCCCACCTCTTTGCCCCAACGCAGTTAACTAGGAAAAATATGGTGGGGGCTGGAGACAAAATTGGCAGAAGGGAATGGATGAGTGGGGGCTATCTCCTCCCTTTTTGCTTGTCACAAATGTCTCCTGTTCTTGACTTTTCATAAAAATGTAAATGTTCAAAAAACAAGGGGGAGGGGTGGGGGGAGGAGGGAAATCCCATTGAAACTGAAGCAACTGAATTCGTATTTCCACAGCAACAAATGCAACAAACCCTTGTTTGATTTTCGTCATGTGGCTGCAGGTTAGGAGTACACTGACATACCGAAGAGGAGGCCTCAAGGGTAATAAAGCCATCAGGGTCTTGTAACTACTGCACGCATGCACGTAGGAGTCCTTGCATTAACCTCTGGGGGCGGCTGCACAGCTGAAGCAGGATCTTGTGTGCCTGGGCTCAGTTTTGCTCCTGGAACAAGAGAAGGATCAGTCCTCAAAACAAGCAGGGAAACCAGTATTTTGTCAAACAGTTCAAAAATAAACGAGATACCTGCTTTTCTGACTGTCCTTTTCAACACTCTTCATCTCCTCATGTATCACCTAGGGGAGGTGTAGGTGGGAAATCTTCCCTTTTCTGCTTTGCCTACAACAGTTGTCACTCTAGTAAGAGAAAAAGTACTCAAACTTCACTGTGCTGAACAGATTATTTTATCCTGGTATTCACATTATGTACCAAGCTTGAAATAGCACATTCCACTGCAAAGTCATGTAATGCAGCATGATTTTTCATTTAGTTGGGTTTTTTTTTTTACATTTATCTTTTGTAAATACAAAAGATATCATCATCATACAAATGATATCACATCATTTATATGAAAGAAAGTGAAGCAGAACTGAAGAGCATGTTTAATGTTGTTATTCACTCTGTTCTCCGATATTGATGCCAATGGTTTTATTTATAATGTAGTAATTTCTTACCCCTCTATATTCATAAGTCAGTTCTCAAAAGCATTCTCATTGATTACAGACTTGAAACATTTTCACTTAACTACTTTTTTTAAAAAAATTCAGATACTTTCAGGCATCTCTATCTAGATACACCAAAGTCGAAACTCATTAGCATTTTAAAGTACTTTAAAGAAACCTAATTTTACAGATTTTAAAATAATTCTGTGGACTTTGCATGTCTGACTGGTAGTAAATTTTGGCTGAAAATGTAGGGCACAACAATTGCAATTAGACTTTTCAAACTCTTTTCCCACTTTCATTTCTACTTTTTCTTGTGCATCTGTCTTGGAAAACTACAGTTCTCCTACCATTCAAAATGAAGTGAAAAATATACAGGAATGTGTCTATTTCCTCTCCCGAAGAGAAAAAGGAAACAATGCAAAACAAGGTCTCTTTCATGAAGAAATATTAAAAAAAACAAACAAACAAAACAAAACAAAACAAAAATGAATGGAAAGTAGGCCAAGTTGTAAAAGCACAAAGATCCAAAGATGCATTTGTGTATGTGTATGTGTGTATTCATTCACTTATCTATGGATTTTGCTGTTTAGACAGCTTTTTATGAACTGAATTGATGGTCATTGACTGTCTGCTTAACATAAGCTACTGGCCTCTGAAATTATTGTACTCCAGCCTGCCAATGTCCTGCCTGCAGTTTTTCTGTCTAAAAAAACTGAGGTGAACTGAGATTAAACAGCTTTTAATGATATAAGTGAAATGATTTTTAGAAAAGATTTTTTAACTCAACACCATCAGTTTTAAGTAATGAGATAAAGACACAATACAAGAAGAGCATGCTTGTCTGATGTACAGGCCTACATAAACTAACTACTGTTAGTTTAAAAAAATCTCATTATTCCCATGCACCATCATATTTTCAGGTCTTTGGCAAGTTTTTCCTTGCTGTCAGGCAGCTGGCAGTATCTGAACTGCTCAGACAATTCCTAAGAACTTGGAGCCTTTTACAAGTCAGATTTTTTTCAGTGTACCCAGTAAGAGAAACAAAAGATAAACAACACTCCTCCCCACAAAGTGAAAAGTGTTTTTGAAAGTGTTTTTGGTTCTGTTTCCTTTATGGTGCACTTGAAATCATGGCCCCGCTCTTTTTTCACTTGCTATCTTTTGTGAAATCAAATTGAGGAAACCTAAAAGTCTGCTAAAGCAGATTTTGTGAGATGTTCTTCTGTACAAAAGGTAGACCTATAAAAATCTGTCCCTTCATATTTCATTTATGTAAATGTTATGAACATATGTTAGAATAGGTTATTATAACTTAGGGCAGTATCAATCAATCAGACAATGCTTTCGTATAGGCCATGGGACATCAATGAAGTGAAAGAAGCGTATATGTTTATGTAGACTCTGTTTTATGTAATACCACAACTCATCTACCAGTCTGTGGGGGGATGGAATGTAGGAGAATGGAGATAGTGATGAAGGTAATCTCACCCCTGAGGAGTTGCAGCTGTCCTAATTACTAAGAATTAGGAACAAGCCTGCCCTTAATAGCCCACAGTTACAGCCAATTAAGATGGGTATTATAAAAGAGTGGGTTGGTTGGTCCAGAAGTTAGTTAGTTAATTAGAGTTTGTTGCTGTGAGGAGGAAGGGTAAGGTGGTTGTGAGAGGGGCAGTAAGGGTTAGGCGGTCGTAAGAGGGACAGGAAGGAGTCAATAGTGGATGTAAGAGTAGAAAGAGGGAAGGAGTTAGCTTTATGAGGAGCTGCCCATGAGAAATCACCGAGAAGATATGGAAGTTTTACAATAAGTTAGCAACACCAATCTCCATCTCTGACCCTAACATTTCTTTAAAGAACACAAACAGATAAGAGCCAGGAGGTTAAAAACATTAATGATGTAAAGTTGTGTTTACTGAAGGCTTTTGATGGTAATTTTTAGGTTTTCCAACTGTTGACTCCTAACTTGAACCACTTGTGAAAAAATACCACATGAATCTCAGGCAAGAATTACTTTTTCTGCAAGGTTTTCTCATTGGTTTCTCAATAATTCTTAGTTAATGACCTCACTTTAAATGATAAATAAAGTTTGGGATTTTTTAGTTCTTTTTCTTTAAAGTCATATGGAGCGACTCACAGAATGTAAAGTTTTACATACATTTGGGTACTAATCATTTTTATCCAATAATTACAAAAAATTCAAGTAATTTGCTAAATAATTTCCTCCTGAGACTGCTTATCTGGATATGTTTTAAAAAACCCCAAATAAACAGTGGAATATCCTCATTATCTTTTTTTTTTAGGTAAGAAACTAATTCTAAATTTTAAGCTCAATATCGGTAGTGGTCGCTAATTTGAGATTTTTTGGCTAATGTACTAATTAGTGTGGATTCAGTCCTGCTTAATTATTAGTATGCTCACTAGAATATACTTACTTATTTCTTGCTGTGAGATAGGATTAGGAGAAAGGCAAAGCAGGCTTATAACTTTAAAAGGGTATAAAGAAAAATTTATTAATAGTAACTAAAAGAAAGAGTAATAAGAATCAGAACACAACCTTCAGAACACTTCTCCTCCCCCTACAACCTTTTCTTTCCCACTGATAATGTAAAGAAACAAAACCTAAAATTTCCAGTCAGTTTACAACCTCTAGAATAGTCTTTCTTCAGTTCACATAGGGAGACAAGTCCCTCTTCTTAATGTCATAGAGACTTCTCCACAAGAAATAGTTCTTTCATGGCTTTTAATTTCCACTAATAACAGCCACCTGGGGAAATCTGCAATTGTGAAATCCTTCCCACCTTTCACAGCGTCTCCTACAGCTGTGTTTATGGGCCATGTCAACTTATGGGTACTATTTTAAAGATGAGTTATTCAAAAGCAAAGGTTCTCATTATCAATCTCTGAAATCTTCATCTCTAGGGGGATGGGGGCACAGGATCTTAATCACTATTCTCTCCTTCTCTCTTCAAACTTATAAGATTACAGCTACTTTAACATCTGCTTACTTTAGCATAAAGGTCATTACTCAATACCTACAATTTGAACAATTTAATCTCCCCATATCTTCATGTGTTACAGGGGAAAAAAGAGTCCTACTCCATATTATTACAAGAGGATTTCAGCCTAAAACTAAAGGCTCATCCCTCCTATCTAGGACTTGACTTCTTCTTCACTCATCCTTGGTGATTTCATGTTGTTTCTTTACGTGTCTGCACTTCTGACCTGTTCTCTCACTTGAGGGAGGATTGGAGTACTGAAAGAGTTAATATATCACCTGAGGCCTGTAGACTATCCGGTCACTCTGGCTGGACTCGCTAACTTGTGGTAGGAAGCCACTACTTAGCTCTAATCACAGTTCTACTGTCTCTAAAACCTGCCTTTTACAACTTTCCCAAAACCCTCTGATTTTAAAAACTCCTACAACATATAAGCCATTTGGTCTTATTTATCTATTCTGATTGGGTAAATATGACTTTTAGAATTAAATGTAGAGAAGGACATGTTCCAAGGTTGTGTTGCACTAACTTTTGGAAGCAGACTGACTTTTGCTATTTTGCCCCAGTGATTAATTTGGCTAAAATGTGGAAAATAGCTTATAGATACCTAAAACTAAATCTGCAGAAATTCTAGTGAGGCTGTCTCATAGTGAGTCTAGCTAGGGAAGGCTTCTATGAACTTTCTGCATTAAATCATGGGTCATGACAAAAGATAAAAATGTAGTTTATCTCCTTGGTGGCACCTGAAGTGTCTGGGCACTGAGAAAAACACATTGTTTGCAATCTTGTGCATACATAGACCAACCAAAAAACTATTTTCTACAAACAGTTGCACTCTTCTGGCAAGAGAGGTTAAAGTCATCCTACCATGGGCCAGCTGCTTTCTCAGTTTGCCTAGCTGGAAAAATAGTACAGAAACATTTTGACTTACTATAGTATGACAAAGCTGAACTCATACAGAGTATGAGTTCTTGTGTTGACAGTTAATATAGAAAAACCCCTTCTGCTTCACTGCTTCTGCTATAGTCAGCATTCCTAAACCCAGGTAGGGGTATTTCTGTGACCAGCCATGGAAAGAAAGGCTTTTCAGTGACTACTACAGTGAGCTATAGTTTAGAAGGGACTTTCAAAAATGTAAATTACCCCCTTAATGCTGGCTCCAGGGGTCTAAACCAGGATAAGCTGTTTAAATATCTTTATATTTTTCAGCTGCTGTGTCTTTCCAGGCCCAGAAACAGAAAAGAACACCACTAACTGTATGATATGCCCTTTACTGCAGTCCCTGAAGACTGTAGGCGCTGATAGAGTGAGACTTCAGCCCTCACCACCACTAGGTTTACCTGCTGAAGTTATTGCTACCTTATGCTAGTGAAGAAGAAGGCAAATTCCACAGAGACTTATTCTCAAGGCAATTTAAACATAATAGCACTTTTAAATGCATATTCAAGCATCTCATGTGAAGTTTGAGACAGTAACGAAAGACTACCACTTACTTCAATGTCTGCTGGGTCTGTCACACAGGTTAAATGCCAGGATTCACATGAAACTCCCTTTTCTCCCTGAACTAATACATGGCTTTCCAGGCATGAGCATTTTTACATGTAGTAGGGAGAAAAGCAGACAGTACTGATGGAGGAGAAGGGAGATCCAGACCCAGACCAGGGCCATCATAGTCACAGCCAGTTGCACAACTTAGAGGAAAAGTGCCTGGAGGACAACAGCCAGCAATAATTAATGTGTATTGTTTTTTACCTTATCAAGTGCAAGAGTGGATATTCTCTTTGACAGTAGATAGACAGGATGTTGAAAGAAACTTACTGCTAACCCAAAACTAGAGGAGCCCCTGATGTTTCAAATTCATGATCTTCTCTTCTGAGATTTTATGGAAACTTTTAACCTCTGTGAATATATTTGGCTCTTAGTACTTTAATCTTAAATGCCATTCTTTCATCTTTTCATTTTTTAAAAAATGCTAATAAAAATAGGAATAGTCATAGGACCCAGACCAGAGTAAATCAAGAGGTCCCTTTCCTCTGGTCAATTGTCCCTTGAAGTGGGAGGCCAAAACTGGGTACAAACATGCCAGAACTGTGCTTGCTAAAGGAACAGGGTCTGGGCTGCAGGCAGAGCAGAAGACAGCAGCCTGGAATTCTTAGCAAGAGAGCAAGAGGGTTGTTACTGACAGCAAAGTGATAAATGCTGTTAAAACAGGAGGACACATTTCTCTCTATCAATTAAAATTGTTTTTCACATTTAGGCTATTCAGTTCTGGTTCTTACAAAAATAAAACAGTTTGCCCAGCTGCTTTTGTCAAAAATCTGTTCTTGCCTTTTGTCTTGGGGCATTTCTGATTTCAGCATTATTATTATTATTATTATTATTATTATTATTATATTGTTGACAGTAATACCAAAAGTACTTTTTTCAGGTTTCAGAGCTTCTACTGTTTCCTCAGATGTCAAGAGACGGGACTCTGGGACTTCAGTCAGTCCTAAAGAGCCTGAGGCTTGCACTGAGAGCTGAAATCAGGTAAGCTGCTGCTGGGAATCAGGTTTCCCTAAGCTTTAGTGTCTGACAGTGTCAGTTTTCACACTGGGCAAATGCCAGGCACCCGCTAAAGTCGCTCACTCACCCTCCCATGCCACAGCTGGGCAAAAATTAAAGAAGGGCTCATGAATTGAAATAAGGACCAGGAGAAAACACTCCAAGGGCAAAATAGGCTCAGCTTAGAGGTATAAATTGAATTTATTACTAACAAAATCAGAGAAGGATAATAAGAAGTAAAATAAGCCCTTAAAAACACCTTTTATTCCCCCTGCCCCTCCCTCCTCCCCACTGACAACACAGGAAGACAGGGGGTGGGGTTTTTGTCAGTTCGACCCCTGAGATGATCTTCCACTGCTCAGGTAGAGGGGTCCTTCCCCTGTGAGACTGTAGGGTCCCTCTCACAGGAGACAGTTCTCCATTAACTTCTCCAACATTTGTCCACTTTCATGAGAAACCACCTACCTCACCTTCTGCAATNGGTCCACTTTCATGAGAAACCACCTACCTCACCTGCTGCAATGTGAGTCCCTCCCACAGACAAACAGTCCTCCCAAAACTGCTGTGGCGTGGGTCACTCTTCCATGGGGTGCAGTCCTCCAAGGATGGGCTGCTCCAGCCTGGAAGCAGAGGCCCCTTCTCTCCATTGGGTCTCCCACTAGATCACAGCCTCCTCCAGGCATCCACCCGCTCCAGTGTGGGCACCTCTCCCAAGGGCCGTGAATGGATCTCTGCAACCCTTGTGGATCCCCATGGGCTGCAGGGGCACAGATCCTTCACCATGGTCATCAATCACCAAGGCCTGCAGAGGATTCTCGGCTCCAGTGCCTGGAGCACCTCCTCACACTCCTTCACTGACCTTGGTGCTGCCGTGTTGTTTCCCTCACATGTTCTCACCTTCCCCTCCTCTCTGACTAGAAGAAAAACCTGTGACTTTGTTTTGATTTTATTCTTAAATATTTTATTCTTAAATAATATTCTTAAACATATTTTATTCTTAAATATGTTATCACAGAAACATTAGCAACCTCTCTCATTGGCCCAGTTTTGACCAGCAGCATCTCCATCTTCAGAGCCATCAGAGATTGGCTCTGCCAGACATGGTGGAAGCTTTCAGCAGCTTCCCACGAGCCACTTCTATGGCCCCCGTGTGACCAAAAAACAGGCTGTGCAAAACCAACACAAGGGGTTAATACAAATTGTTGTTGTTATATCAAAATCACACTGGAGATAAGATTGAATGTCACATGACTATTTCCCTACCCAGTGTATAAATAATCTCTGCCATCAAACACAAAGATCATGCAGAGTTGCTGGATTAAAAAAATCAATTTAATTAATGTATAATGAAACAAAGCAAAAAGCCAAGATTAGATTGTTAAAGCACTTTGTTACAGATGAAAGCAAAGTGCCTCTCTTTAGAAATAAGTTTTGACTACCTTTGGTAAATTATTGTGATTTTGCTTTCTATAATAAAATCACATGGAAAAGAATCAAACTTCTAGTGACCCATAGTTTAGTGATGATGGGGCAGTTGTAAAAACTAACATAGACACAGAGAAGAATTATTAGTTGTGTCAAAAGATTTTCTCTTGAGGAATCTAATTAATCAGGCTGTTGTAGAAATGCTTATATGGATAACTATAAAAGTAGGACTTAAATTTTATTTTTGTTGCTGCTGTAATTACAATCAGAGTCTGCTTTACCATGAAATGGTCAACACAACAAAAATTAACAACCACCTCAGCACCTCCTTCCTTTTAATGAAATTTTCTACATTTTCATGTATGATACATTTCCCCTATGAGCTGATACTTTTCTCAGAGATAACTATCTTGTGAAAAAACCTGTTTTACAGACTTATTAAGTGTATTCATTAACAATGCATATAACGTGATATTTTAAAGTATCAAGTTCAAGACTTATTTTCCTTTAACTCACTGATTTTGCATTCTGAGAAACTATACTAGCCAACAGACCTTTGTGGTATCATGAGTCTGGTATAGTGTTTTTGCTTCTCTTATTCAACTCTTCTTCAAATGTGATCATAATAGAATTTTCATTTTGCTGGTCTTACACAAGGAATTTGCTTTGTGATTTTCTTTCATCAATTTTTATCATCTCCCAGCTGTGGCTAAAAAATCTTCTACTGAATTTACTAGTAAAGGTCAGGACGCACTCTTGATTTGCATGCTTGCAACATAACCTTTGTGGTATAATTGCCAATCCTACGGTCTTAGTGAACTTTTTCTCAGCTACCCAGAGGTATTCAGGATGCCATACAGTGCTTCTTTCTCCACTATTCCAGTTCTACCCCTTCTTTCTAGCACAGTTACAATTATAACACATATCAACAGTTTATTTACAACATATCTTTTGTAAATAAGGTTTTTGATTGCAATTGCAAGCCTCCCATCTTATTGCAATGTCTTCCCTCTCATGTCAGCAAAGCTTCTTGCTGTTGCTCAGCTATGGTTTGTGCAGGTTTTATGGGTTTCTGTGATTTGTTTTCTTCTAGAGGAGTAACAAATGCTAAAGCATCCATGACCTTTGTATGAATGCTCTTCACACAACACCAATTTGGTTTAATTGCATGCCATAAGATGCAATGAATTGCTTGTGCTCTCTTGGCTGGGTACTTTGAAACCCGTTTTACCTGGACATCTTGTAAGTGCTTTTTTTGGATTCAGGTCCTTGCAGAGTAAATTTGTAAGCAATCCTGCACATACTTTCTTTCCTATATTTGAATTTGCATCAGCTTTCCATACTATAAAATTGAATTATTCAATTTCTAGGAAAAGAATCTTCCTTTTCCTATCTTAGAGGTGTGAGATATTTCTTTTCCCCTATCATTGCTGGCACCTCCTCTTCAGGAGAAAATGTAAGCTTTAGGAGGATTATGGTATCTGCTCACAGAAGAAGGTCACTACAAAGGACAAACCTGCAATGACATGAAAAGCTGAAAGGAGAAGACAGTTACAGTAGGACATGTAGAGCTAGGAAAGGCCAAAAGTGTGAAGTGGAGGACAACAAAAGGGATCAAAATGGCAGCAACAGTAAGAAGCAGAAAAAATATGAAAAAATATTTTCCCCCTTCTTTCCATTTCTGCTATAAAAATGAAGAAAAACAGGAAAAAAAACCCACAAAGAAATAAAAAACCACAAATGCAGGACAGTGAGTGACAGAACAATTATGCACATTCAATCTTATTTTTAATAAACACTTAGGCAAAGTGTTACTTTGACAGGTAACACTTAAAAGCACTGACTTCACAGTAAGGCTAGAAACAATGGTTACTGCCTTGTGAGCCAGGACATTTGGTTTCAAGATCCTATCTCACATGAGAAGGGGATTTGAAATGCAGTCTGTATTTCCAGAGTCTTGTACTGTGGGCTGCTGGAATTGAAACCAGATAGCTAGAACTCCTATCTCACTGGTGTCGGCTATGCATCTCCATACACATGTACCATTTCATGAGGGAGGGGTGGGGCTGCTGTAAGTGCTGTGAAGCCATGTGTTTGAGTATACCCAGGAGACTGGCAACTGTCAAGCTCTACAGGATTCACATGCCTATTGGGACTGGCTGCACTGCTAAACACCATTTAATTGCATAGAAGCATTAGGTAGCTACATAGTAGTAGAAAGCCTGAGCAAGGTTTGGGCAGGGTGAGGGTGAGCAGCTCAGGTCCGCATCCTAAAGGAAGTGGTAAGATCTGTGCCTAGTTCAAGTTTTTAGCAATATTTGAAAATGTTACACAATTGCTTCTACTGGTCTAACTTTTCTAGATGCTGCTAGGCTCAATGTTTGTTCATTTATTTCTAGTAAGTTAGAAATATTGAGGGAGCTGTTTTAGTAGGCATGGTGGAGTGCATCAACAGATACAGCTAAGGGGGACCTGTGTGTTTGTATGTCTTATAGAACAAAACACAACCAAGTACAGGTCAGTGACACTGTTGTGTGATTTATTACTCAGGGTTTTGTCCATAGCAGGAATGTAACTGTGTTGTAACTTCGAGGGGAAAAAAAAATCTGTATTTATTTAGTAGTATTCCACTTTTCTTAGTTATTTTAAAATTGTTCAGCTGTGATGAGCAAAGGAAGGACCTAGTTTCTATTTGTCTATTATATAAATCTAAAATATGTTAAATACATATGCTAAACATTTTTCCCTTCAAACTGGCCT
This sequence comes from Urocynchramus pylzowi, assembly GCA_013397555.1. Taxonomy (NCBI): domain Eukaryota; kingdom Metazoa; phylum Chordata; class Aves; order Passeriformes; family Fringillidae; genus Urocynchramus; species Urocynchramus pylzowi. The sequence goes on along the minus strand of VZRH01004247.1, from coordinate 234,893 downwards.
CCTACAGAAGCACCACAGCTGGGCAGAGCACTCCCAGCTCTGTCAACAGGAGTATTACCATTGCTTCAGTGGGAACAAGGCCGAGCTCATAAATCCAGGGTGAAGACATTTCTGTCTCTTCCCTCTGTTCTTAGTAATGTTTTTGTTCTTCTCCCTCTAACATCATGCTTAGTCACCATCAGCAGGTAGGTTGTGTAATATCTATTCAGGGACAAGTGTACCGAAAACAGCTCCATAGGTCAAGGTCATAGCTTCACTCCAAAAGGAAAAATACTGCCCTAAAAGAACTCTCTCAATGAGAAGGCTGTTCTGAACTTACAACTGTGTCCATGTTGCATTTGAAAGTAAGAACAACACCAAAGCTCAAGAGCATGTTGCAACTCTGATTCACATTTATTCATGCAGGAAAAAGGCTTTTTATTCTACAGCAGGATGTCTTGGGGATTCTCTTCTCATAAGGATCTGGTGTCTGTAGCCTCTAGTCTGTTTCAGCCTCAGCACCTGAAATCCATACTTAAGGTCAGTAATAATTAGGAAGACTTCTTTTTTAGAGGTGTTGGATTTTAAAGCTCCCTTATTTTTTTTTTTTTTTCACTGTGATGATATTGTAATATAAATATTCATAAAGGAACTTCATGCATGAAGAGAAGCACTAACCAAACAGTAATTTGCCATTGTTGCCACTAGAGGATGAACATTAAAAAAGAGTGAAACTGCACACTAGTAGTGCTCCTCCCGAAGTCTATTCCTTTCAAAGTATACATACATAGTATGACAGAGAACTAGCCGTATCATTTAAACTTAAAAATTTAATTCCAGTAGGTTTGTGAGTCACTGGAGAAATGAAAGGAAGTTCAAGCTCTGTAAACAAATACAGAAAAAGAATAATAAAGGAATACTAGTTGTTTGGTGAGGTTTTTTAAAATTTTTTTTTGCCCTATGGATATTCTTACGTGTGAAATATAGCAGTATAGTTTTCTAAGCGCAGTTTGATACATTTAGTTTCATATTTTCCAACATCCTGCTTTTATAAATTAGACACAAACCTTTCTCTGAGAACACCATTCACTAAGATCTCTACTATATAGGGCTGGTTGAAGTTCCTCGGGATTGTTACATGCAATTAACCATCGATACTGTGGTTGCAGAATGTCAGACGTGTTGGAAAACCCCTGAAGAACCAGCTGATTGTATTAATACTCCCATTAAATACTATAAGCAGTTTTATAACTTTTGCAAACTCACAAACACCTAAATTATTCCAAAACAAATATTATATAGTCTTTTCTATCTATTTTTAAACATTCTGGAGAGGAAATAGAAGTAGTTTCGAAAATCATGAGACCCCTTTGTTTTTTGCATCTGTCTGTCTGATAGAGCTTCAAAACTTGGCAAGACCCAAAGTCAGTTCTGTGTTACCATTTGGTACAATTTGTTTTCCTCCACTGAGGAAAGTCTTTGGGATTTTATTGGCACCAACTAGTTTCATGAACCTGACAGGGTGGCAGCCTTGGTCCCTGAAAAACCTTCCCATCATGTACTGTGTTTTGAATTTCAGAAGTTTTGTATTGCACTCGGAATGAAGCCGAAGATACCTTAGACATCAAGTAGCCATATTCCCTGGGTTCATTTTGCATTTAATGTAGCTCAAAGCAGGACTTTAGAAGAAATTTTGCAGCAACTATACCCCTGGCCTCCTAAAGTCTGCAACTTGTCCCACATGACCTTTCCACTTGGCCTAACATCATGGAGGGCATCAACCTAAGTAGACAAAGGCACTTTGGGGTTGACAACAGAGTCTGAGTCTTGGCAGAAGACCAGTGTCAGAGGGTATCAGATGGGCGAGGAATCCAACAGTGAAGAGCAGGCACTAAGGACAAAAGATGTCTATGTCTTATAAGGAAGGAAAGAGCTAGAGACAAGACTGGAGAAGACATTAGATGAAGACATTTGAAGACCAAGAAACTGGATGGGCAGGAGCCAAGAATGGCTTTGAGAGGCAACAGTGAGAAAGAAAAGCAGAAGCAGTATCAAGACTTCCTGATACTAAGATGAGAAACCTGAAGAAGGAACAACTGGAACTGACTATCTGGGAAGGTACAAATAAACAAGAGGCAGAACTGGGTCATTTGGATTAAGCATTGGGTCATGCAGCCAGAATAATCCGTGCTTTTCCCAGGGGTAGAGGAGGGTTTTACGCTAACCTTGCACTTGCCTGATCTTAGTTCAGCCCCTGGCACAAATCACAGATACTGTTGAAATGTCTGCAGGCTCAGGGGGAATAGCAGCACATCTGCAACCATGCCTATTTTATCTCAAAAACAGCTTGGGATCTACACCAGCCAGGAGCTCTCTGATTGCCAGAGGAACCTGTGGAGGCCAGACAAGCAGCCGGGGTAACACACACAAACAAATTCCAGAACATTAACTGAACTTGAAACCAAGTGAGCGTGACTTGGCTCATGAACTGAAAGACAGCATCACCCCACTGCTTGGCTACACAGAAAGCCAGGTCTAACGATAAAGCTGTTCTCCTGAGAAACTCTGAAGTATTTCACTTCAAGAATCATTAGCAAAAACATCCTAATTCCTTTTAAATCCTGAGAGAGATTGTAAAACCACAAATCCAGTCTTACATTTTGGAGTGTAACACAGATGCTATCAATTGACCTTTCTCATAATGTTGGCATGGGACATACTTCTCCTTCTCTGCCACCTTGGATGTGAGATATTACAAGTTACAGTTTGTGGAAGGGAAATGCAAAAGTGCCCCTTGAGCCCATTCTTAACTGGCAGTTTCTTTTAAATAGAACCTCTCCCCTTTGGGGTATTTAGTGCCTGGAACAGCTGCAAAACCAGTATAAACCAGGAAAGTGCACATGCTATAACCACACAAGTGCAGAAATATGTATGTGTAGGTGGTAAATCTGTTCTGGATTCCTGCTGCTGACACTCCATAGATAACTTAGAAATTATAAAGTCTGCCTGTATAATCTAAAGATTAAATAACAGACAGCAGTAAAAATGAACATGAATGTTGAACTTTTTGCATCAATTCTTGACTGATGCTTCAGAAAGTTCCTTTGAGTTAAATTACCATTTTGACAATACAGCTGTCAGGTAAGACACCCTTCTTGACCTCCATGCAGCAGCTCCAGAGGAAAAAAACCCAGAAACCCCATACTCCCTCAGAACACACAGCCAAGGATTAAGTATCTCCAATACAACAGTGAGTTGCATTTACAATCTAAGGCTGGGACAAACTGATTTTAACCCAAATCTTCAAATTAAGCTGTCATTCATTAGTAATCTCTAAAGAATGGCCTCTATCATTAGTGCCTCTCAGTATTTCCTCATTTCACCAGGTAGCAGCAAAAATATTCCAGATTGCATCAGTTTTGAAAGAGATTCTCCTTTGGCTAACCAGGATTACACTCTATGTGGCCACTAGGGCTTTGTCTAGTGACTTCTTGTTAAGAAAGATCCGCAACCCTATAAGACTTAAATGCTACATGAAAGATTAAGGCCAGGGTGGGCTGTGGCAGGATGAAGAATGATTCTTAAACATTAAGTTCTTCCTCCCTTCTTTGTTCTAGGCCTTTCAGCCATTATAAATTAACACTGACTCTCCTGTGGAGAGAGTCTCTTCTTAACTCTCGTCTTAATTTATACCTGGCTACTCCTGGATTTAAGAGGAAAGAATGACAAAACAAATAAATGACAGCAAAAAATCATTTTGGAAGGAAAGAGGAAGTCTAACAGACACTATAACAAAGGGTGTGATTTATTGGAACTTGCCATTCCCACATGACAGATGTGACAGCACTTATCCCACAGGTAGCCCAATCAAGCTTCTTCAATTGTCAGTTCATGTTTAGTTGCCTCCTCAATGTTTTTAAGTTGACGAAGCAGCCATTCTCTTTCTTTCTTTCTCTGTTACAGAAGAAAAAATATTATTTAATCAAGCTAATCTATTCAGATACCATCTGCTTTCAAAAACAAACAACCTACACAAAGGACTTATGACCCTACTCAATTTTGGCTGGCGTTTTCAATTTGCTTTAAGCAAAGAAGCTTTTACTCTCAAAGCTGGCAAGTTTTCTTGAGTTTTCAACACACTCAAGAACAATATGGTACGGAGAAAAAACCAAAGTAGAACAGAATTTGATCGCTTCACACTGACATGACGACCTTCAGAGTCTAACTCTGCTGCTTTCCTGTCCTTTCTATGGGCTTTCCACAGGCCCTTAGCAATTAATTAAAGTTTCAGAAAATTGAGTTCTTGTGCGCCTCAGACAACCAAAACCTGCAGAGCATCTAATAATCTAAGCTTTCCCCAGAAAACTCTACATTAGTCAAAAGGACTGCTCACAAGATCCCATTTGCAATTACTTTAATTCTTTTTATAAAGCACTACAATTTGGATTTAACAGAAAAAGGAGTAGATTATTTGTTCTTCAAGTTAGGCCTGACCTGCTAACATTAAGAAACTTTAGAATTTCAATTACTGATTTCTTCCTATTCTTAAATATCTTCTAAAGAAAGATATATTAAAAAATATGCTTTCCCATTTGGGTACACAATGAGTCATACCAGCTCACAAGCTGAAGCAAATGCTAGTTTGGAAGTTTGCTTGGCATCCTGTCTGTGATTAGGTATGGTATCACAGAATTTACCAGGTTATGATTATTAATCCATACCTAATCACAGACAGGATGCCAATTCATAAACAGATGTCCTCACTGCTAAAGTTATGGAATTGTGCCATTAGTAAACTATTCCCACTTTACTAGAAATATCTGTATATATTCTGTGTTGGCAGAAGTTTGTGTAACTTAGCTATTGAATAACTAAATGAAAGTCTTTACCTGAAGAGTTTTATCAATTTTCTTCTTTCTGGATTTTGCTACCAGGGAATCTTTTATTCCTGGTATTCCAGAAACAAGCCATGAGGGTCCACTCTTGGGAATTACTGCAGCATCCACAAATGCTTTGGTGGTAGCTTGAGTTTTTATGTTTGGGACAATCTTGTGAGCTGGCTCTTGATTTGATTCATCAGAAGCCAACACAGTGGAAAGCCTCCTTCTAGAAAATACAAGCTGAGAGCTTTGACTTTTCTCTTTATTTAGTTCTTGCAAATCAAATGCTGTTGAAAGCTTTTTTGGGGATGTAGGAGGGATGTATACATCAACACGTACTAATGATACTTGAGATAACGATCTACTTAGATTTGATTTTGGCATTGGAGAGCCATAAACTCTCTTTGTGGCATCTTGGTCCTTGATTGACTGATTTGTCAGATCTGTAAAAGATGGAATTGTTCTTGAAAGCATTGAGTCCACTGGGGTGCTGTGTTTCACCATTCTCTTTTTCAAAGCTCTTTTAACATTCAGAAAAGAATCATCTTCCTCTGACATCTTGAAGTCAGGTTTATTGCCTTAAGAAAATAAGAAGATTGTGTAATTGTTCACTCCATAAAAGATGCAATGCAAGATGCTTTTTAGCAGCAAGCTGTTAAATCAGATCTGAAGTGTTCCTATTTTCATGTCTATATTCTGTCTTTACATGGAATTTATCCTTTATATAGATCAGTGTTGAAACATTTAGAAGAGACATGTTGGAAACAGAATATGAGAACACAGCCGGTCACACATCCAACACTTACTTCTCTCTCAGCCTTCTGCATGAGGAGCCCCAAGTGTGCTAGAATTTTTAAAGATCTTTCATTAACTGCTACAACATTAAGATAGTGTTTCCTCCTTCCAAGTATATAAATAATATACTTTTGGGGTTTCAGCTGCTAACACTCTGAAAAGTATTAGATGGCAGAGGGACTGCTGTTGTGTAGCAAGAAATCAAGTGCCCTAAAGAGATGGGCGGAGAATTTCCGGATTCACCAATGATCTCTTAATCAAATTGCCATTTTGTTTCCCTTAATTCCTTGAAAGGGGGCTCACAAACCTCTAATTCCCTTCTATTTACTTGACATTTGTCTTACTTCAGCTGACCCTAAGCTTTGATTCTAAAGAATATGTGTTCTGTGCAAGTCTATTTTCAACTGAATTTACTATGGCAAGCTTGCTTTTGCTAGTAGCATTATTCCTATCCATTTGCAAACCCTCAATAAGAAGAAACTCTGCTTCTTACACTTGCTACTTCTTGGGCAGAAAAGCCCAAGATAAAGATATCTGATTTGAGATATATTTAAGATAAATATCTAAATCAGGTGAGCAGTTAGGTACTCCTAGTAATTGTTGAACTCTTTACTTTCATGAGGTTGTTCAGACACAACATGCAGGTTGATTGCCCCATATTCTAAGCTGTATATAGATTGTGGCCTTGGAGGGGCAAAATAGGTCTACCATGAAGCAGGGCACAAGACAGGGAAGTATATTTTCTGAAATAAAAAGTATTAGCTCTCCATTCCTTGACAACATTTTGCACCTGTGTAGTGTCTTAGTTTTCTAGTAGAGTTTCACATCCACTCTGTGTTTCTAAACACAGGGGCAGCAAGAGATAGAGAACTGACTCTTCAATACAGCAGACGTTGGGTGTTTTTTGAGTTTTTTTTCCCCCTTACAAAGAGGGAGGTGTACTCCATAATAATTTTTATTTGGATACCCATTTCTTCTCTCACTTCTTAGCTGTGCTAGCTTGTGTGACATACAGGCAGCACTCAGTCTATGAAGACTGCCTTTTTCCTTTCCTGTTTAGACAGATTGACTTCCTTTAGTCTTTATCGTAGAAGCTTACATGATTAAGCTTAGAAGGGGACTAAGAACAACTTTGCAGCCACCACTCCTCCCCCAAACCTATCCTTGGCTATATATTTTAATACTTTCCCCTTCATCATTAAATGGTCAATTAAAAGCTATTTCTTTCTTAAATTAGTTTTTAAAAAAAATTTCAAGCAAAGCTTTTGTGTAAAACAACAATGATTTTTTTTTTATTTCACATTTCTCTTTGTTTTAGAAAGATAAATATGTATATGCAACAGGTTTTTCTGCTCTAACACCACTATAGATAAAGGAGAGAAGCCTAAAAACAACAGAGAAATATAAACTATTTGAGAATATCAAAGTGTATCACAGAGAAAGCATTTTGCAGGAAATTTGACAAAATCTAGCTGGCTTACCAAACCTACCAGGCTCTATCTGATATCTTCCTTTCTTCCTTTTTTAAGTAATCTAGCTTCAGCTGCTACTTCCCTTCTTATAAACCTGTTCACCCTGGCCATCCTTTGCTACAGACACTCCCTAATTAACACATTTAGCATTTTTCGGGAGCATCAGCATTGATTCTAAATGAATAAATAACTAAATAGAAATCTAAGATTAATTAATCATAGGAAAATGGGCTAGCCAACTTATCTATATGCTATATTTATTGCTATTTAATCTCTGCTGCATGCTGCCTATTTCAATCACAAAAATACTCTAGTGGTTAATTGGCTTCACATGGCTGCTTAAGGCACATTGAGGATCTGCTGCAAGATGGATGCATGTTGATGGAGTATATTGCCATCCTGATTTTATTTTCTCACTGTTTTTCTGTTCAAAAAATAAATGGGAAATTAGTGTTAAATCTGCCATGAAAAAACTCTTCTTTCAGAAAAATAGAAAGCAAGAATAAATTGAAAAAATGTAAATTTCAGTGTCAATGTCATGGTGTTTGCAACTACCAGCTAATGAAAGAATTTTATCTTGAAGCACATGTTTTCTAAGTATCAGCTCTCAGATTAGAATTCCATTGTTTTGAAATGGTATGGTTTAGGTGGGGGACTGTAATTTTTATCAACTGCAAAGCAGCTGGACTACCACAGTCCTGAACTGCAATTCAGCTCTGTGGTAGCTGATAGTAAACAGCTGTTATCACAATCCTGTAGAGCAAGAACAGGTGTGAGAGAGCATGTGCACAAATAGTGGGGTAGCCCCTTTTGACAAAGCATGACCTGTGGACCTTTAAGCTGATGAGACAGACCTAATTTCACAGCTTTATGTGGATGACCTGGGGTTGTTGAGTGCATCTAGTGCAGACAGAGGGGCAAAAGCACTGATCTCACAGGAATTTGAACTTTTGGTTCCAGGGAGTCTGGGTATTTCAAACCTAATCATAAACCACTCTCTCTTGCCACATTAATAGTTTTACTATGAATAGAGAATTGGAGCTACCAGTTCAAAATTTAGAAGTAACAGTCTGTCAGTATATGGATAAAGTTGCTAGGCTTAAGTTATGCGCCCCTAAGGAACTGAAAGAGAGCTTGAGAAATGGAGGCGCATTACAATCACATGGATTGCATGAGTAAACATCTTGGAAATAAATAGTCTGTCCAGGATAAGCTATTTATTTCCTAAACTCCCAGGGGAAGTTCCTACAGTAATATTTTGAGAATTAAACAAAAACTATTTTGAGATGCTTGTGGCTGGGAAAAAAAAAGTCTCAGTCCTTTATAAACACAGACCAATCTTTACCTCATTTTGAATATTTGTACTTAGTTTTCATACTTTGTGGCTTGGTGAACAAACCCACCAGGCCAGCCATTCTGAGCCTTGCAGGCCCAGCAAGCCAGTTCCTTATATAGTACAGAGCACAGTGATGTCTTGACACGGTGTCACAATGTTTGGGCTGTCCTGCTGTACCATGGCACATAATATCATGCCCTGCCTCCCCGCAGGGTAATGAGATGCAAACAACACTGAGTAGCATGAACCTGCATGAGAAGCTTTTTGGGGTGCTGAGAAAACTGATATAATTTCACTGGAACCCTTCAAAACCTCATGGCCTTGCCTCCCAGCTGGTGCTTGGCACACCTTGCTGTGCTTGTCCTCACTTTTTGTGTCTTCTTCCATGGAATCTCACAGTCTGCAAGTGCTGTCTGTAGATGCATCATCTTTATGTCTACCCTCTATGGCCTTTTCTGAAAACTCTTAAAAAACAACTATCCCATTTTCTAAAAAACCTGTTCTTTCTGCTTCTTCCAGAACCTTCCTAAATATTCTCAAGATACAAATTAAGAGATTTTTAAATTGTTCTTGCTGCTAATAATGGTTTATCTTACGTCCTACAGATCCATCTCTTTATCAAGTGGTGGCAGGATGTTACAGAAACTAGGAAAGACATAACTGTACAGAGATAAGACAGAAAAGAGTCCAATGTTAATTTAAGAATCAGAGCTCAGTAGAACATCTGCAGTGATGGTATTACCTTGGTCTCAGTGTATCTGTAGCCGTGTTCTATATCTGAACAGGAAACACCCAAACTGTGACTTGAGTGACGCCTTGAAAGCTTCATGCGTCTTTCAAAGAATGACACATAATGTGTCCTGCACTCAGACCTTCATTATGAATCATTCCTTTACTAAATTTAGATTCCTTGGAATGATCATCTTTAACCTCAGCATTTTCTACTTGGTTTTTTAAGCAATAACTTCAAGGGTTTGGATACAGCCTTTTTGCCTATATTTACACACAATTCCTCTCATTTGTTGCATAATGCAAGATGGCACTCAATTCTAGCAATGTTATTATATATCTTCATGTGTATTATATCAAACTCTAACTGCTTTAGGTTTACGTCTTGAAAAGTTCTTTTGTTAATCTCATTTTAGGAGATAATTTGATCTTCTTTCTAAATTTATTCCAAAAATGCAAAACCTACTTAAGTTACTGCATTCCCTTAAATTAAACATTAATTCTTAAATTTTTTACTTCCAAACCCAACAAAAGTGGGGAATATAATAACAGCACAATATTTTGTTCAAATTTCAGCCCCTTCATTCCAGTTCAAATACATTAATTCACTTCAAAGACATGGAATTTTGGGGAGGCTTCATCTGGGAAAGGGAAATACCGGAATTATTTTTCAGTTTACCAAAGAATAATATACACAGAGGGACAAAAATGGACACTTTTCTCCCTTTGTCTTCTGGTTTGTTTTGAGAGACTGCAATTCCTCAATTGCTGCTCTTTTAATTTCTTCATTTTCTAGTCTGAGGATGTTGCCAAACAGTTCTCCTTAAGGGAACCCATATTCTGAGCCAATCCTTAGCTCGTATGCTTCCCTAACATATTTTCTTGAATTGGATGTGCAATTCTAGTTTGTAAAGTCACAAGTCTCCATGCTAGGTGCTCTCCAATTGCTAGGTGCAGTCTTTCCCGAGCAGTACACTAAGAGGCCCTCTCCCTGCTCTTGCAACTAGCCTGACGTTTTTAGGCATAGAGGGTGATTTCAAGTACGTAATAAGAAATAGGAGCTGGTAAGTAGAGCTCAGCATTCTACTCTGTCTGATGACCTGTGGTGGAATGACCCTCAAAGCATTATAAGGAAGAAGAAAGAGCCAGAGGAAGCATGGAAATGGAGGTGAGGAGCAAAAGGAGAGTGAAAAGAAGAAATTAAGGGAGGGACACAAATGTGAAAATGTTTTCCTATATTTAGACTCATGTAGAAAGAATAAATTAGAAGAAAGATAAAAGGAGTGCACAATACAAAAAAAAAAAAAAAAAAAAAACCAAAACCAAACCAAAACAAAAAACCCCACACCCAAAAAAACCAAACCAAAACAAAACAAAAAGAAACAAACAAAAAAAAAAAGGAAGAAATGAAATTGTTTCCTAAGTGATTTAGAAGACTTGGGCCCAAATTACAAGCTGTTTATGGATAAAACTCCATAAACATACAAATCTGATTCAAATTCTCAGAAACTATTCTTCCTGTGTCTGAGTTTTGTATACAGGCAAGTCGATCAGGGGTGCTCTAGGAGTTGCTGATCTGACTGAGCTCCTTAGTGAAAATAGGAGAGAAACATTTTATTTGCTAATGTGAAGTCTAAAATGAGCAGGGAGCCTCATAATGAACTGACCTCTGTAGAATAGTGCCTCCTTTGGGATGGGAAAGCATTATGGTATAGTGGGCAAATGGAGAAGTGATTCTGTCCCAGTAAGCTCCTTGGGCAGCCACAGACATTGAAATGAAAACACTGCAACACATTCTGTGGACTTAATCTCTTCAAGTGTATAAAGCTGCACAGAGGGACCCAGTGGAACTTTACAACAGCACCTCAGCACTATTTCTGCTTATTTCAATAGGAATTACATGTCTGGACGCCACTGAGCATCCTGAGTTTTGTGATAGGGTAAATAGAGGGGACAGCATTTTATATATGTGTTTGGAAGACACTTTACAGTAGGATAGAAAATAACAGATTAGAATAGAAAGGAATATTGCAGTTGGAAGGGATCTTTAGTGTTCATCCAGTCCAACAGCCTGACACTTTAGACTGACCAAAAGCTAAAGGATGTAATTAAGGGTGAATGACTCTGAATGACTCTTAAACACTGACAGGCAAAGAGAATCAATCACCTCTCCAGGAAGCCTTTTCCAGTGTGTGACCACCCTCTTGGTAAATAAATGCTTCCTAATGTCCAGTCTAAATCTCCTGCATCAAACATGGCCCTCATGCCCTGGCACTGGGTACCAAGAAAAAGAGATTGGCACCTTTGTCTCCCCTTCATCTCCTCAGGAATCTGTCAGGAGCAGTGAGATCACTGCTCAAACTCCTTCTCTCCAACCTAGACAAAACCAGTGTCCTCAGCCTAGCATGTCTGCCAGCCCCTTCACCAGCAAAACCTTTGCTGAAACCTGAAACCTTCAGAAACCAAGGACAATATGAATCCTTTATAGTCTGTTAAACAAACTTTTCAGTCCCTGAAAAGCATTGTGTACAATCTTGCTCTTCAGCAATTTTAAAGTTTTTGCCTTTTGGAACACTTTCTTCACATGTTATTTATGTTATGGTGGTGATGTGAAAGTTTAGACCAGCTCTGCCCTCAAATAGAGTCCTTGGTGTCTATGTGAAAGGAAGATTAATTTGTACACACAAAAAGATGCTACAATATTAAGATCAATTATGAAAGCTTAAAGCATCAAAAATTTGTTAAACAAGGTCATAATACACAAGTAGCAGTCCAAAACCATTGTGGGGGATGTCAAATTGAAAAAAGAAAACTTTTTAATGTGGAAGTCTAGAGGATCAATTTTTAATTTCAAAAAATCTAATTACCTCTGTAGTAAAAAGTCAGGTGTACTTTAATAGAAGTAGAGGTCATTGACCTTGATAAAATCAATGTGTTACCACTGCCTTTGTAATTGCGTCAATGATTCCTCTTCATTACACTCTTGTCTTACCAGAATGCCACTATGTGTTCTGTCTGCATATTGTTTATTCACTAGTCAGTGTCCTATACACTTTCTACGTGTTTCTACACCCCACAAGTCAATCTGAGTTAATATTCAACTGAGACATTTCCTCAGTAACTTGCTGTGTCTTTTCTGATACAACTGCTCCTTTTTAATTATGTTGGCAGAGCTGCTGAGAAGCACATAACAGTATTGCCGAAGTTCAATAAACATACAGAGTAACTATAGAGTTTGGGGGAAAACAGTTCGTGCTGCTTTCACGACCTTTGGCAGTAGTATGAGCCCAGTTTGGCCAAACAGACGTCTAGCTTCAAATCTCTCAGCAACCAGAAAATGATGGATTTGTTTTACTTTATTACATCCAATAATAAACTAAAAGTGCCGCGTTTGTGCAGTGCAGTAGCATGGCCAGATTGAGTATAGTCCTGTGCAGGAAGTAAGGCCAGGTGAAAATAAATGGCTCTTTCTTGTGGCATTAGAATTGTGCAGATGAATCCCCAGGTGGTCTAACCTGGGGGAAAGCTAGTTAATTAATCAGAGTCCCACTGACTTAGTGAAGCAGAACACTTCTGATAGGGAAGCTCATCTGCTTTGTCTGTGACAGTGCAGTAATTTATATGTTACACCGTCTCTATGAAAGACATTGGCATCTTCAGAGTGTGCCTTGTAAATGAAAAGGTTCTTGATAATAATGACTGCTTTATCACTAGCTTCTTCCTTTCTAGCTCTTTATGGCTAAATCTAATAACAGTTAACAAATGCCTGGTTGTAAATACAGGAAAAGTGTAAGCCTGGAAGACTCGTATTAATGTAACATTAAAAACCAGTTTCTATTCTCTGAACTTTGAGCCTGGAAACCTATGCAAACTACTGCTGAAGTTGACAGTAGAAATTATCTGCACAAGACTGGATATTAAGATCAGACCAGGATTCCTAAGCAGCCTGACTATACCTCAAGATCCCCATTCTTAAAGGCTCTCTTGACAGTTCAGAGGTTTCATGAGAGCCAAAAATGTCACAGACAATCTCTAATACATGGCTCACTTTACAGTTATGACTCTTTTTTTCCATCATAATGGCCCAAACAAGAATATTGTCCATGATTTGGTACCTGTATAATTGTTTCCTTCCATTGAACATCATGTTCTGCCAGCAGAAACAGTATTAGGTGACCCACTACTCCAGGGAACGGCTGCAAAACTGGAAGACTTTGACAATGGCAATGCACCAAGGTACACAATGGACAATGTACACTATGTTCTCATTTTCTATTCTCCCCTTCTGCCTGTTTGAAATTGACAATATCCTCTGGTAATATTTTTGGACAAGAACCTCAGTCCTGGGTGGTTTATGCTACGGAGATGCTGTCTGGAATTCCTCATGTCCAAGTGTTATCAGAGGGGTAACAATCTAATACTGATCCTGCCTCATTCTTTAAGCAAAATGAATTCTCATACTGTCTCTGAAGTGATCTGGCTGTGTAATGGGACATGGCAGAAAAACGTCTCCAAGTAATGGCCTGAGTCATTAATCCAGAACATATAGTATCTTGTTAACATATGTCTGTGAGTGTACATATTTCATACACAGGTATAAACAGCTCTGTGTGTATTCATGTACATAGAATTCCCTGAAACAACACTCAAAGGGTTACACATTTTAGTATTAAGAGAAAGCCTTAAAATACCAATGTGGCAGAATAGGTACAATGAAAGGTGAAGGATTTTCAGTTTATTTAAGTCCTTTGACTTTAGTGAAGTCATTCTGATTTACACTTAGGAAGGTCTGGCATGTTGTCTTTCAGAAGGGAAAGACAAGGCAAAAAATAGCTGCATTACGCCTCAAACACTTCTCACTAATGTAAGGGCAAACCAAGAAGAGTTCCATCACACTCCCTGACAGCACTGTAATTCTGTACAACTTAACATTGTGCTCTCTAACCTGCTGGGGAGACTCTGTCTAGCATTTGGATTAAAACCCCTTGCATCTGAGCCCAGGCTGTTACATATCACAGGGGACCCTGCATTTCCAAGGTATCTCAGGGCATGTATTCATGGATAGGAATAGAGGCATCTGAGCACCTCTTCTTCTGCTCTGATCTGGCCAGATGGGAGTCTGCTCTCATTTGGAAATGGTACAATCAAATTCCTTTGAACTAATGAAATTTAGCAACTTTCTTGAGAGACATATTACCTGATAAAACTATATCAGTTTTAAAATCAATTTAAGTTAACCTATAAATTTTGCTCTCAGGTTGGCTCTGTATCTTGCATAACATAAAATGACTACAAAATCTACACTTGGCTTAAATTAACCAATAATTTCTGACTTGTGAAAAGGGAGAGATAAGCTTCCCCTCACTGTCTTCTGGTCTGTGTGGCTGGTATTTTGCTGGTCATTGCATATTTACTTTCCTCTGCCTGCACAGTGAATGGTACCCTTGGCCCAAGCTGGCTTACACTGTGGTCAAAGCACAAAATCAACGAAACTCATAAGGGAGCTGAATTGTTCTCATGAGATTCTTTAGTTCAAAGCAATTCTGAAAGCAGAATTGCAGCATTGCTAGAGGCATGTTCATAGCCTGACTGAGAAGCTGTAGCTGGACCCTCTGAGAGGCAGCTTAGTGTATATATATGCAATTTGATTTAAAAAACAAACAGAAAAAATCCCAAACAACCTCCCCCCTCAAGCCAAACCAAAACCAAACAACAATCTCAAACAGCTGTTTATTCAAGCAATTTTTTCCTTTATTTTTAATATGATTCCAGAAATTATAATAGTGCAAACACTCAGTATAAAAGTTGCAATAAGAAATTTACATTCACATTTAACATTTCAGTCCATTCACTTTTTAACATAAAAATAGGACAAATATTCAATCGCTCTTCTCAATTTAACAATCCTGAAAAAGACTGGAAGATACTCTACAATAATACATTTACATAAAAATAGACCCGTATTATTAATGAAAATTTATCATTAGAAGTTACCCAGTGTTAAGTTATTGTATTGTAGTATGTATATACATATACATATACATATACATATACATATACATATACATATACATATACATATACATATACATTTAGTGTGTGGCTATAAAGATAAAAAGATTATTTATAGGTTCAGTGGGCTATAGAAGTTGTAATAATGACATCTTGATTTACTTGTTCACTCCTCAAAGTTAGGACTACCCATTTTACCTATGTATGTGGGGTTTTTTTGTGATACAGTAGGCCTCCTCCTGGTCCTTTTGAAGTCACTGGTCACATCCCATTTGACATGGCAGAGGAACAGACTAGAATAAGGCTTAATCTAAAAATTCAATAATTGTTGAAGTTATTGAATAAATTTAATGTTTTCATTAAATTTATTGTAAACAAGACTAAAAGTTCTACTGAAAACTTTTATAACAATGAATACAGAGAAGAATACCTTGGTTTTCCCATATGTCTATCTGATGCAAATAATGCTTTTTTCCACAAAGTCTAAGCAGATATTCAAGTTAGTCCAGAAGCAATGCAGAATTTGCAGCAAACATCTGCAGATTAAGTAGATTAAGATTCCTCTTGCACAGTCTTCTTACTGAATGTTCCAATTCAACCAACCTTATAATATTCCAAGCCTATATCCTTCCTCTAATATTTTAGTAAAGAGTGGTATCCAGACAGAGACAACATGACTGCTCTTGAAATGTGTTTGTATGTCCTTGTTAAACTACTAGGGAACATGAATTAGGCTCCACCACTCTTTCTTATCTGTGTCTCTTCTTCAGGCTCTTGAGCAGAGATGCTGCCCTGCTTGCTGATGGCAGATTGAAGTCTTATTGCCCAGCTTGCTGCCAGCTGCTGGTGCCTGCACTCCCACCACAGAGTATGTTTATATGCCCTTTCAGGTTTGTTGTCACATGTACTGCTTCCTAACGAGATTATGTATTATGTATTTTTTTCCCCTAAACATCTATTATATATAAAAAATCAAGTTCCTGAAAATATATTTTCTTTTCAAAAAAGAAGTTTGACAACCATGTGACAGAGGACCTACAGAGGGAAATGGTAAAGCTGGCCTGAGTGTACAGTAAACACCTCAACAAAAATGTGATGGCACTGAACAACTGAGGGTGAGTTAAGTGTAGAAGGGGTACCAGTTTCTGAAGAAGCACTATTTTATGAGCTGTAGGTCGTATTTTACATGCAAAGAAGACCTCTGTGGTATTAAGAGGCAGGGAGGTATGTCTAGCTTCATCTCTTATTGCTACAATATTTATTACATTTAAATATTTCTAGGATGCCTAAAATTATGGATAAGCCTATAATGTACTCTCTGTCATCATGTGTAGGCAGACTAATTTTGTTTATAAAATAAAATTAGTTTGTTTTCTAAACAAAATTATATAAAAATAATATCTAATTATATAATTATAAAAATAAGCTTGTATAGCTAATAAGCTCTGTGTAGTCTTTTGCTTCCTGCCTTAGGCTGCTGAACATTAATTATAAAACACTTTTACATCTTTTCAATTAACAGATTGGAAGAATGCTGTGCAACTTATTTCCAAGCAGAACCTGTGTACATATACTATCAGGGCAGAAGTTAACCTCCAGACAGCAGAGAGTACAAGGACTTAACAGCAGGATACAATTCAGACAGATGTTACTTGCAATACAAGTTTTAAGGACAGGGATTTTAAGTGATGGGTCAAATTTGACTGAATCTGCTTGAAACTATGAAATGTGTGTCAGAATTTAACCTCTGTCAGAATTTCAAAGAAAATAATATCCCTGTTCTAAGATTCTCTGTATTGTGTTAATTGTGCTAGAAAAGGTAGCTGTTCTTCGATTCTAGTTTTTAGACAAATAAGCATTGCTTTCATTCTTACTGTATTCCCTAATATTTTTCAAAGCTACTCCTCTGTAATAACCAGGTGTTTGAATGCAGAAAAGAAACTCTGTTTGCTTTGTCTAAGTTCAAGTTTGTACAGACAATTATACTTGTAAATGGGAGCAAGTTATGCAGTCTTTTTTCTTCTTTATTTTTCCTTATTGAGCCTTAGTAATGTTACATTAAAGAAAGCAGAAATTCTAAGTGAAGAAGAATCTCTACCGTAGCAATTGAAATATAATTATCGTGAAGCAATTTTGATGGCATAGATAATTAATTTTCATTTACATTTCACTGAAAATTCTTGATATGTTGCTTGAATGGCATGTGAAATCTGTCTGAAACAGACAACCTTTGCACCCATGTGCACTAAGGAGCAAAAGACATGAGAAATCACCTAAGTAACTTCAGTGTGCCAGCTGAAGGTTTTCATGACTAATGCCACTACAGACAGATCTAGGATTGAAGCAGAAGGTCAGGCACTTGAGATTAAGACATGATAGTGTGCATAACCACAGTAATTAAACACCATTTTAGCCCACAGCAAGAACTGTTTGTTAGCTGTTTTACTAGCAGGAGGCTAACCTCCATCTTGCAAACCTGACAGTGCAGTTACAAGGTGTTCTGCAGAGAAGAGCAGCCGGCTTTGTAAAAGGAGTCCCAAACTATCTGAAAATATTTTTTTTCAGAATTCAGCTCACTGTATGTGCTAAGCTTTCTAGGAAACCTATTCTTCTTCGGCTTGGACCCACATATACCTGTGTATGGCTTCCCTCCATAAACAAATGGGGCATTCCTTGCATCCACCTAGCTGTACTGGTAGTAAACCAAAGTATGAAAGGAAATAACAAGAAACCTTCACAGTGATGCAGCACTTTTTTTCCCTTCAGTTTTATGCAGGTGTGTCATGTCTGATGCCACAGAAGGCATAAAATGGGGATCCTAATATAAAGAAGTAGATCCTCCAGCATGCAGTAAGGCACAAGCAAAACCAAGCCTTTCAGGACTTACACTATTTACGTTAACCAATGCTAATGTGAATTCCAAGGTGCTTCCTAATGATCAAAAAATAGGCATTAAAGGTGACAACCCCCAACTATTTCTAATAATTCCTTCTGAAATTCTGGAAGTGGTTCACCAGTAGTACATCTTGAATATTTTTGTAAATGTGAACTGACACAAAACCTCAGAAACTGATTTGACCAATCAATTAAACACAAGCCTTACTTTCGTAGCACTATGAATCTAGTTAAGTACTTCCAGATCAGATACTTCAGACTCATCCCATGTCACTGAGTTTTACTGCTGAATTCAGAAGAGTATTGGCTTTTCACCTTTTTCTTTCAGCAATTGCTATCTCACAGGCTACTTTTTTTTGTTTCTTGCACTCTTGCTAACTTTGCCCATTTTTTTCTTCTTCTTTCCTTCTTTTTATCCTTGCACCAATCAGAATGTAAATCACATCAGGCCACCCAAGCAGTGATATTTTGAAGAGGAATTAAAGAGCAACAGGCAGCCACTCCCTTATACATACTTTTTCCATTATTTACCTTAACATATTTATTAATGATTTAGATTTGTCCTGAGAACTCAGTGAGAGATGGGATTAAAAGGAACAATGATCTCAAAATTGCCTATAGAGTTCTGGAAAGCGGCAATCATAAACAGGGTGGGGTACAGGAGCAGTGTCCAGATTGTCATTATTCACAACAATTACACCACACTACCCACAGAACTTAAGATGAGTTAGTTTATGACTGCTAGAAACCCTTAACTACTATAATGAAGACAATCATCAGTACAAGGTAGGAGTTTTTCTATGCAGGCAACAAGGATATATTGTATGAACCTGCCTCTTAAGATGATAAAAATACTTGCAGAAGCTGTACTGCTTAGTTAAACCTACAGTCATCTGATTAAACAAACAAATTAACAGATTTCTGAGTTCTATTGTAACACTAGCTCAAATGTTATAATGCAAATCCTTATCCAAAGCAGAAAGTATTCACAGTCTACGCCCTTTTCCCTTTGCCACAAGACTCAGTGTTACGCTCCTCAAATACTCCTTACTTGTCATACAGCAATTATATAAGTAATTTGAAAAGTAATCCTGAGTTGCCGTGACATCGATATGAAAACTTTAAAAATGAGGTGTGCAAAATACCTTCAGAATTTTAAGTTTTATTCATCAGCTTTATGGGAAAAATCAGATAGAGGATTGGAAATTGATTTCTTATTCCAATGTCAGTAGCTGACATCAGCCTCAAGCTGTGGGTTAGGCTGTGATGCCTAAAGGAGGCATCTCTAGAGGCATGGAATCAGCAGAGAACCCAGATGGCTCAAAGTCAGATAAACCCTATGAACTTTCTCTGGACAGTTTTGTTAAATACTTTCTGCTTAGTGGTATAAACTATTTGGAAAATAAGTAAAAAAATCTGACAGAAATAAGGCAGCAAAATTAATTTTTATATATATGCACACACACATATGTATATATATATATATATGTTAGTATGAATCCAGGAAAACCACCTATTTGAATTATGTACTTTTCATATACAATAACTTATTATCGCATTAGAAATATACTCTGGGTAACATTAATGGGCCAAAGTTACCTTCTTTGCCTTCCATAGTGTCGCACCTGCATACAGCAAAGATGGATTTGACACCTGGTCATTGTTGATGACAATACTACATCAATTGCAGTATCATAGAATAACCACTGAATGTCAGATACTACACCATTTTGAACTAGAGTATTGGTTTGCTTTTTATTTTACAGAAAGTAGTTTATTGCTTCTAATGACCAGAAGGTACCTTATGAAGACAGCTTAGAGATAACACTTTTCATATGCTGTGTTATGGACCTTGGAACACTGAGGTTGGCAGATCACAATCATGAAGTGATTTTTCTTCTTTATTTGCTGTTTGTATTTTGGTTTGCTGAATGCACATGCAACTAGTGATTTAACTGTGCCAGAATTGAAATGTCAAAAACATTTAGGAAAACTTACTCTTTTGTTTTACTGAAGTCAGGCATGAATGGCATGCAGTAGATTGCAAGGAAAACCAAAAAAGACATCCATTTTAAAAGGATATATAATCTCCATGCACATGTAAAATGCCTCTTACAAAAATCATTAATTTTTGTTAAAAGTGTGCCTTTTTGCTTCTTTTTATACAAGTGTACATGCAACTACCTGTCCAAGCTAAAACCATTTACAAAATTTCATAATACAATACATCTTTTAAAGTGAATAATACATGAAAGGCCAATGTTTTCTGTTGTTTTGTAACACTGTACAAGATTAAAAATAAGGCATTATAATACAGGTTTATCACAAATTAAAAAAATGTTGGTTTTCACTGTAATACAAAACTCTAACTTGAAAGAATATTATGGCTAAATAGTCCTCCTGCCTGGGCAGAACACATACAGAATATGAACTTGCTGATATAAAGAAAATGCATTCTTTCTGCTACAAGCAGGAATCCAACACAGGAAAATGATTCACGCTACTTATTAATGTGTTCAGACTCTTCAAAGCACTGAAATGGCACAGGTCATATACTTTTTCCATTCAAACAGTGACACCAAACTACTTTATTTTGCCTGACAGATAAATTACAGGCAAAAGTGTGAAAGATTTCGGTGCATGACCTACTCTTGTTTACAGTGTTGTAAAATATTCAGTTCAGTATTGACATGAGACATTGCTATAACCCAAGGCAGAACTTGGCCTACAGAAGCTCAACTCCTGACCTATTCAAGCATACTAAACTGGTGATTGCTGCAGGCCTTGTGGATACATAAGGGGATGCAGATTCAGCCCTAACAAGCTGAAGCTTTTAGCTCTCAGTCTCACTTAGGGAAAGCAAGGGAAAATTTGTGTTTGTTTGGTGAAGATAAGGGAGTGTCACTAGTCACAGTGCAAAGCAGCTGCAAAAAACTATGCATTTCACAGGCTGGGTGAAGTAGATTTCTAGTCAATATAAAAGGAATATGTTTGGAAATATCTAGGCAGTAATCCAATGGAATGCCAGTTTGCAATCTCAGCAGAGAATATGAATTTAAAAACCATTTGAAGATGAAGGTAGTATAGGAATACTTAGAAATTAGCTCTCAAGACTAAAGAGCTCTAACACTTACATGTTTATATAAAGAACGAAAGACTTCAATTATTACTATTATCTGAAAGAGAAAACATGCAAACTGATGTGAAATATTGTGCTTGCTATTGACAGACATTGACATGCCAAAATGGCATCACTTTTTTTGTAGCGCTTTTATCTGTTAATTGTTTCGAGCTAACAGCTGCACAAAACAGTGAATAGAAGTACAGGAGGCTATTCTGCCCACAAATCAACAAGTTACTATCCTCAGATGAACACTTGGGACTTTCAGTTGCTGTGGGGCAGACTCCTTGATGGGGCTACAGCAAGGTTACCTAGGCAACAGTGACATCGCTTGACCAGAAAATTAATACATGCAAGACAGGAAATGCAACTGCATGCAACAAAATGGATGCAACACAAATCCCACAGAAATTCAGGGAAGTCCTTCTGATGATTTTTAGGGATATTGGAGTGGGCCACATACCATCTTAGGACAATCGCCAATTAAAATTTTGCTTACAATCTTCTCTAATTTGGCAGAAAATGTGCATTTGTGAGATTTCCGAACTATTACTTACATGTATGTTTCCCCTCTTTCCATGTACAAAACTTATTAAACATGTCAAAGAATGCAGAAGAGCTGAAAGATTAAAGATGTCATTTAAAGCTGTCAGTCAAGAGCTGAAATTAAACAACAGTAGACAGAACAGGAAAATGGGGAAAAACTCCATGAATAGGGAGGGAAAGCTTAAAGATAAGAGCACAGCTTCATTATACCGTGATTTCAAAGGGCATTCAGCTTTTATTGTTGAAATGGCTGCTGAACTCTGCCTATATTTTTACATTGTATTTTACTAATTTGTGCCTTAGCCGAACTTTCTTCATAAATTTATACTGTTCAAAGTAATATATCGTTTTCCCCATGGTAAAACCAGCAACAACATAATACAAATACAAAATCATTAATGATAGGATAATGAACTTAATGATAATGAACTTAATGAGAGTTACGTTAATGAGATGTTAACCTGGTCTATTGGAAGGTGTCCCTGGCTATGGCAACAGGGTTGGAACTAGATGATCTTTAAGGTCCATTTCAACCCAAAGCATTCTATAAATCTATGACTTAAAGTCTGGAAACCAACTCCAAATATACCATTATTGATTCTGTAAGCTAGGACATACAGACCAGCTTGCCTGTAGTACCAAGAAGCCATCCTTGTCCACTCAACTGCTCTGGGAGGCAGAGACCTCCTCCAAAAGTGCAGAATGAGAAGCTGATGATGGACTGTGCCTGTCTGGTCCTTTCCATTCAACATGGAAAAAATTCTTACAAAAGTCACATGCCGTATTTGGAAAAGAGGATCAGGCTTTGAAAATCTTTGGACCAATTCTAATTAATTATCACCTGCTAATAATTTAAAATGTTAATATGATTAATCTAAATTTACCTTCTACATGATCTTCCACTGATATTACCAGACTGGGAATGGGTCAGGGAAGGAGAACAGTCACAAAAATATCAGCAAGATGCCATTATATGATCATATATCTTGAGCCTAATAAAAAGAATAACAAATAAGTAATTTCACTGAAAGCTTTTGGGTGGGCCAATGGGTGTGTTTGGTCGATGTGTTCACATACTACCAGATCTACTTCTAGGATCTTTTATTAAAGAAGATGCTTTTATTTCATTATTATCAGTGACATTATGCCAAATTCACTGAATTCAGAAATTGTGTAGCATGGGCTCTCTGAGAGAGGAACTGAGTGATTAATGCTATTGTACATAATGCTTGCCAACTTGGTTAAATACTTAACTTACCCATGTGATTATTTAGTTCTTATAAACCTGTTAGAGAACATAACTGTGCAGTGTGCTTTACATGAATACCATTTACTCAGTTTATTTATATAAATATTTCTTCTTTTAAATCTGTATTCCCTACATGTATATTTTTAAAATTATTTGAAACTCTCAAAACCAGAAATAAATTATTCTAGAAGAATATCTGTGAACTGGGTAGCTCCTAGGAAGACAAAGAAATGCAGTGACTTTCTTGAGCTCAGTCAGGGTACCTTCTATCTGTACAGTACAATTAAGAAGCAGTTCTCAGGTTTTTATAGTCACTTTAATAATAAGACTAACTTTGCCAGCTTTGTAATGAAGCACCCAGCAGACAGGGTACATAAAAATTAATTTAAAACTCTGCTGAAAACCACTTGTGTCCCACAGTATCCTGAGTGGAGAATAGAAATTCCTGCAACATTTCTTTAACCATTTGGATCTACTGACATAGTACTGTCATATACTTTTAACGCAAAAAATCCCTGCTCCAAAGCAAAAGCTGATAAAAGGGACTCTCTCAGAACCTTCTTTCTACTGAAATCTGTAACAAAATAGGCCCACCAAAGGGAAGTGTGAAACCTAGTACATGAAAATTTTCTATTGTACAATCTGTACAACTTCTGCATTCTGGAGTGAGATTTTTAATTTTGTGGGTTGTTTTTGTTGGTTTTTGTTGGGTTTTCTTTGGCTTTTGTTGTTGTTGTTGTTGGTTTTTGATCTTGTTTTTTTTTTGGGGGGGGGGTGTGTGGATTGTTTTGCTTGTTAAAAGGAAGTTTTGATGTTTTTAGACAATGTAAAGTTTTACTTCTCTTTTGAAAAGCAGCCAAGGTTAGCCTGCGAAACCCCATCAGAACAATATGGCACATGTCCATGGAGTACATGTCCCTCAACAGGATGACCTTCAAGTGCTCCCACCTTGACTATGGAGTTGCACTCCACATTTCACGTGTGGATCATCATAAACAATTTAACCATAAACAATATGATGTGGGCAGCAGGAGAGAAAAAAGCAGCCACAATATTTTCCTTTTTATGCAGATTAAGAGCAGGCCTCGCTCTCCTGGCACATTTATCAGTGCTCCTCATTTGGCAAATGTGATTGATCTTGTTTCTCAGAATTATAGCTTTCTATAATTGTACAGCTTTGAAGAGTGCGTCTGGCTATAATCAAGGTATAATAAAACTGTGGCATAAATTTAAAAATCAATTAATATATAAAACTATGTTGGCAAGCCTACAACTGTCATAAAACTAGCAGTAGCATATTTGCCACCAGTACAGGACTGTTCCTTGAGCTGTTTAGAATGGTAAATCTGGACTTGAGCCACAGGACTTGTGCTACTTCTAAAAGCTTGAAATAATACCATCCTTCTGCTTCTCAGTAAAATCAGCACTGTACATACAGGAATGTTTCTATATTGCAGAAACATATTGCTGTGCTTGTAGTGTGGCTCCTCTGTCTTGCACAGAGTCAAATGACCTACAAAGAGGCAGCAAATTCTATGCTCTACCACTCTTGTATTTTTTTAAATGGAAAGAATATATATTGTTATTTTGCCTAAACTTTAAGCTCTGTGATTTATCTACTTTATATCCTAGTGTAATGGTTTGATTTAAAGTTTTTGGAAGTTTTTGGAGCATGGAAGGAGAACTTAAAAAAAAAAAAAAAAAGTAGGGTTCTGTAATTAGCTGAATCCAGTCTTCATTAATCTGCTATGGACAGCACAATAAACACTGTTCTCATTGCATTAATTCATGTACTGGGAGCACAGTTTCTCAAAGTCTTGCTGTAGCCCTGGAGAGTCTCCAGGTGTTCCACATTCCACGGTTAAATACAGCTTTGCTAATCCCAGGCCCAACAATTCTGGCTACGACAGAAAGAGAAATCTCTTCACTATGTCTCTGCAGGTGGGTGTGTAAATAAATACACATTTTTATGTTCATCTCTATAAATCTCTATTAAGTCTACACAGAACTGTTTGTATGTGTGCATATATGGATTAAAACATATATATGCACACACATAAATAATTGCTTGCACATTTATCTATTCTTTTTCATTTACTGTTTAAAAATGCCAAGAAAATATGCCTCATTTCCAGAAAATCCCATTTTGATTTTTTATAACAGAATTGCTAGCCCTTATGTGTTCCATCCCAAGAGTTCATTACACAGTCTCCAAGTTCTCTTTGGCTGGGTTGTAGTGGTCCTTGGTTAATGACATGGCCTATGACCTCTGACTTCTTAGTAAAAATTCAGGCAACCATTGCTCTCCAAGTTCACTGCAAGTGGCACAACCAAATCTCCTTTGTTCTATGCCTCCTTCACAGCTGGCACAGAAGGAAGATAATGCAGTGTTTGGTTTGTGTGAGTGGTAGATGCTTGACCTGCTCCAAGACCAGACTTTACAGTAAAGCTAGCAACTGAGGACACCGATGGACAGCTGGTGCCCAGTTTAGTTTGAATGTTTGCTCTCCCATAAGGGTACATTTTCCGCTCTAAGTTTAATGACCGTGTTTGGGAATTATTTCCATCAGCCTTTCCTTCCAGGAAATAGGTCAACATTTCACCTTTTCCCTTAACACTAACTTTACCCCTGCACACGAATTCATAACTGCATCTTTTCAATATCCGCTGAACTTCTTCTGTCACCTGAAGACAGAAAAAATACAACAAACTCATTACTTTTTTCTGTTCAAGTAGTTGCCCACCCCTCTACATTTTACTTCTTAGTCATGAAATATGTATAAACAGAATGGATTATCACCTACAGCTGCTCCCAGGCTCACTTAGAATTTTCTTTAAGAAGTAAAGATCACTGATAAAACTGGAATCTGACAAGCCGAATTTCTGGTCTTGAGTTAAATAAATACACAGATTAAGCCCCATCCAACAGAAATATGTAACCAAATTGTAAGCTGTATCAGTTCTAGTGATGTTAATTTATTGCAGAAGACCTTTTGATCCCTGGAGATTAGACAGGTATTTTGGATAAGTTACAGCAAGTGCTCATTGAGCTTTTGAGAGGAACACCATAGGTTGTAGTAGTAGAACAACAATGTTCTGTCTGCATCACCTCTCCAATCCAAAGTATCCAAGCAATTTTTAGAGCTACATAAAATGTGGTTAGATGCAAATGAGCATAGATCCTTTCCTTGTAGGTCTTATTTAGGCAGAAGCTCTACAGCACAAAGACCGACAGTGTTAACATTCCCAGGCTTACCTTCAACTGTGTGCAATGAAGCAGAGAACTCATTTCTTTTGATGGGAAATGATTTATTTGACAATTTCATTGTCTCTAAAGAGTGAAGTTTTCTGAAGACAAAAGACAACTATACCTCTGATAGTGAGCCATCTGGAGAGTGTTGCCCTCTCCATAAGAACAAAGTGAGGCTGCATTTTCTTAGTATTCTTGAAAATGTAACAACATATAAAACAGGAAGTATGTAAAGTTTGCAAAATTGTCTCAGAATGCACTCACCTGAATCTTTCCCTGCACACCAGTACTATCCATCCGGCTGGCAACATTCACAGTGTTCCCCCAAATATCATACTGTGGTCTTCTGGCTCCAATGACTCCTGCCACTACTGGCCCAACATTAATACCTAAAATTAAACAATGAGTTTGGTTTTCACTACAGAATATTATCCAAAGGAAACATGAATCCTGTGAAACAGATTTGACACAAGTATCTTAGCTTTTTTTTTTTTTTTT
>VZRH01004247.1:168075-208117 GCA_013397555.1 Urocynchramus pylzowi | reverse complement strand
TATCTTAGTTTTTTTTTTTTTTTTTTTTTTTTGTAATACAGTAATATATGTTAACATCATAAAGCTGAGTCAAGGGTAGTTTAAGTTAGGTGTCACAAAAAGGTTTTTCACCCAAAGGGGGAATAAGCACTGGAACAAGCTCTCCAGGGAAATGATCACAGCAACAAGCTTCACAGAGTTCAAGAAGCATTTGGACAATCCTCTCAGGCACATGGTGTGACTTTTGTGCAGGGCCAGGAGTTGGGCTTGATGATCCTGATGGCTCCCTTACATACTTGATGATCCCTTAGCATATTCATGATTCTGTTACTAAATTAATGCCAAGTGGACTTCTGCATTTGTAAAAGTCTTAGAAACACAACAAAGACATTCCTTGAGATATCTTATTGGAAATGTAATGTGATTAACAACATAGAAACTTGATTCTTCTGGGGATTTTTAAAAAATCTAATGTTTGTTTAAAGAAAAGAAGAAAAGCAGTGGTAGCGCAGAGTTTAGCTGAAAATAGGACAAACTGTTAAAGATCTTTAATTGTTTCCTATAACTTCCACTGCAGTTGCATATATAAAGCCTTTTAATGGAGGTTTTCCAAGTGGAACAGAAATAATGGTCTGGAATACACAAAGATTGGGGTAAGGGAAGTGTGTTAGGTTGGCTGTTAGTACTAGACAACTCAGATCCCAGAGACAGTAGAAGAAAAAAAAAAAGTATGTGAAAATGGCTCAAGCATGTTTTTTTTCTGGAAACTATAGAGCTCAGTTCTACATTTCTGACTGATTTCAGCATCTTGTTTGGAAGATAAAAGAGGATGTTCCTTCTGAGTGAAGAGTGGCAGATACTAAACCCTGCATGAGATTCTGTGGAAGGGCTTTTCTAGGCAATTTATGCAGAAGAATGAGGGTTAGATATTTGATCCTTTGTGAACCTGGAAAGATGAGTTATAACAGAGTTCAAAGAGAATTTGGGGTTTATAATTATTAGGATGTACAGGAGGTCAAAGATGTATAACTCTTCTATTGCTGCCTTTGATGTCTTTGGTCTTTTTCAATCTTCTGCTGCTAGCAACCTCAGTTTTCCTGTAGTCCAGCTCATTCTCACAAGTCAGCCATGAAAATATATAGAGAAAGAAGCTGGAGAAAACTATCAGTGTTAGAATATGCAATAAAATGAGAAGAGCAGTAGAAGTACCACTGTAGAGGAGCAGGATACATGAAGAAAGGGAAGCAGGGAACTTGATCTCTAAGAAGGCTGAGAGAAATGATCGGTAAGATATAACATGTAAAGGATAGCATGGGAAGGGTTGTGTTGTGCAGACCAGAGGGTTTGACTTGTTGGAGAAAACAGGACTGGTTTTGATGATTTCTGTAGAGAAAAAGCTCCCATTGCACTTTTAATGCCAACAAAGCTTTTGCAGATGCAACTTTATGTAATACAGTAAGACTCAATTTTTAGCAGCTTAGCAATGCAAAGCATTTTAAGCCACAAGACTGGGTACACTCATAATATTGTATAAAATTAATAGTGCACTTTTCTTTTAGGGGTGCATAGATTAAGTAAACACACTGGAATTGGAGGGAATTACAATTCCTTTATACTAATGCACACCATCCAGCCTGCTGACCTTTTACATGGATGTGACTCTCTCACTAATGGAGAATTTTCAGTTTTAATCATGAGTGCAGGACAGGTAATCCTTTGCTGACAGCACGGGAAAAGCCAATGAAAAACAATCTTCTGCTTGTGTGATAATTGTAGAAGCATGACTTACCAACTCGTAGGACAAAGTCATTGTAAGACTGATAGTTGATTTCATCAAGAACGTCAAACATCGCTATTGCAAAATCTGCCAGTGTACTCAGATGGGAATAAATTGATTTTTTAGCCTAGAAACAAAATAGTGTTGCACATTAGATCTGTATGGTACTGAGATGCAGGTTAAATACTAAAGTTAAAAATACTGAGATGTTCAAACAGATGTCTTAGGAAAAGAATCTAACCAATTTTTTGTTTGTGAAGGGAAACTTTTGATAGTAGCTGCAGCACATGCATTCTTTTTTTTTCTGCTATTTTGTTTTTTCTCTCTCCTTTTGATTTCTGGGAAGAATGGAAAGCAAAGTTCCCATGGTAAAGTGGTTCTGTTGCTAGAGAGCTGCAGATGTTTGTTTTGAGTGTGGCAGGGAATATAACCTGCTTTCTTACAAAACTACTTTGCCTGATGATTATTAATAACTACAGTTTCTGCCCTCTTCTCCCTTTGGGGCTTTTGCTAGCTCCCAGCTTTCATGGGGTGCATGCTGTTCCCATTGACAAAATTCCTCTGAGGTTTAATTCTGTGAGGTGCATAACACCCCAATGTTTTTCCTTTCCAGGCAAGTTGAAGTGAGCTGTTATCAAATGTATCTAAATGAACTAATATTTTTTGCCCAAAAGAGATCAAAAGAAATGGTGAAGTATTAACTTGTAAATAAAACCCCAAACATAAGAAAATAATTTTTACAAATTCAATCTTAGTAAACTGTGCAACTAATTTTCAGAAGATATTGTAGATTCCAAAACTTAGCAAGCTTCCAACATAATTCTCAGGATCATAAAAGAAATATTTGCTACAAAGTAGTAAAAATTTAACTAGCATGTTATTAGAAAGTGGAAAAGAAAGGTATTCATATTTGTTTTGTAACTCATGCTCTCCCCTCCAGGATCTAATCCCAGTTAGTTAATGACAGGTTACCAGAATAAACCTTTCACTCAACTCAGTATGATTGTTCTTATGTTCTGCTTTTATTTGAATAAGAAATATGAATTTTTAAACAAATTTAAAAAGTGAAAGTGGGCTAAAGGTAGGATATGGTGAAAGAAATGCAGGGTCAGTGGCAGCTTCAGTAGGGTGTTACACAACAGGACTGTGCAAGCTGGCATGAGATGAAAGCTTGCTGAGTTTTTGCTATGATAGTGAGATTTCATAAATGCAGTGCTAAACAATGGCTGAAAAAACTGAGAAGCAGGTTGCTATTTCCTTCATTCACCTCAGTTTGAAAGGGTTGCTTTATGTGGATAAGAAATTTACAAAAAATTATGAAAGTCATCCTTGTGCCAGTCCCAGCTTTTGGGAAGGATATTTTTATTTACCTGCCTGGATGTCTGGCGTTCTGCTTCTTTCAATGTGAACTAGCTAGTTCTACTCTTTTTCAGAATCACCAGAACAAAGGAAGAACAAGAATTAACCTTAAAGAGCTAATGGATACATTTCCAACAGAGAAGGATAAAATATTCATTGTCTGGAGTAGGGAGAGAGCAGTGCATAGATTTATTTGATTTCTAATCTTCTTTATGTTTCCTCTCTTCCATTTATTTGCTCTCTGATGAATGTTCTGTTTTCCTGCAATGCCCTACAGGGTTGCAGGAGAAAGAACTGGTGACAAATACTGAGTGCACTGCAGGTGACAGATGCCTCTCAATAGGATTAGGGCAAATTGAACCTGCACTGAAGAACACAAAGTTAGGTCCCTGGTGAAGTCAGGATCCTGGTGAAAAAGAGACAAAATGAATTTATATTGTGCAAAAGATCTACAAAGGGTTTGGTTTGTGTACTGCCCTGTTGACAGAACAAGCAATTATTTATTTAAACATCAAAGAAGTTACTGGAAAGACTGCCCAGAGCATCACAGCAAAGACACTGCAATAGAGGCAATGAGAATTTACTGTAGTTAACTGCTGAAGTCAAGGTGCAGAAACAGGAGTCTAGTAAAATATGGGATTTAAATATTTAACTTAATCAGGGTACTGGGCTCTTAAGTATATAAATGTCCTCAGTTAAGAGCACAATTAACCCCATCTACTGCTTTCTGGTTGTGTCCAAATCCTAGTATGAAATCAGTGATTCAAAATCAGAGGCTGTGCCAGATTTTCTGTTGAACCTGGAACACTCCTGGAAGAGGGCAGACCAGAGGCACTTGAGTGTCTTATGGTTCCCTATTGACACATGTGACTCCATAGGACAGCCCAGGGACTGTGTGAAGCTGGCAGTGATTGTCTGTGCATGACAGGCCAGCCAAGATTATCAGACTTCTAACATACAGGTGTATGCTGAAGAACTACTGGGAAACTGGCAAGAGGGTGTGAATAATTTCTATTCATTTGCATCACATGAACAGAAAGGAGAGATCACAGAAGAGCTGAAACCCTAAGTTTAAGTAAAAATTATTGTCTGTTTCATACAACAGACAATTTTTCTGCAATACAGAATTTTTAATAAATTCTATGTATATAGAAAAAGATCAATATTTGCCCCAAGATTTAAAAGGAAGACAGAGTTCTGTACAAGATCTTCTGCAGTGATTTAAAATGCATTACTATCTGAACAGTATCTTCAGTACTGGACTAACTCAGCTGACCCTTCACTCAACAACTATAAAATACAAGAGACAAACATGTTTAGGTTTTAGAAAATATGCTGCCAAAGTTATCCAATAACACACTTGTTTTGAGGATTATAGCTCAGAGAATTTAAAGCAGACACAAAAGTATGCCACTGCCTGTTTGCCTCAGATCACCCACTGAAAACATTCTGAAGATCAGTGTTTTTTGGCTGTCGCAGAATCCATGAGTAAAACATTTTAGGATAAACAGATTTTTAAAAATAACTCTTTTTTTTTGGTAATGTATAGATTTCTAGGAATGATACAAATGAAGGCATCAGCCAGAAATACTTTCCAGACCAGAAGGTTAGTTGTGTGAGATACTTCAACATGATTTTAACCATTGATTTCAATGTGGTCTTGTTCTTTACTTAGCAGGGATAGTGGTTGCTAAAAAGTCCACAGGGATCTTCTGGGTTTTTTTGCTTTTGCCTTCTAATTTTGTATTATTTTGCAATGCTAAACCATATGCACCAATGTATTCAACGTATGTCTACAACATATGTACATGCATATCAGAACAAGGAAGAAGTATCTGAAAACTCTGGGCAGATGAAATGAATGGATTGCTCTAATTTTCATACTATTCTTATTAATTTTATAAACTTTTAATGAATTTGTTTATTAGTGTAATTACTAAAATGCATAGTTCTCTGTATACTATGCATTTAATATGATGCCCACAGGTTTTTCTGACTTTCCAGATGCTGCTTGGAAATCTAGGAAATCTCTGTTACAAGATGGTAACTTAAGGTAAGAATAATACTCAGAGGTAGTGATGAGGATACAGAAGAACTGTGACACAGAGTTAGTGGGTTTGAAAGTACTTTGACTTTTTTTATTGCTGAGTAATTAAAGTGGTAAATAGAATGCTAATGGTAGAGACAAAGAAGAACTGATTTGGAGGGATCTAGCACAAAGTTCCTGTCCATGATGGGGGTTGGGAGAGAATGTTTATTTTAGTTGTAGGTTATATTCAGATTTCAATATTTAAAATATATGTAAAAATGCATTTTAATAGTCTTCTGCTAGTTTTCCAGCAATCCACTACACCTAGAGTCTACCTTCCCCTGCATCTTACAAGGACATCTAAGATAACTGGTTTAAAACACTACCACTGATTTAGAGGCTTTTATACACCAATTTGCAGGGAATTCAAAGCTGCAGACAATGAAATCACAAGAGAAGCCACATATGCAAGTGTGGCAGTTTTCTGGCTCCAGCTGTTCTTTGAATTTCAGGTTCAAAATGTTGTAAAGAAGTAATAAAAGTTATCAATAATCTCACAAAATTAGTTGTGTTTCTGATGTTCCTCTGGAAATTGAAGGAAAATGGTTCCTTCACATGAGACTATTATGTAAAATCTTCTTACCTTAGTTCCTGAAGTAGGTACAAGTCCCACAGCTGCCATATAAGTACTTCCAATTGTCTTGATCTTTTCAATATCCTTATAATATTCTTTGTCCATAAGCTTTGTTTAAAACATAAAACTGTTAAATATTACATAATATTTTAGACAAGCAACCATAGTTACCATACAATATGTGCAAGTTCATTAAACCATATCATATTTGCTAAGTTGAGTCTTGCCCACTTTGAGGTCGATGAAAAAAAATGCCATTAACTTCCGTTTTTGATACTTTTCCTATACAAGAGAAATTTTGGGTCAGAGTCAAAAGTAAAAATTTGGCACTTTAGAGAACCCCAGTGGACACCAGCTATGATTAAATAAGAAGTTTATAGTACTGTTTTATTAATCAGTTCAAAATACACTGATTTACTTCAGTTTATCTTGTTGATAGTTATTTGGTAGAACTGATATGGTCAAAAGACAAAGTGTTTAGACCTTACCTCATCAAAATCAGCAATAATTTCATTTAACAGGCGTAAACATTCCACTCCCATATTATTGCCATCCAATTCGATGTAGAAATCATTGAAATTTGGGATGGAAGCAAACATCACTCCCACTTGTGAATATGACTGGTAATAAAGGTCCTGTAGTTCATAAGCAGATGTAATGTTTATTTTAAAAAATTAATCTAAACTAAACATCATTATTACTCTACTTATTCTACTGCTAAGCAATAGCTAGGACAAAGGACATCAGTTTTTCTAGAGAGAAAACCAGACTTCGTAAAATAATGTTGAAAGATATCTTCACTCAAGGCCACAAAAGAAAATTAACACCTAAGATATTAAACCAATTTAAAACAGCTTAGGGGTTTTTTTCTGTTTAGACATAGAAGCAGTGAGCCAAAATTTGGACAATGTTTTAACAGTTATAGAACTTCTATTGTGCAAGAAAAATAATTATGTTTTCTCAATCTTGTTTTATAAGCAAAATAAGAGATGGACCAATTTTGTCCTGTGATACATAACTGGCCTCACTCCTTCAAGTCTTTCCATGTGTTGTGGAGTCCTATATAATATAATGCTGTTCTGTATGGTAATGTTTCTGCTTAAAAATTTGGAAGGCTCAAAGAAAGCAAAATCACTCTTCTGTGGTTCAAATACTTTGACCCAAACTCTCAAGAACAGTATCATGGATATTACAGCTGCTCCAATGCTGAAGGCTTTCAGATGACCAGAAGGACTCTCATAAGGCCTTCGTGAACCAACTTATTTAGTCACTGCAGCCTTTTATGTTAATCTGTGTCTTCCTTAAGTATGTACAATTCTCTGTTTTTAACTTTAAATAGATGGTTTTGGTAATGGTAGCATGCTTTCCAGAATTAGAGTGGTTAATACATAAGTGTCTGGCAGTTCATGCACTTCACCATTCAGAACCAAACTGAGCTCATGCAATACTGTGGTAAATTTCAATATCCTACATTGATTGGAAAATGAAAACAGAAAGTGATTTGCATGCAGGTAGTTGGTTACATTGATGTTGAATGACAACCTTCCCTTATCCTGAATTTTAATAAAATTCTTCAGAGAAGGAGGACCATACAGCAAAAGAAATAATCTCAAACTAATTCTTGAACTCAAATTTTTACAAAGCTACTATTTTTACATGAGCAAAGTTTTTTCCAAGCCTTTCTGCCTTTCTTGAAAACATACAGGTGTAAGGTGGCCCAAGCAATACAGCATGTATTTAAATTTTATCTTGGTTTACCATATTTCTTGGATTAGACATAAGAAAATGCTGTGCAACGTGGGCTGGCAACAGATTGAAAAGAATTCTTTTATTATCCAGCTTGACTCTCTCCATATCATCTCTCTCTTCTTCTGCCTGTTGGAATAGAGGAAAAGAAAAACCTTTCCAAAAACCAAAAACTTAGCTGAGCCTATCAAATAACTTATATTAATTTATCCTTTGAAATTATAATGAACAAAATGTAGAGTAGCAATGTAGATTGAGAACAGTTCTCCTGTACCATGCTTCTACATTAGGCAAAATCCCTTTAAATACTTAGTAATTCAAGATAAAGTCTCTCATCTGTTTTCAGGGTTTGATCAGCTAAGTGTATTGGTATCTTCTGTAGTTCTCTATTCTTTTAAATAGAATCTTGATATGTTTAGAGAGTAAACCAGAATAATCCCACTTAAATCACATTGGCCTTGGAGGCCAATTACTTCCCAGGTAGTTCAATACAGTGACAGCAGTATTTGATCCATCCTTCAGACAAAAGAAGCCAGTGAGAATCTTCAGTGTTTAAAGCAAACCTATGTTCTTTGCAGTAAAATTTAAACAAATCTGATAAAACTATAGATGATAGACTATAGATTAGACTATAGACTCAACAGAGAAAATTGAGCATCCTTAAGAATTTTGTACAATTTCAAAAAAATGATATAAAATAGTTAACATTTCTAGAGATGGTTTTAATTATGCTGGTGTTTGTCATGAAAATATATATAGTAACTTCACAACAGAAATTCTGTTGATGAATTTGATGTGAATGACAGCATTCAGAAAGAGTACTTAGGAGTTAACACATCTGAGGTCCCTAACCCAAGATACTGGCATCTTATTACAAGTGCTTGACTCACAGACTTAGTGTGAGTCATATAGTAGGAAACTATTTTAAAAATCAGACCCCTTATTTGAAAAATATTGAATATCTAGGAATCTTATTTGGGACTCCTAGGTTTGCAAATTCCAGCCTAGTCTTTCTTAGATTCATGTGCAAAATTACTTCTATGGAATTTGCTCCTTGTTCTTCGAGTGACTTTTGGCCTCACACTGATTTCAATTAGAAAACACTTGATCAGTATCATATTCATCTCACAGAAATGACAGCTTATTCTTTGTTCCTCAATCACACACACAAATAATCTACTGTGAGCCCAATTTGATTTTGTTTATCTAATTACAGTCAGTAGAAGACTGGAAAGCCAAATTCTCAGGCATTGTTGAGAAACCCCAGTCATATAAATCATTGATGAACCTATTCTAATCTTTCTTGGTGTCCCATTTATATCTGAAATTTGGTATCCTGATCTATTACAAAGTCCACATAATTTCTCAGTATCAATTCCTATCTAAGTAGGAGAAAACTACTCACCTCTTGCTTTTGTATAGTCTAACAATATTATTTCATGTGATTTTTTTTTCCAGGTAGCTAAGTTTTGTCTTACACAAAACTTAGGAAACAAGGTTTTTATTTAGGTTACACAGTCTATTTGGCCTGCAGTTTATTCTGTATTTTAAAATTTCTTTACAAGTAGAAAGAATTCTGAAAGAGAACTGATTTCATAAACATAAATTCTTCAGGAATTGTTGCCTTTTAAAATAAATTCTCAGCTCCTACTCTAATTTGGGTAATAAGAAACGAACCTGTTCTAGAGGTGAAATATCAGTAAACTTTAAATAGCAATTAATTTTTGCAAGAAATATACCTGAAGCTTTTATTCTAACTATCTATTTCCTGTTTGTGAGCTGTTTTTTTGACACTTATTTTGCTGTTTAAATTTCACATGCTCTTTTCTTAAAATATCCTTCCCCTATTTTGGTGGTATAACTGTGACTTACTGTTTTCTATAAACATTTGAAATGGCCTCTGGTATTTAGTTTGACTGTTGGAATTTAAATCTTTTAATAGGAAAAAGAAAAAGATTCTTCAGCTGAAAATCCAAACCAAGGTTGCAACCCCATTTTACATCACTCTGGAATGTGGAAAATTTTATTCTGATAACAGCAAATAGATTTGTGAACTGAATTTATGATCTTAATAAAATATTCATTCTGGTCTTCCTTATCCATTCCTCTATTTTTTGAATAAGAAATTTTGGTGTTGCTTTCTTCCTAGAAATGTTGAGGTTTTCAGTTAACCTGCCAATACAATATGGGGCAGAATACCTTCCTAAAGAACAATACTCTTTTGAGTCAAGGTGTGGAGATTTCTGGACTAATCAAAGGAATCAAGTAGGGGTAGGTAATTGGAGTAATCAGTTTGATGCATTGTATGGGTAGTGATGTTGCTCAATCACTGGCAGCTGTTGTTCATTTCTGATGTGGAAATGCATGATCAAATTCATCTGTCTTGCCCAAATGGGGACCAAACTATTAATTTTGGAAGAAATTATTGAAAAGATTCTCCAATACATTCATCATTATGTATGAACCACAACAAAAGTTTCACAGCAAAGAACACCCGTGACGAAGAAGTAGAGAACTGAGCTCTTGAGTGAAGATCTAATGGTTCAAATCAAGCTATCAGAGTCATGTCTGAGGTAGTGGCAAAATCATCTAAGAGCACGGAAATGCATTAATGATGTCCCTGTTGCTAATGATAGAATGCTACATTTTCAACACACCTAACAAGTGTCTTTTCCCTTTTCAGATGCAAAACTGTTAACTACAATTTGGATCTGAAAGGGTTCAGTTGCCAAAGATGAGATCATGGGAAAAAAGACCTGAGCTAAAATTAAAGATAACATTATGGAAAATATAGGGGGAAGTACTACTCCCTGGATGGAACACAGTCAGCACACCCAAATTTCCACACACAGGAACTAAAAGGAGAGTGGAGTGGAGTGGAGTGGAGTGGAGTGGAGTGGAGTGGAGTGGAGTAGAGACACTGTAACCAGGCTCTGTTGAAACCCTTGCAGAAGAGGGTACTTGGTGGTACTTGTTAGTTGATAAGCCATGCAGCAGCTGGTAGCATATGGAGATAAAGGAAGATGTCCTGCTATTGAATCAGCAGCTATGGCAAAATTGCCCTCCTTAGACTGACACACATCCCCATCCCAAGGTTATCTCAGATACTACACTGATACTACCCGCCTCCAANGTGGAGTGGAGTGGAGTGGAGTGGAGTGGAGTGGAGTGGAGTGGAGTGGAGTGGAGTGGAGTGGGGTGGAGTGGAGTGGAGTGGAGTGGAGTGGAGTGGAGTGGAGTGGAGTGGAGTGGAGTGGAGTGGAGTGGAGTAGAGACACTGTAACCAGGCTCTGTTGAAACCCTTGCAGAAGAGGGTACTTGGTGGTACTTGTTAGTTGATAAGCCATGCAGCAGCTGGTAGCATATGGAGATAAAGGAAGATGTCCTGCTATTGAATCAGCAGCTATGGCAAAATTGCCCTCCTTAGACTGACACACATCCCCATCCCAAGGTTATCTCAGATACTACACTGATACTACCCGCCTCCAAGGCATGACCACCCCTCACTGAGTAATATGTATGACTAACATCACCCATAAATGTGATATGCATAGATGTAAAGAAGAATTAAGAAAGGAGAGAAGACTCCATCATAACTTCTGTGATTAGCTGGTAGGATGAACCTCTCTTCTCCCCCATATGGACATCTATGGGGTAAGAAGTGTACTCTGTTCATGCTGAATTATTATCTCTAGCAGGCTCTCACTGGGGATTAGAGCTTGTCTGTACATTGCTTTGAATACATTTTTGCAGTCAGATACTATCACCAGCAATCCTAAAACCTTAAGTTCTCACTACTGTTTTTTATTAATAAAGAGTGTTATCTGCAAACTGTTAATGTGGATTCTTCAAGGGCGTTAGCAGTCAATGCCAGCGGGTTAAAGTGTGGAGGTCTCTCTTTTGCCATGTGACCCTGAACAAACCAGTTGAACTGCACTCCAATCTAGCAGACTACTCCGTGAAGGGTCCCCAAAGCTGGTGGTGCTGGCAGACTGCTTAAGCAACAAGATCTCAGTTTTCCTGACTCATGGTCAGATTAATCAAACACTAAGGGTTTGAGAAAATCTTTGTTTTCACATGAAAAACCCCTAACATCATGGAAAGTCCTTGAAAAATATCATGGTGATTCTGGGATTCTGTTTCATGGTGGGTGATGATAGGAAACCCAAAATAGGGGCAAAATATGCAAACAGCATAACAAGGGGAGGGCTCTTACTTTTTTGTTTCCTGAACTATTTGAGGCCAAGCACCTCCTAGTTAATGGAGAGAGAGAGGAGTGCACTCCCTCCATGTGCTCTGGGAGAAATTTGTGCTGATAATGCCCAGATGGGGCAATGCAGTGTCCTGAAAACTAAGCTGTGTTAGCTCTGCCTGATTTATCGCCAGAACTAGAAGCAAAACATTAATGGAATTAGCATAGCATTCCTTCTGAGTTACTTTCTCATGCTGAAAAGCAAAGGCATATTACCTTAGACCACACACTGGCTCAATACTGCTGTGTTGTTCCTGGTACACGAGATGGAGTCTCTCATGGACTGCACTTAAACCATCCACACACCATGCCTAACATCCTGCTTTAGGAATATGAACTGAAGTGTACCTTCTTTGCAACTACTGCACAGAGCTTGAGTATCTATCCTCTTGCCTTGCACTAAGACAGCTCCCATTCAATTCCTCAGGAGCTGCTTGGTGAAAGAGGAAATGTCTCCTTGCATCTCTCACAAGGGAAGATAAAGGAGGGAAGGTGAAGTGAAAAAAAGACTTGATCATGTCCAGCAGTGAGGATTCTAAAACTATCCCATCACAGAGATAATACAGGAGGGAAGTAAGCCAATTACTGGTATTTTCTGGACCTTTTTCCAGCTTCCTGCTTTCTGCATTCCAGGGAAGTGCAATGAGAACTGTCCTTCCTCCCTGTGACTCATGAGCTTCTAATGCCTACTCTTGAGCAGCTGAGATCAAAGGATGCATAGGCATCATTCTTTCTCAGGAAAAACAGACCAGGAAGGAAGAAGGAGTACTTGGGGCTGAAAGATTAAAATAGCACAGATCACAGGTATTTACATTCCTGTTTGGAATATTATCCAAACAGCTAAATGGCATTTAAACCTTCATCTGTTTGACCCTATTCCCATTGGTTAACTAAGGAAAGCTACCAGCATGATATTTATGCAATAGCTACTAGCTGAAAAAACAAGACAGATTATTGTGAAAATAAACAAGAAAGAAAGTGTATTGGCATGACCAATATAATTTTTCACATTCTGCTGTTTGCTTATACCTGTTTGCTATTTGTGGCAGCTAGGTCATTTTGTGGAACCCAACTGTATTTGCAGAGCTGCAGTATTTAAAAGCAGGCTTTATTTTTGCACTGGACATGGTGACAAAATTTAAAATGTTTTTACTACTATGACTTTTTATGTCAATCTAACATCTACTGCATTTTACATAGTTACATGTGATCCTACAGTTTTTACAATGTTGGTAAGTAGTTACCCATCCTTTGTCTGAGAAGTGGTCTGAACAACTGTATCACCTGACAGTTTAATAAGCCTAAAAATGCTGTAGAATAGTCACTGACTAAATAGACACCACATGAGAATACATGTGTTGTCTAGAACATGAGTTTCAAGACTCAGTTAAAAAGAAGCTGGGCACCAGTGCCATGGGAATCTCATTTTTTGCACCTGAAGATGGCACCACATCCACAGGGAACAAACACATCACACTGCTTTTGTAGCACTAAGTTTTT
Source organism: Urocynchramus pylzowi (assembly GCA_013397555.1). Lineage (NCBI taxonomy): Eukaryota > Metazoa > Chordata > Aves > Passeriformes > Fringillidae > Urocynchramus > Urocynchramus pylzowi. Next base: position 194,841 of record VZRH01004247.1, on the reverse strand, counting down.
GAATGGAAGTGATAAGACACCTGGTGGGTTTTGCCTGTAGGTTGTAAAATTCGTATTTCTTATGAGTGTAATGGGCTAGAAAAGACAGCAGAATGATATTCTAGTATTCCTTAAAAAATGCACCAATTGAATGCATCAAATGAAGTAATATAATTGTATTATTCTTGTTTTCCTCCTGTGACAAATACTGGGTGAGTGAGCAACTGCATCTTTTGCTAGTTTTAGGATCTTCATGAATTTATTTACTTGTATTTATTTGTCCATTAATTTTTTTCCTCACAGTTCTGTTAAATAACTTGCATAATAAAAAGTGATTATCAGTCACAAAAAAGTAAAATCTTGCTATTCATAGTTATTGTCATATGAGGAACACAGAGTTACAAAATAATGTTATGGAGAAAATGAAGTTCTCCTCCCACTGTCTATTAAACAACCAACAGATATTTTCTGAAAATACTGTGGTATTCAGAAAAGTTAAATCTGGCACAGAAAAATCCCATAGCAAATCAACAAGAGCCTGTAACACCACTGATTTGTGGACAGAAGGTACAAATATAAATGTTTTAACAACATATCATCCATAAAAAAGTACTTTTCCACGCAATGTACATAAATTCTACTGTATTATCACTGTTCTGGTAATGCAACCTAGATGAATGAAAGTTGGATTAACTTGTCTTAATACTGTGTAATTTTTCTTAATAATTTTTTCTTGTTTGAAACTGCTCTTCTTCAAAGTACTTTTTTTCCCCTGATGGGGTGAAAAAAATGTGTGGAATTATGTTTTCCTCAGACCTTAACACAGACCACTGGATATGTATCTATGTATTCCTACTGATTAGTTTCAGGATACTTTCATGGTTTAAAGTATAATTTAGTAGTATTGAACTGTTGTTCATGATGAAATAAAAGAAGTTATCTATGAAAACCTTTTTATTGCAGCTTATGCCACAAATGCTTTTATTAATCTGAGAACATTTTTACAGGATTAGCCCAATAATGAATGTTACGAAAAGTATGCAATCAAAGTGCTTGAAGCTTCCAGAATAGCCCTTGGGTCTGAAATTCTGCCAAATGTAAGCCAGGAATTGAAAAGCCTCCTAACATGACAGGCTGACCCATGTTGGAATATCTTCACACAGCAGGGACTGGCTACTGGGAGATGTGAATCTACATTTAGCATTTGGTTCATGCAATTCCGTCTTTGCACAAAGAATCAGCACACTCACTTTGCAAAACAGAAAATCTCCATAGACCCTGTGCACTAAGTCAATGGTCTTTCTAAAACTTCTGATACCAGAAATATAACCAAGTTAAGCCAACATGGTTTAATGGTAAGTAGTAATATGGCTGTAGAGAAACATGACCAAGACTGCTTTTAGCTTTATAGAGGGCTCCTGCAGTCCAGCAGATACAGAAAACTGGCTCTTATTTGTTATCTCTTAAAGGCTGCTGAACAATTAGTAGCCTGGAGTTTGCTAACTACACAAAAGCAGCTTTAACATATAGGTATTTCCAATAAACAGTGTCTCCTGAGCCTTTCATACTCAGATTTTTACTGTGCTGTAGAACCTAGCAAGTTCAAAGACCATGTTTTGGTGGGGTTTTTTTGTTTTTTTTTTTTTTGGTTTGATTGTTTTGTTTTGTTTTGTTTGGTTTTTTTGGTGGTTTTTTTTTTTTTCTTTTTCATTTGAATAGGTAAGCAAAACCACCACTTCTGTAACACCCATCATGTGTAGTACTCCTGGTTGTTACATGAATTAGTCCTTGGACTCAATATCATTTAAAACCAATACACAGAGTGGAAAGCAGAACAGCACTTCTTTTAACATGTTATCCACTATTACTTACTGTACAGGGAATAGATCTTCCACTTGGAATTGAGAAGATGAAAGGTATATGCCCAGATAATCTAAGAGGCCAAGAACATAATCATTGAAATCATAATAATTTGAAATCAGCATACTGATTTCAAAGAATACTAGTCATGTTGATCCCCAAATTCTCAATTTTCTATCTAAACTGATTTTTTTCCTTCCTCATTGTTATCACACAAACCTCACACAGAAGGTGGCACCACATACATCTCTGATTTACAATTGAAAAGATCTGAAAATGGCATTTGATTTTCTCAGATGAAAAGCACTTTTTGAAATGGTACCTGAAAATGCTGGTGGACATTACTGAAATTTCATGTCTTATCTCCTCCTACTGTCCCTTGGAAAAAGTGCACAATGGTTTTAACAATAGTGATGATGACTAGGTATTTTTATATAACTTGTCTCCAAGAAAACAGAAAAAGTCCATATTCCTTCCTTTACCATTGTCCAAGTCCAGGTCTGGTCTTTCATTAGAAAAGCATGCCATATACTTGTACTCCAATTTTTTAAACTGATTAATTGCTAATTGAAAGCTAACTAAAACTAAGAATCTTTAAGCAGTTCTTCCATTAGGGATGTACAATTTGCCATACAAGTTGCAGTTGCTGGAATGATGAAAAACATTTAAGATGCTGGAACTCACGTTTGGTCTACTGAAAGGTCACAGGATAGCAAAACTGGTACATTACTCTAGTGCTAGTCTATTTTAGGGCTAGGAATAACATACAGAAGGTTTTGTATTAATGGATCATATAGCACTCACATACTTCCACCATGTGCCAACCCATATAAAATTAGTGACTATCCAACAAGGCAGGTGCTGCACAGAATTTCAAAATCAGGCAATCTTTTTTTCCATCTGAAAATTGTATTTGGCACTACAGCAAAGAGAAACTAGTATCAGTTTATCCAAAACAACCTTCTGAGGCTGACAGTCACAGCAGTTATCAATACTGCAGGTCATAGGACAAAAATTAAATTAAATGATCACATTCAGTTGAACTGTACAGAGTTCAAGGAAATTATAGAACAAAATAATCTTAAAGCATAAAAGAAGGGAACACAGTCTGGGACATCAAGTCAAACAAGAAACCCCCACACAGCGTAATGGTTAGACAGAAAAACTTTTCAAGCAGAAGATAATAGAACTAAGTCATAACTGATTTCTCCATTTTATGTAATATAGTGGAGTCAGGGATATGTTCCAGTCAACCACTAACCCATGTGTTCCAGTCTTTATGTTATGTGCAAAAGCAAGCACTATAATGATTTAAATGGTCCTCTTGACAAAATAGTTAACAGGGTGCAGGTGAGAACAGGTGTGTAAGTTTGGATAACTTCCAAATTCCACCAAATAAACTTACATATTCATCTTTCTCCTTCCCTTGGGGGCCAGTGTAAAACACTTTGGAGGTGGGAATTAGACTGTTGAGAGGTAGACATATCCTGATGCCCGTGTTATGGCTAATATAATTTTGATAGGTTTTTGCTCTGTCTATGATAGTTAGGAAATATATTTTCAAAAATGGTCCCTGCACTTGGTATCTAAATGAATTTCTGATCTTCCTCTGGGAAAGAGTTCCATAGTTTCTTTGTATAATATAGGTTTAAATATTTCCTTTTATTGATTTTACCTACTTCTTTTCAGTTTACCTGAATATTGATTTACTTTCACTCCTTTTTATAATATAAGATAAAAAACTTCCATGGATTTAATTTTTTATCTCAAATTTATATTGTTAACAGTTTATTCCTAATGCATCTTAGATATAAATATATTATTTGATTAATGATATACTGGAGCAACTACAAAGAAACAAAAAAAAAATCACTTCTCAAGGAAAAATGAATTGTATAGGTCTGTGGAAAGAAAGCTCTAAAATAATCTTTCTCTGTGAACCCTAAGAGATATGAAAAAGTTTGAGTGTCTGAGTCCAAGTAATTTGCCCTGAAAGTATCTGAAAACCCATTCAAAAAGTCAGACATCATTTTGTGTGCATGGATACTATGAAGTCCTGTGATTTACCTGCACTGCCCAGAGGTAGTCCAGACGCAGTTTCAAGTCCACCTGTCTTGAATGCAGTGCTAAAGCACAAGAAAATAGCAAAACAGCTAGTATTGGTTCATAGCCACGCATATAAAAGGAGCCACCCCTTAAAAATAAGAAGAAAATAAATGGGTCATTCCAGGTCTAATACATAACACTTCACATTTAATATCAGATCCTTAGTTTAGAACACATGGGTACCTCCTAATCACTTGCTTATTCTGAAGAGCTCATCTGTGCAGGGAGATGAGTGATAGTACATCTGATCGCTGCATTACACCAGCATGCAATTCTTGAGGATTTTTAGATGCTATGCATTATTGTAATGTGTGTGCATGTTTTTAATTAGGAAATATAAAAAACATTGAAAAGCTCAAAAGCTTTATTGAAATTGGGATTGATTGAGGGCTGCTGAAATATGGCAGTTAAGTTTTTAACTGTGTTTTTCTATTCCATACAATAGCTAGACTGCATTGTGTTCAGCTGGGGTATTAACATAAAATGGGGCAACAGTTGCCAGCTCCTAAAAGCTGCTCTCCTGTTTATGGATATTACTAGATCCTACAATTGCTGGGGAGAGGATGACTGATGTATTTCTTATTCTCTACTTCTAGGCAGCACTGAACACTAGAGGACAATTTAGAAATAAGTAGTCAGTGTGTGACTATCTACAGAAAATTACCCATTGCTCAGTTTTGCAAGATACCTACCCCACTGCTTTTCTGTAACCACTGAGTTCCAGAATAACTATGTACAAAATTGTAACAAAAAGCAGAAGAATAATTTTTGGCAAGGAAGATACACGCAGAAATATTGCCAAGGTGAGAGTCCCCACTACACAGGAAAGGAAAGCATAGTGGGCTGTGTCACATGGAAGTTCATTCATTGTTTTATTTGTTCCACCAGGAGAAATTATAACTATTGAGCTGCTGGAATTGGTATTCCAAACCCAAGGCATGCAGCCAACCTAGAAAAGACAGGAGAAGTGAGAAGGGGAGAAAGTTAAATATGAAATAAACAGAAAGTAGTAGTTGCTACGTAGTTGAAATGGAGGCTGACTGTAGTTCATTGCTAATTGGAAACATTATGGCTGTGGCGTTCCCACTCAGCTCAATGCTGTATTAAAATCTCCTTTTCCTGCAATGCTCCGCTGAGTTTTAGGGGAGAGACACAATTTGTTAATTAGATGCCAATAAGGGCAACCAATTGAAGTGTGGGCTTAGTTGAATTGTTTCCCTCTCAGTGCTCAAACCTAAGAGCTTCTCAAGCCAGGATATCCCTGCAAAATTAATGAACTTCAGTTAACATTTTATTTGGCCATGCAGGTGACAAAGGTTCTTTTACAGAGCACAGAAATAAATTATTGTTTTACTGACTATGTAAATCACATAAACTTCAATTACTTAAATACAAAATAAAACATTTTAATTGAATGAAAAACGAAACACAACATCTTTTTCCATCTCACAGCTACTTCTGCTGTCACATATGTTTCAAATACAAGAACTCATCTTTAATTACCCCTGTCATTTCAGTTATCCAAGGAGTTCCATTTCCTTCTTACACTGGGAAATAATTTTTTTTGTATATATCTTATGGGAAATTTGGGGAAATCTAACCTGCTTTTCCTAAAGACAATGTCATGTACATATCTCAGAGCTGTTACCCAAGGAAGAGAGGAATTTCTGGCAAATAGTGCAAGTCCCTAGAGCTCCAGTTTTAACTGCAGTCCAACCTTCACCCCTTACAAAGGAAAAGGATAAGAGTTAGTATAAGTAGGGGAGAATGGGATGGTAGTGTGAAATTGATTTAACAGGCACCATCACATAAGCCCTGCCCTGTACTTAAGCATCTCTCTTGAAGTGCATTAGAAGACCTTTTTATTTCATCCCGACCACTGACAATGAAATTTCATAGCATGCTGTAAAGTAACGGAAGGGTGATTAAACCATGTATTTTAGAAAGGGTTGTATTAACTTAGAAAGATGAGACATAATAAGTAAAAAAATGTGAGTTAAAGTCATAAAGGGTAATACTATGAAATGAGATTGGGAAAGTGAAATGAAAAATCCCTTTTAATGGGATTTTGTTTAATATTGTTAAAAATGCTTTCATACTAAACTTATCCAAAAACATACACATGCATGAGGGCTTCATCAGTGATCTGGAATCCATCCAGGAAAATACCATCTGCTATACAACTAGTAGTGGAACGTCAGCACCTAGCTCTTCTGACAGATGAGAATTCTAGAGGCATTACTTTGCAGGAACTATTAATTTCTACTGAAAAAACATTTCTACTTAGGTTACAAGTTATTTTTTTCCAGTAATGGATTAAGTTATGTTTTAAGTTGTAACTGAATGATCACTGCCTTGCTGGAGGTCAGAACTTCTGAATTCTAATCTGTCTTCCACAGTTGTTCAGCATTGCCTTAGGGCTTACGATGTCTGTTTCTTATTCTCACTACCTTTAAGGGGCAACAAAGGTGCTTGTTTCATTTGGTCAAAGTAAGGGTCAGATCTGTGGAGGCTGATTCAAAAAAGTTTTAGCTGTCATAACTTTAATCTCAATTCTGAAGTCAGATACACAGAATTTGCTGAGAAGATAGCCTGGAATCACTGCAAGACTTTATGCATTTTGCGCTTATGTCCACATTAGGAACCATATATACATCTGTGTGCTATTAGGGCTGTGTGTTACTCACAAAGATGATGTTCAGGAATTCCCAGAAATACCTCAACATCAGCAATTCTTGGTTCCTCTCAGGACATTGGAATCCACAGAAAAGGGATCCTCTGCCCAGTCAGTTCATGGGGATAAGCTAGTTATTATTTTCTCAGGGCAGGTCCAGGGACGAGTGAATACACAAAATACAAAATACGGGGCTTGGCATCTCAGCACTGAGAATTGCTCATGTCTTCTTAATGGTCAGAACACATTGTCAAATTCCTGCAGAGGAGCATGATTTGAAACATCTGCCTTCTCAGCATTTCCAATTGTGTTTCATGTGATATTTTTATGTGGATTCTTTCCTTTGAGTACCCTAACATGTTTAATTCATTAGCATTAGCAGCCAAAATGCTAAAGATGAGTGCTAGGAATTTTTCAAGGCAACTGACTGTCAAATAATTAGGTGGAAGTTTGAATACCATTTGAATTCAAGTCGACCATGTTGAACTCTCTGCTAATCTACAGTAAAGGAATCTCAATTTTCAGAAGTATGGAGTACATTCACTTCATATAACGGAAGTTTTTTAGACATTAGATGTGAATGGATCATATCAGTAGCACAGTGTAAGCATCTCTTCTTGTTACACAAAACTGTCAATATTTTAAGATCTCTCTATCTTTTCTGATCTGCCTGGACTAAAAATATCCGCATTATTACACAGAGGTATGTTCTATAAGTAGCCACATAGAAATAGTAATCTTGTTTTGACACCATGCCTTGTCTGTCACAAAATACTAGCCATTAAACTAGTAAGCAAGTTGAACATTTAAAAATGGTTTTCCCATAAATACATGAGACCAGCAGTCTACATGATGCTAAGGTTTGAAATACAAATTTATATTGGTTTTGAATAAGTATTATCTGTGTAGTTTACTAATGGCTTTGCCATTCCTAATTCAATACACTGTCTCAGGCCAATGAAAGTTCCAATTGCAGCAAAGGGGTTTAATTTTGAAAAAGCATGCTCTGCAAGTATGAAAAATAAAACAAGTAGGAATTCATCAGATGAGAATATGGCTTGTGTTTAAGGGATCTGCACAAGCATGTTCTTTAAACACAGTGCTAACTTAAGTGAAATTTGATTCAAATACTCACCACGCAGCCTTGAGCCACAGAGTATATTAAGATCACAATAAAAATACACAAAATGGTACGAATTTGTATTGTCAGGCACCCTGGAAAACACTAAAACAGAAAAAAAAAAAGGATTTATATATAAAGTATTTAAAGTATTTTTAAAGTGGGGTTGTTATTTTTTTAGTAGTCTATAAAGAGAAGTGAATAAGGGATACAGAAATTTCACCTGTACTACAAATTATGAAATTGCAGTTATTCTTGTGTAGTAACTGTTATTCACTTGTTAGTGCGTAGGTGTATTTTAATGGTAATTGTAGTTTGGGGACAACAAATGTGAAATTACTATTGCTACAAATTATTTCTCACTGTAATTAAAACTCTTAGAAATTTTTAGTTATATGTCTACACACGATGGAAATGATATTCTAGGATGGCGTTTGATTTTGCTCTCACGGGGAAAATGCCCAAAGCAACTTTTGTCTTGCAAATTTTCAGCAGAACATACTCTGATAGCATAGAATTTTGGAGTGGTATATGTGTCTTCTGCTATAATAGGCAGGTTTAATGCCAGGGTAGTTTTAATTATTGTGACTCATAAAAACATTGAATTTTGCAGAAACAGCAGTAGACAACAAAAATATCTGGTGAAATGGAGTCTTGTGAATGTTTTGTTTATCTCCACTTTCACCCTGATTCCATTTGTCACACTATTAAGTGTTAAGTTCTTGCTGCTGTGAAGTCTGCAGCAGAATGTGAGAGAGGATAGTTAAGTCTGTCAGACTGTGTACTTAGGCCTGTTCCAGTCATTCTGATCAACTCAGCTTCCAGGTAAAGCTGCTTTCCTTCCTTTCCCCTTGCACTAAGAATGTTTGGGGCAACTATCATCTACTAGATGTATCTTTCAGACCACAGGACTTCTTCTAGTGACTTCAAGGGTCAAGAATCCAATCCAAGAAATAGTTAGATTTAAAGTGGGGACTATCCCATGTCCTTTAAAAGGAGGAAGCTCAGATTTATCAAGGTTGAATTTCACTTAAGGTTAAATGGAGCAAGCAAACACCTGATTTTTTGAATGAAAGTCAACAGTTTTGAAGAAAAGCTGTTAATTTCATGGGTATCACCAGCTTCAAAAGCATAGCTTCCAGAAGGCAGCAAAGTAGTCAGAGAGAGGTGACTGTAGCCTTCAGAATACAGCAGTTACAGAAAAAAAAAAAAAAAAGTAAGTATGAATCTACAAATATATTCTGGCTTCAATATAGGTTAAGTCCATGTAAAGGTAGGTGTGGAGCAATCAATATAATATCAGTAGTAGATTTTTATTATGGATCTGAGTTAATTTTCTACACCAGTGTAAGTATTTGCATCAATAAAATAGATTGGGATACCTGAGGTATGTCACCTTTAATAAAACTGAGTATATTGAAGAAAAAATAGCTCTGATTATAGGAATCTGAGATTGAAAAGCTGCATCTCAAGGGAGATAGAGCAATGTCCAAAATTACCTATGAAAAAAAGACTATTTCTGCATTCGTTCATCACTGTCATACAGTTCTGATTGGAAGGGACATCAGGGGGCTCAAAAGTACTGTCTGCCTTGACCCCCAGAGTCTTAGGGCCATTTTTGCAGAGTTGGTTACTCCTTCTGTGTCATTGCATGGCATTATTTCTTCTCAGGGTCTGGACTTTGCATTATACATTCTATATTTATAAGATTCCTGTCTTCTCATTCTGTCAACCTACCTACGATCCTCTCAATAGACATCCTGCCAGATGTTCTCACAAAATTGTAGTCATTTGAAAACTTGACATGAGTATTTGCCATGTCCTTCCCCAGGCTATTGATAAAAATGTCTGACAGGATAGGATCCAGGATAAACTCCTGTAGTATCCCCCTTATTACTGGTTTCAAGGTAAAGTATAACCTTTGCTCTGAATGTGATTATCCCCATAGTATTTTACCCATCAAATTGTCCTCTTAACTAGACCAGACTAATTGTCCACCTCACTATACAAGTGGGGTGGAACAAATGTGGTTGAATCCATATAAATAAAATACAAAATAATTTTGATTGAAGAAAAGAAATATATTCTATTAATTAAGTTTTCAACCAAATAAGCTGTCTACTGCTTATTAAAGTGATAATACCCATGGTTTGAAGATAATGCTGGACGGTTAATAGGGACAAAACAAAATATGGATTCAAAGATCACATGTCCTGACACACTGCACAGACAAATTTTTTGGTCTGTGTAGTACATATATGTTTTAAATGTTGACATGCTAGGCTACTGGGTTATAATGGAAAACAAACCTTTAAAAGATAAGGTAAGAGACATGTCTGAATTAAAATTATGACACTATTAAGATTTGTATTTCTGACTTTAAGTCATTCTAAGTTTGTATCTGCACTTTTATGATAGCATATAATTTTGGGCTTCATTTTCTTTGTTTTCTTTCATTTGTGGAATTCTTATTAACTAAATAAGTAGTGTGAAATTACCAAAATTCTAGGTAACTGGTACAGTAAAATATTCTTAAAGTAGTTTTATGAGTGAGGTATTTAATGCTAAAGCATGGAGAAGCTGAGTCATTTGTGCAGTGTGAAAGAGCAAGTAAGTGCCATAAGACTGATTAAAATAGGGGAATGATTGTTTTACAATTGTATATCCATTATCCTCATCATATTAATTTTAATTATTATAAGACTTTTTTTTTTTTTGCCACAGAGTTTTAAATTGTGATATTCTAAGGTTTTGTATTTTTTAATTTTCTAATGCTGGATTTGATCCTTTATAGTATTGAATCTCTGGAGGAACCTGGAATAAATTTTCTTCACATAACAAAAAGATGGAATACTTATGTGTGTACTAGCCCCAGGGAAATGGTATAAAGAGAAGTAACTTCCTACAACCCTAGTCTGTATTTCTAGGATCTATACAGAGAAGAACAGATGATAAACTACTCTGCCCCAATAAAAAAACATCATCAAAGTTACTCCCAAATAATTTTGTAAGTTCATAAATAAGGTTCTTTTCAGTACCTGATACTCTACTAATATACTATTTATGTTCCCATGAAAACACATGCTTTTCTTCTGCCAAAGGGCACTTTTTAAAACTAAAATTACTGTTTCCTAATCAGAAAAGCTGACTAACTAAGTAGGTGTTTTTCCTGGTATTTGTCTGAAAAGACTAAATTTATATTAATACAATAGAGATTTCTTTCATCAGAAAATTAGCCCGTAGATGCTTTATTCTGATCTGGCAGACCTATTTCTCCCCTAAAACAACCAAACGTCCTTCTGCATCATTACTATTGTGAAAATATAATGCAGGAGAATTAATCATTACTGAAGGTTTTGAAAAGGCCAAGGATTTTGTGTGCAAAACATTGTGCTCTACCATCAAAACAGCTGCTGTTTTGGCAGGAAAAATTTTGAAAACAGAGAGGATGTTAGCAAGACTTTATACCCAGACCAGCTGGAATGAAAGGGAGAACTATTGTGTAGTCAGAGAGGAGTAATAGTCAGGTTAAAGCAGTTTATCTAAACACAATATTTAGTGGCAAGTGTTCAGGGAAGATTTAGCAAAAAACCAAGTGTAGACTTAATGGCACTGAATACTACACTGCTGTAACGATTACTCACATAAAAAGCCTACTTTCAGATGATTGATCTTTGGTTTTGAAGGGTCCAATACATTACTCAATAAGGAACTTTAAATACATAAATTTCAGACTCTGGGCATCTGTGAAGCATACACTGACGGCTTCATATTCCAAAGGACAAACATATCATGGACACCAAAGGGAAGTATAGTCACAAAATCTTAAATCACTTACTTGTACTCGTGTGACATGTAGGTACATAATACAAGCCACTAGGAAGCATATGCAGAACACCAGGAGAACAAGAACTATGGTACTCCTAGAATCAAAACAGAATAGAAGTAATGCAATGCACTCAGTAATAGATGAGAACAAACTGCAGTTAGGGGTCCTTCTGAAGCAGTATTTTATAAATGGTGGAGGATGTCCTCCTCAACCTTGATGTTTATACTAACCATCACAGTGCAAATTTAGCAGTGATGTCCACCATGCTCAAGACTATGAAATTAGTAAATGCTCTTGTAAATGGTCCCCACACTGATGTCAGAAAGGAGATCAAAGCACCTCAAAAAACCAAATGTATGGTAGTCAGGAGAGACACTTTCTTAATTGTAGGCTAGTGCAGATATTCAGCATGATGAGTCTTGTAAGGGGAGTGTGTAACTCAATTATTTGGCCTTGGTAGTGGTGTTAACAGTTACCAGATGCTTTTTCTGTCTCATTTCTCTTTCTCAAAGATTCAGAAATCATTGGTCATTCAATTTAGACACTTAGCAAGTCAAATAAAATCAGAAAAAACTGCCTTCTAATGAAACAGAAAACTCGTTCATTTTGAGTCTTCCTCAATGGTTAGACAAATCTTAAGTTTTACAAAGATGATGTAATAATTCTTAAATCCTTAATCTTCCCTCTTCTGATCTATCAAAATAGGCTTGTTCTTAATGAGAAGAGGGGTGAAAACCAAGAACTTTCTCCAGAAAACTTCTCTTGGAAAAGTACCTTATGGATGTGAGCAAGCTAAAAAAAATTAGTCCACCAGTGTGGGTGCATTTGATTTCTGCTCAGGGACAGCTTGGCCCCATGCCAACCATGGAATCAGGGCTGTATGACAGCAGCATAACATGATCTTCACACCTTCTTTTCTAGCTTGTGAGAACAAACCAGTCAGTCCAGAAGCCATGTGAGCAATGGATTCAGGCATTTATGTATCTGTGCCCTTGACAATTACTGGAAAAAGATTGTTTATACAGGGTTTCTAACAGTAGAAGTGTGCAATTCTCCTGTAGAGTTTCTAACTATTTGACTTTAATTTCAAATTCATGTAACAGTTCGTACTGATACAGGAACTGGGAGAATCCTGTGGTACAGTAAGTGTACCCAGAATGGGAAGGTGACTGGGTGCTATTAGTGTGGATTCTGAATACAAGTATTAATGAAGGCAGGATCTCATGCCTTTAGAGAATTCCCTTGTATTCAGGATGGTAGCATGCTAGAAAAGAATGCAAGGGACATGTCTGCAACAACATCTTGTAACGCAGCAATAGCTGACAACTGACAGTAGTGCTGAGTGGGACCCTGACAGACATTTGGGTTGGCATCTAAAAAGGGCTACATTTCTTTTTTTAAAAGTAAACACAGAATCAGACATTAGAAGGGTTCATAGTCTGGGCTTTTAGCAGCTACACTGCATATGTGCCTCCATAATTGAACAGCTTAGGTTGACAGGAACATAGCCTTACTTTGACCACCTCCACCTGGGAATATAAAACGTGTCTTTAATTGAGAAGCTGTTTTGCTCAAAAGATGATAAGAACTGTGAGAACAGCAAGCCCATTGATTTCTGTATATCTATGCAGTAATTGACTTTCCAATGATATTTTCTTGTCTAGATTATCAACCTCCTCCTTGAAATATTGTGATATATAATTTCTCCCATTAGGGTAACATATTATAAGCCTTGTCTTGGTTTTTGCATTCTCTTGCCATATGTATAACTATTTTGGCAATCTAAATAAAGCAGCTTAAAGCTCCAAACTCTGAAAAGAGGGGAAATTTTCCTATACTTGCAAAGTTTTAATTTAGTTCATGTTTGCATCTGTGTCACAGCAAGAGAAGACCCCAAGAAGAATTTAGCTATATGAAGCCACCACTCAGACAATGGATGAAAGAACTTAGGAGCATTCAGCGGGTGGCCTTTTTAACTAATTCAGTCTATCTTCATTACCTTCTGTGGTGATAATCTTCTGGAGTTAGTGTGTCTGTCAGATCACTAGTTAAACTGAATCTCTGCCCATCTGTTTTTAAGTGACAGTAGTTTTTCAAAAGGCTATTATATGATTCTTGGAAATTCATTCCAGTTTCAACTACACTAATACAGTTTGCTTCTCCTTGTTCAAAACTCATATGTACTGTGGCTTATTGAAGAAGAAGGTGAAAGACTTCTTTATCGTGCTCCAATTAGTCAGCAGAGTCATTAGTCTGGAAATTATGTAAATAATGATTGAGTTACTTTGAATTCTTTAGATGAAAGGTACTATATTACAAATTAGTATTTCTATTTTATTAATGTGAATAAGCTGTTTTTCAATCTTTCAACTAGAAATAATAAAATATAGAAGTATTATTCTAACTGGGGATTTGTGAATAGAAAAGACCATAATTTAAATGGAATTTTCAAAAGCATTATTCTGTGGCCAGTTCTATTCTCACTGAAGTAGTTATAAAAGTGAGTAAATTTTATTTTTAATGTTCTGATATTCTAATCTGAAAAAAAGTTCATTATTCATAATTTTTATATCTTATACACAATTCTATCTACCTCTAGATTTGAAAGCGATCTAATTATTTTTTACCAATTAAGCACTCATATAGAACTCACAAAATATGAGGTAATCACTAACTAATCACACTAATAGGCATAGGAAACCTCCCAAACACATCATTTTGTTAAGTTTACTGAAGTGCAGTCAAGGTAAGACTGCAAGTTGTATGTGAATAGCCAAAATACACACTAGGAAGTTTATGTAGGGAAAGTGTTGATACCAAAAACTTCAATGAATGCTATAAATGCAGGCCTCAATGCAGCTGGATGGGTACTTTCAGTACTTTGTTCCTATTAAACTCTGCAGAGTTTTATCTCTGTTGCTATCAGTACCTGAAGTACTTAAGCGAAAGTAGCATAAACACATTTAGAAAAGCTGCAGTAACACCTTTATTTGTAACGCAGAAATGCTTTAAATAACTTAAAAACACTGAAAGTTTAAATAAACACTGAAATGTATCTTTTTCCTCTAAGTGCACACTACTACAAAAGAAAAAAAATATAGTGAAAAGTGTCTCCTTTTTGTGGACAAATGAAAGAGATAACAATTAGACTGACAGGTATACTAACAGAGAATCTCCCATGTGAGAAGATGCTGATGTAGGTCCCCGTTTCTGTTCCAAAGACTTTAATTTTTGACCTGTGAAGGATGTCTGAGGATGTTCCACTTTGAGTTATGATGGCAAAAGACAGAAACTTACTGTGGTATTATTAGAAGGTAGACAAGGCCAAATAAGGCAGCTAGAATTAGTGATAGAACTACAGCACTGGTGAAGTACTCATCCTGAAGCTGGTGGTACTGTTAAAGAAAGGAAGAAGTGAAGACAGTAAATATTTCATATATACCCAGACACCCACACTTGTCCATTCTCAGTAACAAAGAACTGTGTCTTAAAATAAAACAAGCCCCTACTTAGTTAAAAACATGATGGCTTAATTTGCACTGAAAAAACAGATGAAGGAAGTCTACACAAGATTTTCCTTGACAGACTTCTCTTTCACCTTGTAACTAGTCAAAACAGGTTTAGGTTCAGATATAAGTTTATCTTTTTGGAAAAAAAAGTCAGCCACTTTGAACCAGAAGGGGATGGCCCTCCCTCTGTTTACTCATCATGATAAAAGGCCATAGACTCCTTGCTGCTGCTTTCAAGAAGTCTCATCACATCACCTCAGCTGCTCAGGAAAGGACACTAATGGGTGGACTTGGAGGCAGCTGCTAATGAGATAAATGGGCTCAGTTTGGAGGAGCTACTGTCCCTGATTCCACTAAGCTACAGTATTAATGACAGGAAGCTTTCTGGGGGTTGAAACACAAAAGTATTTTCTCAGAAAGACCAAAGTTCAGTATCATTTACACCAGAAGACTTTTTATTTTGAACGAAAAATGTTACAGCCTAATAATAAATTACTTTGGAAACCTGAACCCAAAATTTATGCTTAAAACCTTAAAAAATGTGGATCCAATATGGCACACAGCCTTCTAACTTGAAAGAGTAGTGAAATGAAATCTTAGACTATAAAGTGACTTACAGTGGAAAAAATAAATGCTACTGTCAAATTAGTTAAAAACCATACCACTTTTGGTTTTTGAAACACATAAAGGTTGTAAATAAAAATAATTTGTATTTACAAAAAATACCCCTACAAGGTAGGAACAATTGTTAATTTATATGCATGCTTGTATAGTCTGAGTAAATCCCCTGCTTTCAGCACTGCCACACTGGTATAATATTGCAACCTTTTCCAGAGATTTAATGTTTGGTTTTTGTTTGGGATTTTTTTAATTTTTTTTTTTTTTTTTTTTTTTTTTTTTTTTTTTTTTTTTTTTTTNTTTTTTTTTTTTAATTTATTTTCTAGAATTTGTGGATCAATACTTATCAGGCTACCTGTGCATCTTCTTGTCAATAGCATCTTTTGCTCCAAAGCAGACAAGTGAGTAGGCAGACACATTGTAATGAGACAGCATTAAACGAGTGACTCAGGCAGTTTGGAGAAGCAAAGGAAGGACCAAAACACAGGATATATAACATGGAGTAGGATCCTGACAAGTAGGACAATACCAAGCTTTCTTTTTATCCCTTTCAAGCGTTTCCATAGAAGGTAGAGATAATGTCACCCTCTTAACTGAGAGACAGTCCAGTGGAGGATTTAAAGATAGAGTAGAATTTAAACATTGCATGAAACCCGAACAAAAACCCCAATGCTAGTTGGCTTATGGTCAGTGAAATCAGTAAAAATAATTTTAAAGTCCCTTACTTTATTTTCACGCTCAATCTGCTTATACTTCAGGGTAATGAAGTTCAAGTCAGCCATCTCAGACTCAGTTTGCCGGGCCTCTATCAAGCGGCTGATGTATCTGTTCACTCGAGTTCCCGGAGTGTTGTATACAATATTGTTAGAAAAAGAGGAGCGATTCCTGAGTTTTTCAGAGGCTGTCCTTAATGCTCTCCTCTGTAATATGGATGGAGAAAGAAGCACAGATTTTATTAGCACTGAGATTTTACATTGCCGCTCATATTACTTCAAGCTCACAGAGAGGATGTGGAATTCATTAAGCAGAGCAACTATAAAAGACAGGATTCTTATCTCTGTGTGAATGTCACCGTTTTAAAATTCCTTACCTGAAATCCTGATATCATTCAAATCAAAAAGAAAACTTCCACTTCAGTTCAAGATTTTAATCCAGAAATTATTTTCACATATGGCCCTGACACTCTTCTGCCAGTGAGGAAATAATCAGTTTGTACCAAGTAGAGTTATTTTACCTTGCAAAATTGGTTTTATATTGGTTTGTTTTCTTGACAGAAGACATGGAGCTCTGGACTTCTTGAAGATAAGATAACCAGGCTCTTCATAACACAGGAAAAGTCCTACTCTCTAGGTAACAATACATATTTCAAAAAGGCAGTTTACCTTAAAGTAAGATCATTGGACAATGACCACGTGTGACTACAGAGGGTCTGAAATCTCAAGTGTTGTTATCTTTAACTCACCCAATTGGCTCTCTTGTTAAGACCTCTTGAGTATGCCTCAAATGCACTTGCAGATCCAGATGGAGCCATCCAACAAATTATCAGAACTAAAGTGTGCCTAACTGGCTCCTCCAAGGCTGAGATAGCACAACTATAAGATAATTACTCATAGTCCTTTCCAATTGAAAAGATTTATCACAGAGCAAATCTGAAAGGGATTTTAAACAAGCTGTCTCACTTTTCACAGAGAGTACTCAGGAGACAGTGAGCAGCATCTCAGCCACACTCGTGGCAACCTCCAGCTGAGGGCACGGTAATCTAAACCATGAAGGATAGATCTGTTCTGTGACTGGACAAGGGTCAAGCCTACTTCCCAGAAGAGTTTTGACAATAAAGCTCAGGCAAGTTCTATTATTTCTGTAAAGTTAAACAAATATTTTTTATTTAGCATCTGCAGAGTTCAAGACAGTTCAAAACATTATGAAATAACAAGTCTATTCAAGATATAATAAGTAGAGTCTGTCAGAAAGATGTTAAAGAAGAAAACAAAATTTCTCTCTTCAGAACACTCAGTTCTAAATACCCACTCTAGAGGCTATACAACAACATATCCTTTCAATCTAGATGGTTGAAAAGATGGTGATCATTGTCTAAGTAATCTTGCAGGAATAGCAGTTTCCTTTTTTATTTCACAAGAAATTCTTAGGAGTACCTCATCAGTGAACAAATGAACTCTTGCAGTTCATTACCTTACATAGCTTATTATTACTATATTATATCTAAATCCTTATAAATAGTGAGAAGGGCTATCTGCTGACCGATACCTTAGTTTTCTGTTTGTGAAGAAAAATGAACCCTAGCAAAGATAAAGTAACTTTTCAAGCCTTACTTTGCTGGCTTTATATGTAAAGAGGAGGCTACACCAGCAGTAAACAATTACAAGGTTACATTTTTCTTCAAGCTATCAGATCCCATTAGCTGATAAATTGTCTTTGGTGTAAGAGCTAATTATTTCAACATGAAAACTAATCTTAGGGACATACACTGATTAGAGAGCTTAAATTTCCAGCCAAACAACTATTTTCAGTGTTTCTAAACAGAGAGAAATTTGTTTTCTTTAAGAAACATTTGTATCAGTAATTTGTAGGGAAATTGAGTGATTTTAAGAAATACACCTTAAAGGATTTTTTACAATTCAAATTTAAGCCTACCGTATAACGACAGGAGGGAGAAAAACAGTATTTAAATAAATGTTTCTTTGCATTAAAATCTGAAATGAGGCTAGATGAATATGGGTGTTATTCTGATGTATGGAATAAATTATATTGTCTATTCTGCCATTTTGAAACAGGGTTAAAGTTTCTACTCTTAATCAAAAAAGCTGTTTCTAACATATAATTATTTCCTCTAAGTCTCTTATTTGTATCTCTATTATTATTTTGCACAGTAGACTTACATCATGTCTTATATATGATCAAGATCCAGTATTTATGTTTCTCAGAAATGCACTGGCTTCAAAGCCTTTAAAGACCCCATGTATTTTATTTCATTTATGATTTGAGTACTGAAAATTCTAAAGAAACCCTACATTGTAAGATTGTGTTTTTATATTAGCATCATATAATACAAATCCATGATGTTCACTGCCAATGTTCTGGCATGAAAAAAATTTCATCAGATCATTACCAAATCCACATGTGTATTTTCTGTGTATGTTACCATATTTATACATGCATTTACACAAGATACAATATAAAGTATTGCATATCCTTCAAAGAATGTGTGGGTTATTTTTTAAAATACTCAAAGATAACACTAAATCCCAATTGGAAGGCCTTGTACATAGACAATTTCAAAATCAAATCTGGAGTTTCTGAAAGTCTTCACTGCAACTGTTTTTAAAAGGAACTAATTGACTTTTCTCCCCTTTTTCTGAAGAGGAAACACAAGCACATATAAAACTCAAAATATGAAAGTTTGAATGCTTTCTGAAAGTAAGATTTAGACTGAGTCTTCAAAAAATGAAAAAAAGAAAAAAAAAGTGAAGCAGTCAGTCAAGCTGAATTACTGATTCCAGTGCTTGCATGCTGCCACTCAGTGGTGGAGTGACCTGTGTAATATTGCCACCTGCTGTCACAGAAAATGGAACGAGCAACTCTCACAGTTTTTATCCATAAATTTACAGGTAGATTCATATACAGAAAATAAGTAAACCAGGCTACTAGTATGTAAAGAGTTTTGATTTATGGAATTACCAGACATCCAATAAAGTGGAATTTATATTTGTATTAGGGACTTTTATGTTTAGGATTTGTATTATGGACAAAGAAGGGTTTTGGCTAATGAGTTGCCTTTCATAGAACCATTTAGAGAAACAAAATTATTCTGTTGGTTTGCATTTGTCACCATCAACTTCAGACTGGGATGGACAAAAGATGCAAAAGAATATATTTAAAAGAATGGAAACAGTCTCAGAATTTCCAGTTCCTGTGAAAAAAGTCCTTAATAGAAGCCACATAGGACACCTATGCTGGCTTTTCCAAGAGCAGCTCCAAATTTGAGGGCTTTTATAATTAAATTCGGTTTTTACTGTGGGAATTAGATTTTTCTAGCTCCAGCAGGAACACCATAAACATTTTTATCAGTTTGTAACATCATGTTCCCAAAGATGGTCTGCTTGATGCAGTCGTGGAATCGATGCCAAAAGAGTGCACTAGGCCCACATGGACTACCTTATCATCATCCTCACACGTCATGACATTGGAGAAAGGGATCTCCGCTTTGAACATCTTGCGACAGTGCATGAGCTGAACAAGCAGATAGCAGACTGTCTTGAACTTCATTCTTTTGGCAGGCTTAATGTCTGAGAGAA
The DNA here is from genome assembly GCA_013397555.1 of Urocynchramus pylzowi. Taxonomy (NCBI): domain Eukaryota; kingdom Metazoa; phylum Chordata; class Aves; order Passeriformes; family Fringillidae; genus Urocynchramus; species Urocynchramus pylzowi. The sequence continues at coordinate 174,833 of VZRH01004247.1, read as the reverse complement.
TCAGTCCAGGAAATATCTGTTGGTCAGAAAAATAATATTTATAACCAAGACATTGCATTCTCACACAGACATACACACTTGCAGGCATTTGCACCCCCTCATGGTCAGAACAAAATAATACTCTAGTCAAGAAGCAATGCTTTTTGATAAACATCTCACATTTGCAAATGAAAATTACTTCATCTTTCTTCAACATGAGATTTAAGGAATCTATTGAACAGACTTTATATAAACTGATACTTAACATTTTGGGAACTGCTTTTTTCATAGAAATGTGAACTATTAAAAAAGTGCATTAATGACAGTCTCATAAAAGAGGCAATATTTGTATTTAACATTAAAATAAATTTTTGAAAATACAGGGAAAATACGGAGGCAATTAGAATTTTTACAAATTGATGTTAAAAAATGTAATTTCAGCCTTCTTTGTACCTTATTTTGTTACTTCAGCAATAGGAAGTTAATTAAAATCTGAAGAGAATAATTTTTGCTTTAAGGATATATATATATATATATATATATATGCCTTAAAAGGAGTGTGTGAGACATTGAGGTTATAACTCACATCTTATTTCTACAAAGCAAGAAGTGTTATATCACATAGAAATACTCTCAAAAGGTTAAGTATAATCTATTCCTTTTACCATGGGGCTCTTGGTTCAGCAAGGACATATATTTCCCTGGTTAACTCTTAAACATGTATTTAACGACTGCTGTCTTCAGTAAAGCCCTAGCATGTGCTCAGATGCTTTTTCAGATCAGGATATTATATCCTCGATATTTATACTAAACTTATTCATCCTTCTGGCATGTGGAAAGTGTTAGTGAGTAACATGGCAGGACTCCATGCCTCCTCAGTATGGGAATTTAAGCTTGTAAAATTAATTTCTTCTGGATCAACAAAATAAAGAAGCACAGAGGATATGGTCCTTAGTTTTCCTAGATACAAAAGACAGAGAAAATCACTTCCAAAAACTTTATTCAAATGCTATTAAAGTCCACAAATGACAATGAGAATTTGCTGTGCATTATTCACAATACTATGATTTACTAGAGAAGTTTACATCATCACTTCAATGATCAAAGAAGGAAGAAAAAAACCTGAAAGCATTTGTTTAATGCATGTTTTCTTGGACAACTAAATTTAGATGCGCAGGGCAAATGACACATTATATTCTGAATGGCATCTCAAATATTGGCTTGTTGTTATGTTTAATACACGCAGTCATGCATTTGCATCTTCTGGAAAATCAAGGTTATACATTATTGAACTTTCAATACCTTATTTAGTCAGTTACACACTGGCTATGAAACACAATAACGACCACAATGATGCACTTGTTATTTTTTCTCTAGCAGCCATGTTCTCAACATGTGATGGGCTTCAAATGTGCACAGGTGCCTAGGTGTTTTATTGTACACTGGAAGACTGGCTGAATGCACTTAGCATCACTGCCCTGCACAGTGTGCAGCTGAAATCTGAAAGGACACTTGTGCATCTAGTGTGTAGTCACTTGTGTAAGTGGTAGTTTAGCAAAAGCCACATGAAGAGATTCCCAATATGAACCCTTTCTTTCAAGAGCTTTCTGGCAGAAGACTTAACACTGAATTGCATAAAAGATACTGTACAACGATATTCACATACTAATCATCCTTTAGGTATTCCTAAGGACACCAAGTAGATAGTTCTTAGGCTTGAGTATGGCAGATATGATCATTTTTTGAGCTAAATTCCCAACAGCTAAAACATACTTTTTGGAGAAGTATTCCACTTACAAATCTTCCTAGTATAGCCATAATTCCCATAGAAGTTCTACATATTTTACCAAGTCCCTCTGTCAACAAAATGAGAAACTTTCTTGAAACTCCTTCCAGTTTTGCATTTAATTTCATTTTCAGAAATTTACATGTGGACCATATCTCAAGAGATCATTAGCTCTTTGCTCAAACCTTTCACAGTGGACATTGCATTAATTAAGTAAACAATTTTGATGATTTTAAATAAATGATGATTTTAAATAAATTCAGAGACCCACAACAGCTTCCTGACAACCTTCATTGTGGAAATGCGACAGTATAGATTCAAAGTGGCAAATAGGTAGAGCACCTTACTAGCAGAAGATCCAAGAAGGCACTATTGTGAAAAGTGATCAAATGTGCATGACTATATCCTCGTACAAGGATTTGAAGTCCTATGAATAGAGAAGAATTTAGACTTTCCTCCATGCAATTTTCTTATAATAGATGTGTTTCTGAGAACAACCTGCAACTTGAAAACTTGGAATGGACTCCAAACTGTGGCCCTGCCACCAACATGACTTTGCTCCAACCACATGTTTTTATTCAGTTTCCTGACTTTATCTTCAAAGCAGTATGCAGAACAGTTTCAGCTCTTACCATCAACTGGTTTCTTTCAGCTTAGAAATCTTACAAGCAGATAATACATCTACAGTATACACCCTTTATGTCTTGGAAATACAGTGAATTTTTCCAGCTGTTTCAGAGTTAAATAGTAATTTCAGCTCAGGTCACTGAAAAAAAATGGACTAGTGTGAGATCCCCCACCAAAGAAAAACAATTACAGACTGGAGTGAGTTCACCAAAACAATTAGGGTTTTCAAGTGTATGACCTACAAGAAGAAACTAAGGGAATTTAGCTCATTTAGCTGGAAGAAGAGAAGGCTAAGAAGGGATTTACTTGCTGTCTTTAACCACTTAAGTAGTAGCTGAAGAGAAGACAGAGCCAGGATAATCCTGAATACTACTCAGAAAAAAGAACAAGACACAACGAATGGAGTCTGTAGCAAGGGAAATTCTGATTTGATACAAAGAACTTTCTTTAGCTGTGAGGATGATCATGCCTCAAGAGGCTGCCAGTCAGGGACACACTCAGCAGTTACTCAAAGGTGGATCTAACTGCAAAGCCAGCCCTGCTTTGAGTGAGGAGGCTGACCATTTCACCTCCAAAGACCCCATCCAAATTCAGCTGCTGTGCAATGCTATGAATATTTGTGAACACACCTACTGTGTAGCTACTGTACTTCATGGTTGGCCAAGAACACAGCCACTCAAAGAACACTGCATACACACAAGTTGGACAAACTGACAGGTCTCAGCAGATCCATATCATTTTATTTATAATTTTGGTTGATTGGTTGAGATGTTTTTTAGTTGGTTTGTTTGGGGTTTTTTTTAATCTAGTGGTTTCAGGACATGTAGATTCTGCACCGGGACTGAGGATTTTTCATTCTACTACTATATATATACTATATCTAAAATACAAAGGAATTCTCTCTCATCTTCATCTCACAAATCATATCCCTTTTTTATTCTTGCTTTTACAACAGAACAACACTTTTGACACAGTCAAAACTCAGTGAAATATTTAAGTAATCTCAACTTCTGCTTTAAGTCTATTATAAAATCAGGAAATGCAAAACAGTCTGTTAAAACAGACTTTTAAAAAACCCTCCAAATGAAAAACCTAACCCCAGTGTCTTTCACTTTGCTTTTCCTCTGATCTTGCTCCAGGCCAGCATTACAGGAAAGCTGGACTGCAGCATTCCTATTCCAGCTCATTTTGTCAATGCATTTTACTTTCTCATGTCTTTTTGATCCTTGGCATCATCTCTAATTCTGTTCACCGTTAATTTAGCTCATATTTTAGGAAAGGTTGGTTGTTTGCTGCAACATAACTGACAAATCAGGTTGAGAGGTGGACTTTTCTAGCAGAGCACTCTGAAAGCAGCCAGGACTATATACAGCTTTGTGAATGCAGGAAACAAACAAGCACTGATTCAAATCCTGGTAAAAAAACCCCAGCGTTTGAAAGTCATATAATATTCTGATAAGTACTTAACTGGTGCTCATCAATCTGGAGATTCCGAGAAATGTCAGCAGACTCTTATTTCCCTGACTATATTCAACCTCAGTGCATAAACTGGCAAGGAAAAGAAGATACTAATGTCATTCAAAACACATTTACAGAAACCATAAATGCTGTAGCACTGTGTCTGCATGTGTTGTCTATCTTCAGGCAGGCAGGACCATGTCTCTTGGTAGTAGTATTTGTTCTATTACTATCTTCAAGACATTTTGTCCTAAGATAGATGAGCACATTTTTTTTCTTTTTTTTCCATTTTCCTGTAGTTAAAATCATCAGACATTTTTTCTACTGCCTTTGTGATACATTTGACTTATCACACCTCAGCTATTCATTAAGAAAGTGTATTAGGGATTTTACTAGAAAATATAGCTTCTGTAAGACTAAATTTTAGAATTCAGAATAGTGTAACCACTTTCTTGACACAGATGTAGAAAAAGTTTTTAGCAGTTATAAAGACAAAACCAATGTCTAGGAGATCAACAACACAGAAAAATCTTCTACCAGTGCCCTACATCTTTCCTTGTACAGATTCCACATTTATGGAGGAAGAAAAAGAGAGAATGATACAAGAGATGATGATGCACTAGCAGCTTTATAGCTACAGCAGGAGCAACCTGAGGATGTACAGCAATGTACTCTACAACACAGACATTGTTCTTTTGTTTGTGTTTGCTGGGTAGTAACACAAGCAATTTATTTCCAGAGTTTGGGTTTATTTATTCCAACAACTTGGGCAATGCAAAGTCTCAGGCACAGAACAGCCCCTGTCCAGATACTAGCTAGAGCTTCCATTAAAAGGCTGTGTGCCTATCTGTTAAATCAGGTTTGCTAAGGTATATCTAGGGTGTTAAAATCTGAAACACCCAAATTATGCATTCAGATCTCCAGTTAAATTCCTTGGAAGAAGCTGTGACCCATTGAACAGAAGGACCACCCCTGAACTCTCACAGTTATGGTAACTGTGGCAGCTGCAGGTAGCTGTCAGTTTGAAAGAAGTAATCTTCAGTTTGTGCCCAGATATGGACTCAGATGCCTGACGTGCAGTATTTCAAATTAGAAAAATTTTGTCAAATACATTTTTGCTTGCAATATGCTAATGAAGGAAAGAGTTTTTATGAGTAGTGGGTAAAGTTTTTATATCCCCTGCATTAAATGTGAAGCTCTCTTTTTCTGTCACTACTTACAGTTTAAGAGTCAGAGCTCTAGCACTCCATAAGGGCTGGTAAGCATACAGTCACTTAAGTAAAAATATCCTCAGAATCTATTTTTCCAGAAAATTCACAACTTAGAAGAACTATAAAAAATTCCTTGAAACAAAGTAAACTGAATATTTTTAGAAGAGTCAGATGCCAAAAAAAAAATATCTTAGGGATCTGTTAGGCATACAGGTGGATTTACTGGGACATAAGTGCTCTGTGGAAAAAACAAATTTTACATGATTGGAAAAATAACACAATATGAGAACAGTGTAGTATGTTCCCTCAGACCTAACCAGAATAATTAAATCAAATTAATTTTGCAGAGAAAGAAATTTCCCACAAATACAGATGGAACTTCATTTTGAATGGAAGAAATAAATCAAAAAGATTAGGTGCAGCAATTTTAGACCTGTCGTATCACTGAATTACTTCCTTCTGTAGCCTTCTTTTTCTTCTTTTAATCAGGTCAGACAAAATCCAACAAATTTCTATTAAAAAATCCTAGTAATACATGGATTATAGGCATAACATTCTTTCACTGTTAAAAGCTCAGTTAGAGTATTATTAAGACATGATAGAAAGCATTCCAAAAGCAGTTCTCCTTGGGAAACATTCCAATTGCTAATGGTAAATTAACAATAAAGTCAAAAGACAAGCACAGGTAGTTACTATGTATTTCTTCTACACAAAGCAAAAATGTCATCACGAATCTATGTTGTTTTCTCTCTGCTATATTGCATATTGAACTGCTATTGCTCATTCCATGCTGGGGGGAAAAGAATTGAGTCATCCACAGGAAAGACATAAGCAGACAAAACCTGTTGGCTGATGATGGAGAGATATAAAGCCTATTCATTTATTATAATATAGAAGGCAAAACAATCTGCTTCATGCAACAAAGCTATATAGATTATCAGTAAAAAAGAATGTACTCCAAGACAAAAATACTGCCTTTTCAAGAAGACTTATGAAGAATTTGGTTTTTTTCCCTGCTACTCTGTGGTGTAAGGACTGCAATGCAGAATGCTTACAATCTCATCAGTTTATGCTAGATGAAACAACAAAATATTAAAGTGATGTGACAGCCTTTGCCACTTTTCTTGCAACTGTGGCATGCAAGTTAGAACAAATACAGAAAGGATGATTGGGCATTGGAATGGGCTGCCCAGAGAAGTGATGGAGTTACCAGCCCTCAAGGTGTTTAAGACATGACTGGATGTGACACTCAGTGCCATGGTGTAGTTGAGAAGATGGTGCTTGGTTGTAGCTTGGACTTGATGATCTCAAAGGTCTTTTCCAGCCTAGTTTATTCTCTGTGATTCTGTGTGAATCTCAAGTTGCTGAATTTCTCCCTCTTTAGTCATGAGTCAGAGAAATTGTGATCAACCTTTTGAGCTGTAAATCCATCTGCAGTTGACAATAAATTATGCCACAGGTACTGTACTGTAGATAATTCCTCCAGGGAATTCTGACATTTCAAGAGTTTTTACATTTTAAATAGAATTTTCCAGAGAATGTTCCTAAGCTGTGTTTACTTATAAAGAGTTGTCAATCTTTCAGCTAATTTTTCCTGAAATTTGAAAGACTGAAAATAGCAGTTTCCTCTTCCTGAAACATTGCTTTAATTACCCTTTTTAAATAGACTACAGTTTTGGGGGGTGCGGGGGTTGGGG